>OW028584.1:28189469-28506969 GCA_932294295.1 Alitta virens | reverse complement strand
ATTTTACTAAGTCTTGTTGAAGCATAGAAAGCGACTTAACCGAGTACAACTTACTACTAACCTAAACGTCTCATGCAATCAACACCTAGCTGAGATGCTTACAAAGAGTGCCCAGGCCGGGGATCAGGCCTGAGACCTTTAGGTCACATACTTGGATAAAAGCATTAATATTGATTGCTTATATTACTATTTTGCCTACAAACCAATACGCATTTCTTTGTTAGAGCCCCATCCAATGGCATATGGAACTTCATGAAACTTCATCTAGTACAAAACATACTTTGTAATTGCATGGAAAATTTCAAGACAAAATACTTACGTAATATCAGACATATGTGAAGTGCGTTGAATGGCCAATGTACTGAGGGTGATGTGAGTGCTAAATCTGTGTACCATTCTGTGTATTTTAAAATGATGATTGTGTATGAGGGCCTGGTTTCGATTGCTGATCAAGGAACCCTTCATGAGCTGTCGCTTGAGACTTCAACCCGGTATGCATGGGCAATAGTTCAAACAGCTTGGACTTCCCCTTTCTCATCTCATCTCATCTCATGAACTTTAGTGAGTGATAAATACATGCCTTACAGGGCTGCACTGTTTCATTCTTTACATGTTATTGTGTATTGGGGTCTGTCAAAATATTTTAGTTGTGAAAAATGTTGTTTTGGATGAGATCCGAAGTTCTGAGTTCAGCAAGGGCCTGATGGTGTTCTGTTTCTTAAGTACGTCTTTATAAACTGAAAATTGGCATATTTTATTTCATTTGTTACTTTTCTGAACTCAGGGCATCAGGGTTTATTTGTGGAAGGCTAATTCCTTTGCTAATCAAAATATCCTGAAACGGACTAAATGGAAATGCAATGAATACCAGTCTTGATATCTGCTACTCTCGGTTTCAATTCCTTTTTTCTATTACCAGGTCTTATCCCAAGACCCAAGAAGACTGTGGAGGAGGAGGAGGAGGATGAGGAGGAGGAGGAGGAGGAGGAGGAAGAGGAAGAGAAAGATGGAAGAGGAGGAGGAGGAGGTAGAGGAAGAGGAGGAGGAGAGTAAGTAAACCATTGCTTTTGTTTCCTTCCAAATTCAAATATGTTGATGTTCAAGAGTAATTATTCAGAATACTTCCATTTGATGTAAAAAAATTTGAATAAAAAAGTTCTGTTTTTCAAAATGTTTGTTCAGAGCTTCATAACGGATTTGACTGTAAAGTTAAACACCACCCACTATAAGACCGCCCTGCCATTAAGACCACTTTTAAATTTTATCCAATTGTGGAAATACTATGATTTAGGAGATTTTTGTGAAAACAATTCCATCCCATTCCATCTCATTGTTAACTTTCACTGAGGGGTTTTGTGGAATTTCAACTAACTGCCAAAAATTTTAAAAAGCCACATTTTTGCATCCATTTTCCGAGTTATTTAATTGGGTGATAAAACACTGTATATCTCCTTTTGTTGATATAGCAGTGCCACCTTTGAAGTTGTGACAAACTAGTGACCAATGGGCAGAGCTCATTAGCTGCAGAAAACATCCTCCTGCATTATATGCCTCAATTGATTTCATGGGTCAGTTAAACCAACAAGTCCAGTGTTTACAGATCAAAGAGTTTGGACTTAATCCAACATGGTTGTTTCTAAAGTAATCAGAGAAGACTTGACACCACGAAGGAAACATCAAAAATAAGAAACGCCAACACAAAATAAAGCTGATATGGCTTGTGTAACATTACGTAATTATTTGCTGTATTGTATGTGCAAGTACACCAGGAAAACTTTGGAACTTCTTAGGTGAGGTCAACACCAGAAGAAGAGAAAATATTTAGGAACTTTTAACTTTTCTCAATTCCACATTGACCATCTCTGCTGATGGTCCCAAGTTGAATCCCCGTCACTCTTTATGAGCTACATCCCAAGTGGATGTTGATCGCATGAGATGTTAAATTGGAGGTGCCTTGTACTCCGTGTCTATGCTGAGGCAAGTAAAAGACCCCACCCATCGGTAAAGGTGTAACATGGTGTCGACTCCAAGTCTTATCATCTCATCATAACGTCTGCCTCTGACAAGTGGTCATATAAGCTGGCTAAGCTTCAGATCTAGTAGCATTGACACATTGAGACATTCCAACCACAATTTCCATAACTTTTTAATTGAAATTATGATTGCTTTAAAATCAGTCATTGACTGCCAAGTATTTTTCAAAGATAAAACCAATATATTTCTGAATATTCTTTTTAACTTTGCCAATTATATTTTCGTTTGTTTTATACTTTTATTTTGGGTGTACACACAGGACAAGCTTATAGTTTCTTGTAAATGCCATTAGACTTTATATCTTATCTTGCTATTTTATTTTTTATAAAAAAAATATCAATACAACTGACGCCATTTCAAGATAGCATTTTATATCTATTTGATGTAATTGTGAACTAATGCACAAATATGCGGCTTTGAAATTTTCAATCCATGCTTGAGCCAAAAGTGGCGAAGTTCTTCAGATAAATATTAATTCGAACTTGAATTGATATTTGTTGACTGATAACATAAGTTGTTTACTCGAAATATTTCAATATCCATTGAATTTCTGAATTAATTGTTCATTTTGACCTTTGTTGGTTTATATGCAGGTAAAAATTGACACTCCCTAACTCAAAAGATTTTTTTTTGTGTTATTGATATTATTGCATCATCTTACAGTCTATCATTTAAGTCAAACAAAATGGCTGCTTTGATCAGGCTCAGCCTGGAGAATTCCAAGAACTAAAAAAGTAAAAAAAAAAAACCAGTTGTTGTGCTTTTGAATTGGCTGTATGAGCAAAATGTATGACAAAGCAAAATTAAACAACAGTACAAAACAAACGAAAGTCTTTTTTCTTCCCATTTTATTGAAGTCTTTTTTATTTCGTTTCATTCAAAGTAAGTCCTCGTAGTTTCTTTCTGTATTTCCAGGTAGCAGCTGAGTCGTGCAGCTGAAAATCTAAAAAAGTCACTTTTCGTGAGTACACAATTCCGTCCCCAGTTTCCCGATTCGTATTTTTACAAAGGTTGTAGCAACACAAACACGAACTGAGAAACCAGGAACGAAACGGCACATTTTTCCTGGAATTGTTTGCCACTGTTGCTGCTGCTCTTGCTGTTACTGCTCCTGCTGCTGCTGCTTTGAAAACAAAATGATGGGAAGATGAAAAATGTCCGTTGGCTGATTGCTATATTTGTCATAACTGGTCCATGTTTGTCGAAAATATTTTTTTCCTATTATTCACCCATTTTTTTTCCACACAATTTCTTCATTTTTCATTTGTATGCGTTGTAAAAAAATATCCACTTGTCAATCATTGCCGTTGGTACAATCTAGTCAAAATGTCTATGGTATTGTACTAATATATTTACCAAACACAGGACACAAATATGACAGATGAAGGGAAAATAGACCTCACAGGCAAGGGGGGACACTTCACAGCCGCCATGATGGATGAACTTCTCACCGCCAGATGTCGCCTCAAGCAAGACATTCACAATCAAGTTGTGACACATAACATAAAAGAAGCAATAGGCGAAAGGTAACAGAAAAAAAAAAAATTGTCTTGTGATGTTTTGGTACGTCTGTCTGTCTGTCTCTGTCTGTCTGCGTTGGTCAATACTGTCTGTCGTCTGCTAGCAATGGTCAGGTTTGACATGGCTAAATTCAAGTCTGCTATATGCAGCATGTTGTTGAGAAAGGCCAACGCTTGAACAGGCCTATAATTGTAAAGTCGGTTGAAATTGTTTGGACAGTGATAATAAGGACTGTAACTGCATTAATATTTACATGTTATTTCTATGAGGGTTTTTATTAAGTAACTATTGATCATGACATGACATAATATAATGCTGAATAAATTAAATAACAAATATGTTTATACATTTATCACATGTATGATAAATATAACGGCAGGCATCAGTCAATGTGTCCTTTTATCAATATTTAGGTTTGTCGTGTATCGTTATAAAACGGTATCAATATAAGCCGAAATGACTGGATGTACATACATATAGATATTCTCTGCCAATGTTGCAGTATTAAATGGCATCTCAATAGTTTTATATTCATGTGACATTAACCGCCATAAATAATACTTTTTTTTTTCTGCCAGTACTATCTCTATGTATAGCATCTTATCTCTGTCTGCTATAACTCAAGTCTGTCGGTCTCTGTCGGTCTGAGAAGCTGGGGTGCCACTCATCCTAAAATTAATGCATACATTTCTTTAAGATACCTCTCCGTTTGTCCGTAAGGTGAAACATAGAACATGCACCTAAAGTCATATGGTCACAGTTTATGGTCATTTCGACACTGTCTGATATCACAGACAGGATGACTGTGCAACAATTATGTATGCATACTGAGAACTGCACTACATGTCTACTGGCTATTTTTGCAGTTTTCGTCAGTCAAAACACAAAACAAAGGTACAAAAATGATACGCTGAGACAAATATACTAACACAACACTAAAAGACGTGGTTTTATGGTAAAATATTCCATCAAAACGCCTCAGATCGTCTGGAAAATTCTGCAGCAGCCATACTGCAGCCGCCAGCCAGACATGGCCACCGAAACTAGCCAAATTTGCATTTGGCGTAGGCAGTAAACACGTCTTGTGGCACAAAACCAGCCTTACACGACAAACAGAAGACACAGACATACACAAAACACTATGTAAGTACCTGTTTTCAAGAAAATGGAGTGGTTAAGGCATCCAAAATGAGCGATATTAAAATTCATGCAGCAGTGATGTTGCAGCAGTTGCTGCAAGACAGGCCACTTGGCCAGTTCATGTCTGCATAATCCGCTGGTGGCGCTCTAAGCAATATAGCGCCACCTTGTGTATATCCAGTAAATGTGCAAAATTCCTGTATCTGAGTATCTCTGACGGAAGTGTGAGTTTCTACATTTTACCCATACCAAGAAATCACATGTTAATGTATTAAATCACATGATGACATAAATACAGATTGAAATGACATGTATTTCAAAAGTAACATGAAGCCATAATTACTTACAATTTGTTCACACAATGATTTCAACATTAAAAAAGTCAGTGGAAATGTGAAACATCTATGAAAGGCATCCAAATATACAGCAAAATTATATAGTTCATTTTAAGGACAATTCAAGTGCATCAACATTAAAAATTTCATTCAGACAAATATATATCATTGTCTTTTCTGCAGTACCAAAATGACATCAAAAGTTCACGAGGAAATATCTTAGAAGTTAATTGAATATTACAATTTAATCCGAAAAATAATACATTAGAAATACAACTGATCTTATTGACAATATTGAACAATATGTATAACTTTGTACGAATTGGCAGTATCTGGCCACAAAATGAATGAAATATAGAAAATAAAAAGTTAAGAGTAATCATTTTCAAACACCATTCTAAACGCATAATTTCATTCAATTTAACAAGAGAGTTGGTCCCAGGTTTGATTAATTCCATAACATTATAACTTTCTGGTCTGTTTGAGTTTTAATCTAGCATTATCACCAGGCCTTTAAATGTAACTGTACTCTGAGGGTCTATATTAAAATTAAAATAGTAATTAATGTGTTTATTTAATAGGCCTATAAGTACCTGCAATTCGAAGAACAGATAATCCAAATCATAATATATATAAAAATACGTTCAGCTGTCCTTGCAAAAATGTTACACAATGCTGAATTATTCCCTCAGACCATTTGTTTGGGTAAACTCCCTTTTATATATTGTAACACAAGTGTGGACTTAAATATGTCGATTTAATGATGCTTTGAGAGAAAAAAAAATCGTGTCAATTTGAATAACTTTTTTAAATTTCATCTGTTTGTAATGTTCGGTAACTAACCCCGCAGGCTTGGTAATGTGAACAAAATAAGCACTATTGACAGGCACATTTGGTTATAGAAATAGATATATATATACTGACTGTCCTTTGCTTAACTAGTGCTTCCTGTGACAGCCAGGTTTAGGAAAAATAATAAAAGTAAACAAATGAATAAATAGACAGATAGATATAGATAAGTGAATGAATTAATGAATAAATAAATAAATAAATACTGATATATTAAAGTGATAATAACCGTCGAACAAATATACTTGTATTATCTCATTTGATCATATTTGAAGGGGATTGTCAGTTTGCTTTACATTAAGGGAATAAAATGTACTTTGTGACCATCACATACATTGAAAGGCAACAATAGTAATATGTTCTACTGCCTATTTTTGCCAAATAGCATAAAACTGCATTCCGGCATATTTTTGCTGTAGTTGCGAAATTCCAAATATCAGAGTACAATAATGAACACTTTATTCAAAATGTTTGAAAACATCTGTAGAAAAAATAAACAAGTTTATAAATTCAAATCTTTTTTCTGAGATAATCAAAATGAATTGAGAATTTTGGCAACAAAAATAGCAAACTAAAACATTTTTCAAAAAACCGTTCCAAAACTTATTCCTTTAAGTCCTACTGTTGGAGACTATGTCCATCAACAGAGCTATACTACCAAATCCTCATTTTATGCAAATTTACATCTGTTTTGCTTCGTTCAATTTGAACAGACAACTCAGTCAACAGATATAAACAAATTGTCAATGTCTGATTTCGAGTGTTGACGACCAGTGATGAGAAACTTATTGGCATAAGGTGGATTATTTCTGCTTTCTCTAATTGTCTTGATTTCTTAAAATGAGACATGAGGGTATGGTATGATAGCTACAAAATTAGTGACTGCAAAAATGAAGCATTTAGAAATCTGTGTATACACTGTATACCAAAGAATTGCAATACCAAACAATTGCAATACCAAACAATTGCAATACCAAACAATTGCAATACCAAACAATTGCAATACCAAACAATTGCAATACCAAACAATTGCAATGAAATTTGCAGCACAGACTCATAGTTTTAAAGGCAGAGAATTGTTATATCGTACTTTGAACCCATTCATTTTGACAAAGCGGTTCCTTTCTTTCACTGCCATTCATGACAGTTCCTTTAAAAGAGGCGAACGATGATCTTCCGGCATACTGGTCTTCTTGTGTACCGTCTGAACACTGCTTACAGAAAAGCGCCACAAAATTCCTGCGAAATATCTTGTTGAATGTACAGTAGAGGACAAAATTTACCCCGGAATTGATCGTGAGAAGTAGATCAGTTATTTCGCGTACTCCTCTGACTAAAAAATTTGCATCTGTGTATCCGAAACCAAAAACGGTCGAAATGATGGCATCCGGAGTGACGCATATCATGAAGACGACTATAACCGACATCAGCATCAAAGTTATCCGATGCCGGCTGGACATTTTTCTTTTCGTAGACCTAGTCCTCCTTAACGCTTGGATGATGAAGTAGTTAAACGTACATAATATTAATAAAGGTATGATTGAACGGAGTAAGTTAGCAATCCACGTAAAGGCTGTAACGAACACCTGATCTTGCCAGAGCGGAGTCACATCCACATCGACTGTAGTAACGTTTAACAACGGATCCATTTTGTAAACTGTTTTATACCGTAAGGCGAAGGGTATTGTTAATAAAGACATTGATAAAAACACCATCCCACTGGTGAACCTTGCTCTTGTCATACTGCATAATTCCCTGGCCCTAGTCGCATGGCACACCATGATGTACCTCTCAGCAGCTACAGAAACTGTCAGCCATGCTGTGACACACACACTCATGTTAAGTAGGTAATGAGCATAGGGGTACAGATAAGCATAAGCTTTCTGACCCATAGGGGGGTTGGTGTTTAATAGCAAAGTGACTAAAAAGTAGGAACTGTCATTGATCAACTTAATGGAGTCTGAGACTGCTAGGCAGATTAAGTACACGTTTGTTGATGACGTCATCTTCCGGTGGTTCAACACAATGATACTGAGGATGTTTCCGGTCAAGCCGAAAAGGCACACGATTGGGTAGCATATAAGACCGGTAAAAAACTGCGCTTTGTGGTAGAATTCCTCGTAATCCACCGTTTCGTTGACAGACGACGTTTCGTTGAAGAAGCTCCAGTTCGCTTCCATCTTCCTTCCGGTTTTTACGTCAAATTACATGATCTGCAAGAAACCCAATAAGATTATTAGTATGATAATTACTTTAATTGTCAGTGATCATTTATATAATGAGTGTTATTATGTATCATTATGCAACCCTTTGGTGCTTTAAAAGGAGTAAATACAATATTGGCATTTCAACATCTAACACTAATAGCGTCTAAGGTTACCTAAAAATGGATTTAGGACTGTCTTTTTTACCTGATTACTTGAATATATAACAAACTAGGTTAAATATATTGTTCTGTAGTATATATATAAAATAAATGGGTGGGTCCGTATGCAGCCAAAGCTTATCTGGTGGCAGTGGTTGGAGCCAATTTTACAATTTCTACTTGACAAAATTATAGAAGTCAGGGTGACATTAAATTGCAATTGAAAAATTAACTAAAATACAACCTTTCATGGGTATGTTATGTGGAAGATAAATGTAGATCATGATAAAAATTTAAAGGTTGACAATACATTTTAAACGATGGTAATGGTAAATAAACTGTGATGTTGGTGAAAAATCGTTTTTTGGAGAAGTTTAATACTAATGCTGGAAATTATATGACCATGCAGATGGTTAAATTTCTGCGCGAATGAAATGGTAAAACTGAGTGTACAATCTATTAACCTCACAATTCAGACCACCCCATTGCAGAATTTAACTGGTCTAAATTGTAAGGTGGTCTTATTTTAACAGTACAATGCAATACAATGCCAATAATACAGTTGTAGCCAAAAAATAGTGAGCTTAACTGTGTGGTGGCCTTAATAGCGAGGTAGTCTTAAGTGTGGTTCCATTCTACATTATGCAATGTGCTAACATGCATGTAGAATTGATTATTGAATCTATTGTGCAGTTTTGGCAATGCATTATAGAAACACTCCTTTAATGTACCAGAATGTTCCATTAGTGATAATCCAGCAATGCCTAGAAATAACCTAAGCATCTAAAAGCCACATTTTACTGAAAAATCTATTTTGAATTAAATAGGAACAGAATGAATTTAAAATAATGGATTCTCATAAATTGTTTAATTAGGCAATCGAAGGCACTTATCGTTTGAATAAGCTAAATTTCTTGTCTAATTTCTGGTCTAATGATTATTATTTTTTGTTACAATGAGTCATTTACAAATAAATTTTCCTGAAATTTAAATTATCGTCAACTCTTAGTGTGTTTATAATGTGATAATATCAGGAATGTCTCTTTGTGTTATTTCATGTCATATTAGTAATGGGGCTAAGCAAGTTATTTAATAACTGTAACAGGCAGATGTATAGATGAGATTAAACATCATACCAGGCATTTACCCAACGTGTGGGGCTGTTTTCTTGCCTATGAGCGGACCCAAAATATTAGGTATTGTGAAATTCACATCTGAAGCAAAACTGCAAACTTAGGCTATAGGCCAATTTCAAACAATTGACAAATTCTCTCAAATTGACATCATCTCTCAATGACCAACTAAGAATGAAGACTGGAAATGTGACATAGAGTTTTCCATGTGTTATGCACAAGCTCAGTGAATATGTGACCTAATGCAAGGGTCACACTGTGCTCACTTGAATCTCACACAGTGATGTCTTACCAGATTGCATCACAGAAAGATCACAATATATATATATATTATTTTATTTCGTACACACCAGGTACACAGTACATAATTGAAATTGTAATATATAATACATGTAAATAAGAATTTAGTTATAATATAATAGTAAATTTAATAAGTACAAAGATATGTTAAAATAAAATCTATATTGCCTATATCATCATCTTTACTGTCGATCATCATATCTAACAAGTCTATGATTGCTGCAGCTCTCTTCTGATGATCAGATTGTACTGAGAGATCAGTTTTCAATCTTGCTTCACCGTAAATGATCTTTTCACTGGTGATATTCCATGTTTGTAACAGATACTCTATGTTTTGTTGGACAGTGCCTGTTTTTGATCTATTCATAGTGATCCGTTTGGTCTTTCTATTGTTGCTTGCAGACACAGTTTTCATCAGCTTTAGAAACCGGTAACTTAGTTGCACCTTTAGATTGTCACACTTCAACAAATGTGGCAACAACACTGATCTTGTTGTGTTTGGTAAGTCTAGCAGCCGTCGCACAGCTTTCCTCCAACAGACTTCAAGTTCATTGACCCATTTACTGTTGAGACTCCATGTTTCAGATCCATAGAACACACAGCATTTGCTTTTAGAGAGTTTAATTTTTGCTTGTCTACTAGCTGATCTAAAATTTGCAAGAATACTGTTAGTTCTGGCAATAAAATCACCCTTTTTTCGTTTGATGTCATCTCTATCATTATTGTGAGCATTTATCATGTTCCCTAAATGCTTGACAGAATCACTCCATTTTAGGCTCTGTCCATTAAGTTTAACATCAGGGTGTGGAGAAATTTGTGGACCACCTAGCTGAATGCATAATGCGATCACCTGGTGATGTCACGTGATAAACCTTCACTCTTGGTCATTTGATGCCTAGTAAAAGCAAGTCAGCAAGGTCTCGCCGATCGCTCGCAGATCACTTGCCGATCACTCGCCGATCGCTCGCCGATCACTCGCCGATCATTCGCAGATCGCTCGCCGATCACTCGCAGATCGCTCGCCAATTGCTCGCCTCCTTCACACGCCGACCACTCGGCGAGGAAATCACGTCCACACAGCAATCCATCTGATCAAGTGTACACCCAGAGTGACCAAGTGTACACCCAGAGTGACCAAGTGTACACCCAGAGTGACCAAGTGTACACCCAGAGTGACCAAGTGTACACCCAGAGTGCACGGCGAGTTAATTCTGTTTAAATCTCGAGCAATATCAGAGCAATTTTGCTCGGCGACAATTCTTAAAAGTTTTAAACATGTTTAAAACTTTACGATCGTTCTACGAGTATTGCCGTGTATTTACGAGCCTTTCCAGAGTGGTCGGCGTGCAGAGCCGTGTATTCCCGACTGCCTAATTTATTAAGCACTCGGCATCACTCGGCATTGTCACTCGTCTATGTGAGATAGGCCCTTTATAACATGCTATGCCGGTCCGACGTCAGCCCGACGTCGCCCACATAGGGCTGACGTCACACCAATGTCAGATGCTATCTGGGTCACAGCAGAAAGGTCACAGAAACCTCAGTAAAAGACCTCGAGCTTTTCGTATACTTGCTGTGACTTTGGCATGATAAGTCACAAGAATCCCATATTTTGAGGTCTTAAAAAAATCTCACAGAAAGATCACAAAAGCCTTAGCTCATGAACCCATGCTGTGAGCTCCCTGTGGATTTGCTGTGACCTTCTCACGGTGTAACTGAGGTGACCTACTTATGCCAGGAGTCTGGGAAATTCCCATATTTTGAACTCAACTGTCAGTTGTTTGGAATTTGACTTTGGCCTCAAAAGTCTATGGATTACAATTTATTTTTTGCTGAGATTTGGAGTAACTACCATTCTTAGTATAAAGGATTAGAATGGCATTGCCAAGTGCTTTACAGTGTTTTAAATATAAATCAATTAGGTGTAGAACCTAAATTCATGGTAACTGCACATGTATGGACTGAATTTGGTTAATTGAATTTGAAAGTACACACATAA
Source organism: Alitta virens (assembly GCA_932294295.1). Lineage (NCBI taxonomy): Eukaryota > Metazoa > Annelida > Polychaeta > Phyllodocida > Nereididae > Alitta > Alitta virens. The sequence continues at coordinate 28,495,293 of OW028584.1, read as the reverse complement.
TGCAGCTGAATATAAAATCCTTGCATGAGTGTGAACCTGACTTTTCTTGTGCTCTAGGCTTTAGAGACTGGAGAGCTACAGCTACTTTGGCATTCCAGTGTATTACGGTACCAATTAGAGGGTGGGGGCCTAGCTCAGAGGTAGCGCTCTGGGCTTCTAACCGCTGGGTCCCGGATTCGATTCCCGGTCGAGCCTAAGTTGGATGGCTGTTTCCTCCTTCATCTCATTGTCATGGTCTCTGCCTGTCCTAATTAGCCTAACTGGTGCAGAAATACAGGACGTAAAGCCCTAATCACACTCACACACACACAGTACCAATTAGAATGTCCAGCATGCATGGATCTACATTAATGAGCTACAGTTAGTTTCATTAAAAACGGCCTGTCAAATTGGACCTAGACACAGCTAGACAACTTTTGCTATAAGATGTTTCCTGCCACTAAACGGAACAGTGTTATAGCTGGCTACCCAAAGCCGGGTCTAAAAGAACATGCAGCACCATTTGGCGCATAAGTTGAGAGTTATGCATATCTGTAATATTTTGTTGAAAAGGTGCATGTTGCACATGCATATTTATGACATATTGATAAATTTAAGAAATTTATCAAGGTTTACATTTTTTCCTGGTGGTAGTTTAAGCCAACTATAAAGTAGAAGTAGACAGAAGCGACTGGCTTTAGCCGGTTACAGTTACAGCCAGGAATAGGTTGCTACAGCTGACTAGAGTCGACCATACTATGAAACTAACTGACTGAAAGCAAGGCCCTTGGTAACTCACAGCAAGTTTACAGGAAGGTCACGCTGTGACTTTTGCAAACTCACAGGAAACTCACAGGGAACTCACACGGTAATCTCATCTTGTTAGTTAGTATAATGAGGTATTCCGCCTGAGCTCCCGTGAGTATATTTTGAGCTCACTGTGCATACTGAAGTCAAATTCTTCACTTGGAGAGCCGTCTAGTTGGCAAGTTCCATTAGACTGTATAAAGTACACTGCCAAATTAATTCAAAATCGTGTTCATTTGATGTTTGTTGTGTGTTGCATCAGTTTACACAAACACCTTCAAGCAGGTTGGTTATGTAACAAGCAGATTATGAACATATTGACCCAGTGAACTCAATATCTGATATTAGCTATATTAATTTCAGCTCATAACTGGTGACATTAATGTGCAAGATGAAACTGTACTAAAGGTATTAGTCCTTCATCAAACGGCTTATATGTTTCTTTGATATGAGAAAACGCAATCTTAAGTGAATAACTGATCCTAAGTCCAATTATAGGCAAGCCTGACAAATTAGCCAGCTCTCTCTGCTGTCATTGAAACTAATACGTCCAAAATGAAGGCCGATATCATTTATTAGCCTCATTCATCAAGGTGAAGGACAGCTTTTTTTGTCATGATCAATTCAAAAGGCACAGGTGATTAATGTGTTTTTGTGCACTGGCGATACATGAAGGTGGAAATAGCTTTAAGAAATATACTCAGAGATTCTCTCTGGTGAACTCAATTCCAACAACTAATTTGAATCGTTCGAAGTGATTGCTTTTGCCTTATTCTACCAGTTATATAATACTGGTATACAGTGAATAACAAAATTATGAATTTATTAAATTCCAGCTTTTCATTGGTCTAGTGGGCCAAGTGATAGATAGATAGATAGTTAGATAGATGGATAGAAACATAGATAAATATATAGATAGATAGGAAGATGGATAGATAGATAGATATATAGCAGGATAGATAGATGGGTAAATATATAGATAAATAGATAGATAGATAGATAGTTAGATAGATAGTAAGATAGCTCGATAGATTGATAGGTAGATAGGTAGATAGGTAGGTAGATGGATAGGTAGATAGAAAGATAGATAGAAAGATAGAAAGATAGATAGATAGATAGATAGAAAGATAGATGGATAGATAGATAGATAGATAGATAGTTGTGGAAAGTGCAGCACTCTAAGACAAGTGCCACTATCGAGGGTTGATTGATTACATGATAGAGAAGGGAGTCCACCCATGTTGCACATTTACCCCATGGGTGGGATCTTCTATTTGCCTCAGAATAGTGCAACATCTGGCAACACTGTCAGAATGTATGAAGCAAACATAGTACCCCTAATGACTGGTGAATTGTCCCAGCCCAAAGACATTCATGAATATTGTCATCCAATCTCAACAATGACTTCGTTCATTGTGCCTTCATCTACTTTTTGATGAGGTTCTGTCTTGGGAGTCAGCTTGCAATGGGCTACTTCTTGCCAATAGAGGGAGCTATCAGTAACTGCGCCCAAACAATAGCTGATGACGTAGGCATACAATGATGGTCATTGAGTGCATTTGATGATGTCACATTAAGATGACAAACTAATGTAGTTATGACGGCGGTTTCATCTTCATGGTTAAGACAGCGTTTATTTTTGGGGCTCCTGTCCCCAAACCCCCGCTTATCTACACCAAATGTTATTTTAATTGTGCTAGAACTTAAAGTGTGAAATATTTGATAAAATTTAATTTTTAATGGCTGCCAAATATGGGCATAAATGTAGGTCCGCTATACTGCACTAAATCCAAAAGTTACATTGTGAATAAAACATCTACCATATAAATGCCTGGGAATTTTGAGCAAGACAACCATTTCAACACCCTGCCACTTACCACTAAGCCAAACGGTGTAGATATAGCTGTCTACTGAAAGCTAAATCAGTCCATAATATGTACATATATATACATATCCATATTTCTTACATACAATTTCTGAGAAAGTATAAATATGAACAATTGGATATTAATTACAGATGAAAAATAAATTATGATAACAAGCATAAATACAGGTAGATAATGATAAGTAATAATTTCTCAATTTTCAGGCAAGCACTTTAAAATGAATATTGCAATATTAGAGTTTAGGTTATAACCCATGTCTCATTAAAGTACAGTTAGTTTCACAAAATATGGTTGACTCTAGACAGCTGTAGCAACCTATTCCTGGCTGCAGTTCTAACTGCTTAAAGCCAGCCGCTTCTGTCTACTCCTAGCTAATTATGCACTGAAAAAATAAACACCTTTGTAAATGAAATAAATGTATTATCTAATATATCATGAATATGTATGTACAATAGACATCATGCATATTTTCAACTAGAAATGACAAATATGCGTTACTCAACTTATTCACCAGATAGTGCTGCATGTACTTTTAGATCCGGCTTTGAGTAGCCAGCTATAGCCTGACAGTTCCGTTTAGCGGCAGGTAGCATCATATGGCAGAAGTTGTCTAGCTTTGTCTAAGTTCAATTTGACAGGCCGTTTTTAATGGAACTAACTAACTATTAATAGTGCTTGTCCTAGTATTAGGCTACAGCCACAGGTAGTTGTCCCAACCACAATAGTTAAAAATTATTTTACAAGGAGCTGTATCACATAAAACTAAATTGGCAATATTGGGTAATTTTTTTCTCAAATTTCTTATTCAGAGTGTAACAGATACTGGCATTGCTGGATATAGACAATTTTGTCGATATGTTAAGTAACACAGCCATTTCTTGTGCAATATACACCTCTAATTTGACCTCATAAATTTGGGATCACAATAGTACTCCGTCACAAGAAATGGCCAGTGAGGCAGATAATAAATTGTTTCCATGGCAACTGGGAGGGTTTAACTTATTTGATGTAAAGTATTACTATTGCAGCCTATTTTGGAAACAGTCTTACTGTCAATATGCCAGTGGCCTCAAAATATTATCCAGGCTTTCCAAACTAAATTGACAAGCCTGTCAAACAGCATAATAAACTAATGGCATAAAAGTTTAGTTTAAATGTCATTTAATGTTATCGTAATCCTAGTCATCACTTATCCCAACCAGTTTAGATAATTTTGACACTTAAAGCATTTAACAAGCTCATCAATTGACATTTACCTGATCACTTGGGTACCCATTATTGGTAAAAATATGTGTCAAACATTTGTTACAACTTTTTAATGTTGTTTGTAAAGAATAGTTCTGGCAAAAATGTGATCTATGTGAATTTTTATCTGGTCAAAGTTAAAAAAATCTAATTTTAGGTTATCGAACTGAAAGTTTTGAATTCATTACATTCAGAATAAAATTAAAACTGCAAAAATGGAAGTGTCAATCAGTGCACAGTGTCTAGTAATCAACAAAAGCAAGTAGACTCCTAAACCAACCCAACAATATTTTCAGTCCTGAAAACTTTTCTGAGTTAACTTTGACTAAATTTTCAGATACTAAAAATACTTTAAGTATCTGAAAATCTACATGTGATCGAACACTAACTAAGCACTCGATCTAAAACTAACTAAGAATTTACAATGAAGAATCTAAATTAACTCATACCTGTCATTAAAACTGGTTTGGAGCCCACCGCTGGACTGAGAACATTTTGTGCCAACTATCCTTTTTTTGGTGCACTTTCTGCAGGCCAATTTACAGCCTTTCTCAATTCTCTGGATAGCATACAGTGCCATCACTGTCGTTGCCTATTGCCTATACCCTTGACAACTGGTCATGCCATGGTGCAGGTTTGAACCTAAAACTTCATGATTAACAGGCAAACACCTTGACCGTTAGGCCTAGACCACTATTCAGATTCCAGACTAATTGAGAAATTTGAACTATCACAGATATATGCCGCCAAACTGGCCTCGATAATCCATCAATGCTGCTTTCAAAATAGCATACAAATTTTTCACATATCTCTAGTGCCCGCTATAACCTTTCATGGCGAGTTACTAGCGTCCCACCAAGGAAGCCTGATAGCCTATAAAAGATAAAAATTGAGGTTCTCGTGATATTCTGTGTCGGATCGGATGTCCATTATAAGAACCTGTTCGCAGACAACCAATCATGATTGATGGATGGGCAAAGCAGGACAGGAAAAATGCCATGAATGGTCAGAAAAGATTGATTGCTTGACCTATAGTGTAATAGAGATACGACTACTACAACTGTCCTGTTTCATACCTCATGGCAAAATGTGCCACGTGCGTTTTCCATGAGAAGGATAAACGCATGGAAAACTCATGGTTTTTAGCTAATATATAATGAGGCAAAAACCATGCGTTTATCCAAACGCATGGAAAACGCATGTGGCACAATTGGCCATGATATGAAGTGAGTATTGTACTAGATATCATGAACATCTTTAAAAGTTATCTTTTGTCAAGGTAAAACATTTACTTGATCATCATTACGTCTGCCTTTGGAAACAGGTACTGGTCACACTAACTGGCTAAGTTTCCGTCCAGTAGAATTGACACATGGCACATATATCTAAAAGAACTACAGGATTTTACAGTAAATTCAAAGCATCACCAATTGGCACAGCAATTTTTTGCCAGCTGTTTCATTATTAAACACTTAAGTTTATTTTAAAGAATATATTAGAAGCATTATTAAACCACAAGTCTTTAAAATTCCATAAACAACATTACTAGCAGATGGTACATTTAGTTTCATAGAACATGGTCAAATCCAGACAGCTGTAGCAACCTATTCCTGGCTGTAGCTATAACCAATTCTGTCTACTCATAGCTAATAGTCGGCTAATACCTACCACCACTGAAAAATATAAACCTTAGGAACAATAAGAAATATATCTAATATATCATAAATATGTATGTGAAATAGACTTTCAACAACCAAATGGTGCTGCATATACTTTTAGATCCGACATTGAGTAGCCAGCTATAGCCAGTGGCAGGTAGCATCATAAAGCAGAAATTCTTTTGCTTTGTCTAGGTTCAATTTGACAGGCCCTTTTTAATGGAAATAACTGTACATGTAAAAATATCAATTATTTTTCTGATTACGTTTTTCAAGAATGTCAACCCTATTTATTCATATCTCCAGAAATCTCTTCCCATACCAAGATGACACTGTAAATAAAAAATAAATACAGATTGCGGACCATTAGTATATATATTTCATTTCTAATTGCTATATGACCATGGTTTTCTTTAATAGGACTTCATATCGCAGATTATCAATTGATATAATATTTGGATCGTATATTGTCCATAAAAACTTGGGTGGTACATGGCCAAATGTGCCACGTGCGTTTTCCATGAGAAGGATAAACGCATGGAAAATGCATGGTTTTTGCCTCATTATAATTAGCTAAAAACCATGCATTTTCCATGCGTTTATCCTTCTCATGGAAAATGCACGTGGCACAATTAAATCACAGCTTTTAAGTCTAATGGCTTTTCTGTGTACTTCCCAAGACAATCCTAATTAATTCACAGCTTTCCAGCAGGTGTTTGCATTGACACTCCATCTAATCTTCTTAAAACTTTCTAGTTGTAAGGTTTTGTCTAAAATCTGTCTCTTTTTTTATCATCAGTTACAGAAAGAAAAGTAGCTTTAAGTAAACTTAGCCAGAAAAAAAAGTTTCAGACTGGTTACTTGTATGATAACAACGGAGTCCGCAGATCAGATGTACATCATTTCAACATTATTAGAATGAAGTTAGGATGACATTTGCATGCACAGAGGTAATTAGAGTCATTTCCTATTAAATCTTCTGGAAAGTTGCAACAGTTTCATGACGATACATGTATCATATTATTTATTAGCAGGAAACCTCTCAGAGCAAATTCCACGAATTTTTTTTATAGTTTCTTTCTGAACTAACGAGCTGACAATACACAATCAGTTATAAAAAGTTTAAAATATCAAGTCAATATTTTGTTTTATTGCTGAATGTCTTTGTAGCAAGTATTAATTAGTCAGGAAACGTTGCATGTCCATTTTATTTATTTTTTATTTCTTTCGACAAAACCAAAAAATGGTAAATTTCACAAGAACCTGCTTATAACAATTCACATTTGTTCTGCATCGGTATTATAGGCACCCCCGTGGTTAAAATCCTTGTACTTAGTGTCTATGCTGAGGCAAGTAAAAGATCCCATTCATGAGGTAAATGTGTAACATGGATGGAATCCTCTCTCTCACCTCATCAATCAACCCTCGATAGCGGCAAAGAACTTGCCTTAGAGGGTTGCACTTTCCACATCTATCTAACTGTCCATCTATCTTAACCCCAGGGAGTTGAGAAAGACTCTAGCTTGTTAAATAGTAACTGAGTGATCAAGAGTAATATTTTGTCAATGTGATAAAATGCATTTCTTATGCTTAGGTTTTTACTAGTTTTTTTTAACAGATTGGCCCGCCAAGTTTGGATGCATCATTTTGTCAAATTGTGGGAATTTCGATGTTCCTACTTAAATCGCACCATTTAAATGTCCTCCATATTTTTTCAATCAAAATTCCCAATGATATTCCAGATGCTTCAAATCGCAAAAACCTGACAGAATTCTAATTTCGCCTGTCTTTCTAGATAATGTTGAATTTTTGCTCATGTTGCCATGCCATCATTCATTTCCAAGTCAGAACTTACAATGGCATAAGTTGGAAACCATGACATGTTTTAAAATTATTTTTTTTTTTTGTCTTCTTACATAGTTTAGTCCTACTGTTAAAAAAGACATTAAAAATTATGGGCAAAACATGATATTGTGTTTCTTACGTTATATAGTACAGTAGGTACCATAATTAATACCAGCTCACCTTCAAAACCACCCATTTTGAATGCAAGAGTATTCTTCCCATTTTATTTCACCTCTTTACTAAGACCACCTCACCATTATATCCGACTTGAAATGAAATTTTACTTACTTAATTAAAACCAATATGCACTACACGTGTCTTATTATAACCATGTGGTAATGTTTCATGGTTGGGTTTTCCATTTGGGTTCGTTGTGGCTGTGACGTCAGTGTGACGTCAAACTCCATAGTTAAAATTTTTTTGACGTGTTCTAGATAATTGTCTAAAAAACAACAAGAAATGGCTGACACCTTTAAGAAAATTAAGGCGCGCACCTCAACCATTGCAAACTTTGCCTATTTTATTTGTGCTAAATTCACGTTTCAAATACCAATCAGTGGCATTCCACTCTCATCATCAAACACAATCTCGGGCATCATCTTAAGGCCTCATCTTCAGGCCGCATCTCAGCAGCAGCTCCAGCCTCCGCAACAAGTTGAGATGCCTGTTTCACCTCATGGAGATTGAATGGAAAACCTCCGCACGAGCCTAGCTGTAATCAGGACTATTGTTACACCAAGTTACACAAAGTTAAAGAAAGTTACGGGGGGGGGCAGACACATGAGGAAGAGCCTGGAAATATCCAAAAACTCGTGTATGTGACCTAGAAATCACAAAACTCAATGAATCAACTGTATTATTAAGGGTTTTCAGTTCTTTGTTACAAATAAATAGGCCTATCTGAAGTTAGCTTACAGTAAAACTATTTGAAAGTGGGTCGAGAGCTCGGGGCTACACATAGCTATATATAGACCACTATTTATATTCTGCTGAACAGGTTTTCCCAGCAAGTAAACTAGTCAACTATTAAACTAACCCATCTCTTCAACTCCATCCCTTGGAAACTAGAACTATAAAATCCTAAAACAAAACCTTCAAGACCATTCCATGAGATTATGGTTTTGCAAAAAACTGAAAAAAACCAGTATGCACATGGGATGTGCGGAGGGACATTTTTTTCCGTGATCGCGCGAAAAGCTACCTTAAAAGTATGCCATGTAGCGGAAGACGCCTGCTAATAATTTATACCTAATTGAGCATGCAAGATTGATAGCTGACCTGTTGCAATAATGCCAGCAGCATACCTTGTTGTGTTTACAGAATACAGTGGTAATCAGTGCGTACGCGCGACTTGCCCGGTTTTAGATTATCCCGCACGAGGATGACGGAAAGAGGCGATCTTTCACGGAATCACCCGAGCAAGCAAAGATCGAAAGCAATGCACGCGGTCAGCGAAAAAGGGCAATGGGTACCTTCAGAAGCCATCAATCAAGCAGAAAAGCAATAACAGGCTGTAATTCTAAATAATCTTCATAAATACTGAGCGGCATTGCGAAATACGGCTGGAAACTTCTGTTTTCATCTGGAATATGATCACGGATTTGGCGGGAAAGGTGACACCACCCAGGAGGCGTAAAATCGAGTTGATTACAAAAGCTATAACATTTTATTATTTCTTGAGAACATTGTAGGGGTGGGGGCCTAGCTCAGTGGTATTGCACTGGGCTTCCAACCACTGGGTCCTCGGTTCAATTCCTGATCAATTCCCGATCAAGCCTAATTTGGATGGCTGTTTCATCCATCATCCCATTGCCATGGTCCCTGCCTGTCCTAATTAGCCCCACAGGTGCAGAAATATAGGACGTAAAGCCCTAATCCACCCAGCTCGAGAGCAGTGTTCCATTAACACACTCTTAGAGCAGATTGAGAATTATTCATAATATATATACTATATTTATCACCTTATGATAAGTCAACCAAACCACAAAGAACGAAGTAATAAGTATGTCTGTATGATGACATTAATCAATTGCGTTTAGAATATCTGCCAACCTTTATGACAATTATATAAACCCAAACAGATTGACATAAAAGACTGACACGAAAGTTGTAGACTTTGAAGACACAATTATATTAATGAGGCGCAAAAAGTGAGAAACTGGGTAGACGTGCAGGAAAGTTGAAAGCCGGATTAAGAAAGACCAAGAAAAGAACATGAAAGTAGAGAAAGCAAAAAGGAGATATGAGTTTCCAAATGTGAGCAAAGGCCTCTGGCAAAGAAAACTCTTGCTCAAATTCTTGCTTTGAAGACTGCCGCAAAACCATGTGAAGTGTTTGTGATATATCATAAAACGCCCACATCGTCATGTGCTCTTCCTTTCTGTCAGGGTTACTGGTTTGAATCTTAAGGGGCATTCACACTGTCACGAGTGAGGATGGTGAGTGAGCGTACATGATGAAAACCTTTTTACTCCTGCTTATATTTGTCCATACATCATTCACTCGCTGAGCAATTTACCGAAACTCGTGGTAATCCGTAGAACGTTCCTGTTCCCTCTAGATCACTCGTGAGTATCCATAGAGAGGGCAAACATTAGGCAGACGTTCAACGAGTAAAATTGTTTACCTTTTTATGGGAATCGCTCAGCAAGCGGTTGGCGAGTGATCTACAGACGTCTGTGGCCATTCGCGGCCACTCGTGCTCACTCGCGGGTACACAAGGGAGGCCGTCCATTCGTGTATATTCGCCATCCACCTCATTTTCACTCTTGTACAGCTCGCTCGTGGAACGCTCTACAGTGATGGCACTGGTGTTAGCTCTTAAGCCCCTGCGGTTAACCCCGTGCTCAAGGCTGAATACTCCTTGGGAAGTTGAGAAAAACTCTAGATTGGCTGTGAAGGATGTAATTGTGAAGTCGACCGAGCCGGTGTTAAGGGATAACTGTATGATAACAGACTGTAAACTCTGATGTACATTTACGCTTTATCTTTATAGCCTGTTATCAGCAAATACCCTAAACCTCCCTCGCACAACACCTTCGTTCAGCGGACACTATTCCAGTGAGGCAACTTTCCTGCACCTCTATCAGTTGAGCTAAAGAGCAGCTGCCCACCAGCCAAGTGCTAGTAGGCGAGGTAGTTGTGTACCGAGATCATAATAATATACTATTCTCTCTAATTGAACTTTCTCAACTCCCTAGGGAGCATGCAGTTGTTGCAATCAGATTGCGCCATCAACACTGAGCAATGCCAATTGCCATCCCAATGCCATAGCCAACCTCCCCATTTACACCTGGGTCGAGTGAAGCAGTGGTGTCAGGAAAATCTGCTCAGTTCCTCCATGCTGTGCATAGCTGGATTTGAACTCACGACCATGTGCATCCGAGTCCAACACCTTATCCATGGCACTCCAGGCCACTAAGGCCAAATGATACTGGATGGTTCAGTATTTAGCAGACCAGGAAACATTATGGCAAATGATGCATAAACAAGTTATTAGCAACCCTGCTTCGAGTAGTGAAGTCAAGCACAGGTCGTTTCTTCTGTATACCAAGTATACCATGATGAGGAAACGTGCCATACAGTCAGCCATTTATTTGCCAACAGACCATCTCATCCCCTTTGACCTCACAAGGTTTGGTCATCAGGGGTCATCACCGGACGTGTTTGGTCATCGGAAACGTCCAATCAGGCGGATACCGATTTGTTTCCAGGGCAACTGCGAGGCACAACTTATTGGTGGAAATGTCGTGGCATCACGCCTGTGTTGGCATCAATGGTCGCCAGATGTGCTACCTTCAGCAAAAAATGATGTGAGAATTCACCCGACTGTGTAAACGATTGGCCAGTTTTGACAGGCTTCTATTTTTCATGGTTTGGAGGTTAATACACTCAAGAAGTGACTCTGCACAGTGGTGCCTTACTTATAGACCATGTCACCATAAAGACCACCTAACCATTTAGACTACCACATCAGTAAGACCACCTCACCATTAAGACCACTAAACTATTAGGACCACCTCAACATTAAGACTACCTCACCATTAAGACTACCTCACCATTAAGACTACCCCAAACTTTTACCTCCCAATTAGACCACTGCATTTTATATTCTCTAAGTTAAGATTCTTAAATCCCTTTGCCATAACATTAACCTCGCCTTAAAAACCACCTCACTAAAAAGACCACTTGACAATTATTAAGCCACACCTTCTAGGTTGAATTTGTGGATTGTATTTTTCCTAGATCATAATATGCCAACCTCACTCACATGGCTTCAAAATTGTGACTTATTTTGTATCAGATGGGTAATTTGAAACTTGTATCAAAGTACTTGTCTCTATTGTCTTTGAACACAAGATATTCGAGTACGAAAAGAGGCCACAAAATAATCTGTCAATAACAGACACAGTTTTAAAGTTGTATTGTATAGACCTGTTTTATTCAAACATTTAAAACATAACAGACAATTTTATCTCTTTGAAATAAAACAGAAAATATAAGACAAAGAGTAAGAGCAAAAAACAATTCAAGACCTGCACCCGCTTACTTTTAACTGGCAGCCCATAGGCTGAAAAATCCATTATCTTAAATGTCTTTATTTACCTTAGCGTAGGTGCAACTTGTTTAAACGAAAGGTATTGGCGTTTATTCAGTGTTTTGTATGATGTACCCAGCTAAAATTATCCTCTGTATGATTTATTCAAAGTAGGGAAAGCTTCGAAGTACCACAACAAATTGCATATATATATCTAGCCACAGCATAAAGTACATTCACCCCCTTTATCTCTGTAATAACATTACAAATTGATGACAACAAGAGAGCTGACGTGGGTAGGACATTAATTTGTGACGGTGCCTGCTTCAACGAAGTTATTGTTTATGACGTTAGCATGGTTAGCAATACAATGTCATTGGTATAATGTCCCTTGCTATATATTGGATCCCCAATAGCATTTTGCAGTATTTATCTTCTTAAAATTCACATTATAAGGCCACCTATAATGTACTATAATACATGAACAAATTAAAAGCAGGTTAAATGCATATCTGCTTCATATTTTAAAGGTATATGTTGAACTATCAGTTGCCATTATTACATGATTGCACTAACATATAAACATGTTCTTCTCCCAGTATATTTTATAGAGCGGTAACATTTTAAAGTTTGAAAATATCAATAGTAAATATCTGTGAAATCATTCAGTAATATAAGTATTCCAATCAATATTAATAATATAAAAACCGGGTTTGCATTATCTACACCTGTCTTCAGCAGCCACCTGGCTTTAGCAGCCACCTTGGCCACCTCCCTTGGCTGCCCACTTAACACAGGTTGCACTGTACATAATATATAATCATTGAAAGCGCCTCACCATCAAAACAACTTTGCCAATGTTAACAATTATTAGATTTGAACCAACTGTCTGGTCTGTTGAAATTTAGGCTATACAGTTCAATTCTCATTTATAAAACTGTCATTTTCAACCCTACACTTTTAAAAGCAATCATCAGCTTAGGGGCACAGTATCTGTCTTAAATTAAAAGATCCCTACCCAATGTTAGGTTTCCAAGACATCTTTCAAATTCAGCACAGTATGTAAAAATAAATGTCGGATGCATTAATCTATCATTGACCTTTTCTTATATGACCAGTTGCAGAATAGTGCCTCATGTCCATGAATATTTTCTTGACCTTGAAATCTGCACATCTGATGCGCTCAGAAAGTTTATCGGAAATTGTAAAACTCAGATAATGCAAAGCAAGCTATGGCCTAGGTCATAAGTCACTAATTCAAGTTTCGTCCTGTATAATGCTAAAAGTATTACATCTGGTTTTAGCCATTGATGTTGAGCTATGTTGTCCAACACGATTGATGCTTCAACAAAGTATGGCAGCAAAAGGAACAAACAAACTGTCATATATTGTTCAGTGTTGAATATGACGTATGGACAAACTAAGTGAAAGCTGAAAAGGGCAAAAAGTCTATGAAAGGTCACATATGCAAGGTTAACATGGGACCTAGATAGATATGTCCATCGTGTACTATATTTCTGTCTGAATGTTTTTGATACGCCCCTGGACAGGGTTATATTCAGCAGTCAATTAAATTACATAGATAGATAGATAGATAGATAGGTAGATAGGTAGGTAGATAGATATATAGGTAGATAGGTAGGTAGGTAAGTAGATAGATAGATAGGTAGATAGATAGATAGATAGGTAGAGTAGATAGGTAGAGTAGATAGATAGATAGATAGATAGATAGATAGCTGGATAGATAGGTTGAGTAGATAGGTAGGTAGGTAGGTAGATAGGTAGGTAGATAGATAGATAGATAGATAAATAGAGAGATAGCTTTATTTAAATTCACAAACGTATTTCTTTAAGATAAACAATTTACGAATGACACGTATGCAGAAATATTTTTCACTGTTAAAAATGTAACCACTTATTTTCTTGACTGGCTGTAAACAACTTTACGTAACAGGCAGTTACGTTTAATTGTTGACAATCAGCGTTTTTAAAAGGATCCACTTAACAATTGTGTAATGTACTTGACTTTATTGACAAAAACTGTCAATCATTTTGTCACCTAATGTGGGAGGAGTTTAAAGTTGATTATCAAATATAAACGATATAAACAATGACTTTCTTCATTGCCCCTCAATCTACCTTTTGATGAGCTTTTGTTTCAGCAGTTTTCTGAGCATACGCACTGACAGATGGATAGATAGATAGATCGATAGAAAAAGCTGAACTGTTGAAACAAAACATTGATAAACTTCATCAACTTAATCACTGCTCTGTAAAACCACCCATGTACATAAATATAATTATAATAATCTTTATTACTTCCAAAAGGAAATACATAATGTATCACATGTAAATATGTATATCTATAGATAAAATTAATTGTATGTACATGTATATAACAAGTTACATAAAATTAATGAAACACAAAAAAAAGAAGTTATATATGTATATTCAACTTAATACAATATATATCTATCCATCTATTCATCTATCCATCTATCCATCTATTCATCTATCTATCTATCTATCCCAGAAAGCATTCTAAATCGGGCCAGCGTCGTATTGACATCACCGACATCGCGCCGACGTCGGTACGATTTGGAATGCTATCTATCTATCTATCTATCTATCTATCTATCTATCTTTCTATCTATCTATCGTTCAATCTAATCGATCTATCTATCAATCTATCAATCCATCAATCCATCAATCTATCTATCAATCTATCAATCTATCAATCTATCAATCTATCTATCTATCTGTCTGTCTGTATGTCTGTCTAACTGTCTGTCTATCTGTCTATCTGTCTATGTTTTGTAATATTCTTTTTTTTCCATAAAAATTGAGCACAATTTCTGATCCAATTCACAGAATATTGAATAAGCCCATGTATTATCAAGCCCCACCATAAGCATGATAAAGTTGAGCTATTTGGCCAAATTTCATGAAGAAAATGAAAGATTATCTCCCTCCAATAATTTCATTTAATTCCAAGCTGTTAAACAAGATATGATGCAGTATTAAAAGTGTTATTCAATTTAGAATGTGGCTGAATTCTTAGATGATGGTGTGGGATTCCAGATTATTTTCCTTCGTGATTCTCATTAAATTAAACTGGCATAATTTTGGTAGTTATTTTAATTACAAGTGTACTGTATCTGAAGAAAAGGGACTGTCTCTGCTGGAGATTGAACCTAGGAATCTTGAATCTTGCATAGGAAGCAGTGACATTATACAAATAATGAATTTTAATAGTACCTTAATATAGGAAGATTAAGATAGGTGGAGTTAGGCAGATACTTTATTGGTTTATTATCTATTTTATTCTGTGGGAATCCCCACTGTCCGGGCTACTGAATGACCATTCTCAACCAGTTCTAAAAGCCCTTGTAATCCACTGAGGTGTGAGTATTCCTCTCTATATTTAGCCTAGTCCGTTTGTTGCTTACACTTCCTTTGTATATAAGCTAACGCAACCGTTTCTGTTTGTAGCACTAGAACTATAGAATGTGAAATGAACTCTCTGTCAGCTCAGAAAACTGCTGAAACAAAAGCTCATCAAAAGGTAGATTAAGGGGCAATGAAGAAAGTCATTGTTTATTTTAGACGACACTTTTCATGAATGACTTTGGGCGGAACACAATTCACCATCTCTCGTGCATTCAAAGAAGACATTGTCTATCATGTAGCATAGCTATATTGTCATGATCATATAGGCCTTGATGTCTGAAAATATGTGTCGTAATGTAATCAATATTGAAATTTGGTAATAAAACTGACATTGTAGACTTACAAAAATTGCAAAATCAAATGCATTCAAATGTATATATTGATCATTTCGAAATGTTATGCTTTGATGTCTCAATGGGACTGGGTCTGAAGCTTGTCCAGCTTATATGACCAGAGGCAGATGCAATGATGAGATGATAAGGCTTGGATTCCACATCATTTTACACATCTACCCAATGGTTGGGGTCTTTAACTGCCTCAGCATAGACACCGAGTACAAGGCATCTCCAATTTAAAGTATCTGGGACCTTCAGCAGAGCTGGCCAGCGTCAACAACAACATAAACAACATGACCTTTTGCCATGACCTTCAAAGTCTGCTAATTGTATGTATGTGTTTAGGTATTAGCAAAAACCCCAAGAGGCTAATTAAAATCAAAAATGTTGTGGCAATGTTATTTTGGGGATTTGTGGATTTATATATCATTTATTAATATAAATTTAGTTAATCAATAATTCTCGCATCTGTTTCCTGGCGCTGCTGGTCATCCAACTACCAATCATAGTCCACTTCATTTTAATCCCTTTCATCCTCATAAAACCGAGCTGCTTAGCCCTCCTCGGCATTCGTCTTCAGCCTTTCATTTTGATCGGATCACGCACTAGCACCAGCACAATGCGCTGTCGCATTTGGAGAGCACCTGGACCCGCATAGTTTGACAGCTTGGCTGTTAGTCCTGACTGAGCCATCCTGCCCTTTCAACTGAGCTGCCTGAGCCTCTACATTGGTCACACCTTGAAGGAAGTAGATACGCAGTTCTAGCGTCGTCACAGCAATAGTGAGTGCTTCAGAAATTCTTCAAAGATGTCCAAAACACGCTCACGTAAGAAGGCACGTAGTTGCTCAGCTTGTGGGAGAGCCGTCCGGGGGCATGACGGGCCGATTGGTCCTGGTAAATGTCAACATGCTCCTTCAACCACTAGGGCCGACGCAATATTGGAAGAGTCAGAGTCAGTCCAGGATGAAATGGAGAAGCTCTCCCTAAATGCCACCAGTGGCGAAAATAATAATGAGGTGATGTACACAGACGAATTTCCAGCTAAACCTGCACAACCCAAGTCATACAGAGCCGAACTTGACAGTCGTATGCAAGAGCGATCAGAGGGTTTATCTAGAGCAGGGGCAGCTTCAAGTGGCGAAGTGGGTTCTGCCCATTTCATTAGGCCACTAGGCTCGATGTGGGGGGCCTATGCCCATGAGTACGAGAGAAGTGAGGTGCGAGAGAGAGAGGCAGAAATGCGAGAGAGAGAATCAGAAAGGTGGGACGCTTATGACCACCCAGTTGGTCGCAATGAGAAACGTAGATTGATGTACGATAGCGAAGTACCCAGATACTTCTATGAGAGAGACCAGAGTGGTTACCATGAATACGAAGATGGGCATAGTCCCATGCGTGAGAGAGTGAGGCCCGTTAGTAGCTATGAAACCCCCCCAACCGGGTAAGAGAGTTGGGCGACCGGAAACGCGAGCAAGCTTGGCTGGAGCGTGATTGTCGGTCGCAAGAGTGGAGAGGACCCAGGCGTAGCATAAATAAAATGTCGGATAAAGAGTACGATATTTGGCGGCGAGCACGTGACCAGCAGACAGATCGCGTGACCCCGTGGGAGCCCTCTAGCTACGCCAGAGAGGCACCCGCACCGGGCACTTTCTACCAGGAACATCTCGGACCATCAATACGCAGCCCGGATGAAACGCACAGCCGTGGAGAGCCCAAGCAGCCTGGATTTTCGCTCCATGAAGCCGTCGCACGGCAGAGTAATGGTGGGCACGGAAACCCCAACGTCGACCCACCCCCGTGTGAGCATTCCCTAGCTCCGCCCCTGAACAATTTTGCCGGTGATAGCCATCGGAGTCGCCATGCATTTACCTGGCCTGGTAACCGTGAACTTTTAGCGAATTACCCCGCTATCCAAGGAACGGAGCACGTATCGACTCGTGCACGGGACAATGCCATTAATGGTGAGTTCATGGAACTTATTGATTTGGTCAGCAATTCAAGTTCAGAGCCTGATGAATTTCGTAGTTTTGTTGATTCTAGTGGAATTGTAAATTTTAAATACCAGCATTCTAAGAAGACAATTTCTAATTCATTCAAATGGTTAGAGGCATGGGGAACATATGAGCTTCTCTTGTGTGCTTATTATGGTTTCAGTGTCTTTAAAGAGATGGTGAACTATTTAAATTGCCCTTTGTCATCACTTATGACACTCGCCACCGCCAGGCACTAGGTTTGCGTCATTCATTTAAATTTTCTAAATTGAATCAGGAATTGTATGTCATTACATTTGATTCCATGGCTCTGCGCAGTGTTAACAAATGTATGAAATGTGCTGCTATTGATCATGTCACGGTCGATTGCCCCTTTCGTGGCCCAGGACAGGCCAGTGACCTGTCCAGAGGCAAGAAGCAAGGTCAAACTCAGAGCCTGCAAGGTCAAACCTGTTTTAAGTTCCAGGATGACCAATGTAGGTTCGGAGCTAAGTGCAATAGGAAGCATGTCTGTGTCAATTGTGGAGGATCTGAAGGCCTCAAGAAGTGTGTTAAATGCAACAAGTCCAAATAGCCCATTAATATGTTTAAATGAAAATTATTGGCAAGAGATGCTCCCTATGGTTTATGATGTTGATCAAGCCAGTAATATATTTCGTCAGTTACTTGAGGGGGTTAGGATTGGGCGATCCAAAGCAGTAGGCATTGTAGTATCTCCTAACTGGCCTTCAGCCATTGATTTCAGGATTGAGGTCACAGAGGTCATTGACCATGACCTCTCAATGGGTCGTCTATACGGTCCATTTCATGATCCCCCATATGATAATTATGTAATCTCACCACTGGGCGCTTTCATGAAAAAGGACAACTCGAAGATCAGGTTGATTCATGATCTTTCCTATCCTCCCCTGAAGTAAGTTAATACAGAGATAGACCCTGAAGAATTTTCTTTGCATTATTTGACAGTTGATGATGCAGTTGCTTGTGCCATAAAATTTTCTCAGCCATACTTGGCCAAGGTTGACTTAAAGGATGCATACAAGCACATTGGAGTCCACCCCGATGATTGGCATCTCTTGGGTCTCCAGTGGGCACCAGTTGGTGATCCGCCTTGTTTCTATTTTTCCAGAGTTCTGAACTTTGGGCTTCGTTCGGCTCCAGCATTATTTGATCTGTTTGCAGGGGCGCTTCGCGCCTTTATGGTGTATGAAGGCGTTACCAATGATCTTGTCCGATACGTCAATGATTTTTTGGTTGTTGGTACATCGGAGGTTGAGTGTCAGAGGAACTTGGACTTAATGCTCAATGTCTGTGAGCATGAGGGTTTTGCAGTACAGGCAAGTAAAGTCACCCGCCCTGCCCGGGTGGTCGAGTTTCTTGGAATCGTCATTGATTGTTGTAAATTTGAACTTCGTATTTCAGATGATAGAGTTCAGGAGATTAGAGATATCCTGTGTCAGTGGCGAGGCAGACGGGTAGGCACCAAAAGAGACCTTTTGAGTCTAATTGGAAAGCTGGCCTTCGCAGCCCGGGTTGTGCGTTCTGGACGTGCATTCCTGGGGCGATTGATAGGTTTGTCTAAGAGGCCTAGGCAGCTCCATCATAAGGTCCGCCTCTCAGCTGAAGCCATGGCGGACATCACTTGGTGGGATAGGTACGTCTCAGTTCATAATGGGGTGCATATGTTTAAGACTGACTGGTCCCTAGGTATAGTTCATCATGTATACACGGATGCAAGTGATGTCGGTTATGGTGCAGTCTTCGGCAATAATTGGTTTGCTGCTAGGTATGTAGGACAGTCAGTGGAACTACGTCAGAGATCAATAAACTGGCGTGAGATGCATGCAGCTTGCAAAGCCCTCGCCACCTGGGCCACTGACCTTTCCGGCTCCAAGGTCATTTTTCATATTGATAATTCTGCAGTTTGCGGTATGTTAAACAAACTGTATACACCAGTATCAGAGGTTATGGAATTTGTGAGATATTGGTGTTTGTTGATAGAGCAGCATAGGGTTGTAGTCGCAGTGGTCTATATAGCTTCAGTGGACAATGTCGATGCTGATTTACTTAGCCGAGCCAGAATAGATGAATTTTTGGCACGCATGGGCAATTGTGTCCCTGCTCGCACCTGGCCAGCCAGTGTTCCATATTTTGGTCAGCTTATTTGACTTTATCTCATTTCAGATCTCGACTTGAGAGTAGCCAGACTAGTTGGATCCGGCCTGGCATATAATTCTCGTCGATCTTATTCAGCGGCTCTAAACAGGTATCTCGCATTTACTAAGATTTATCTGATTGATCCATGGGAGTTTCATGAGCTGACCATTCTCAGGTTTATTGCACATTTAGCTGCTGCTAATCTCTCGGTTTCCTCTATTAGAGTTTATCTTGCCGGAGTTCGGGCATGGCTTTTGGCTTCAGGCCACCCACTGCCCAATGTTTACACTGTACGAGTAAAGTGGGCACTCAAATCCGTTGAGCGTTCTAGTCCCACCCCAGTTCAGGCATCTCCGATATCTTATACTATGCTTGAGCGATTACAGCATTCACTCTCTTATACTCATGATAATTTGATGTTATTCTCGGCTATGTCTTTAGCTTATTTCGCATGTTTACGTTCAGCTGAGTATTGTTTCAATCCAAGAGTGTCGCCACCACTCCTTGTATCATCAGTATCATTTCATGCATCTGCTGTACCATTTATGATGCTTAAGGTAGCGTCCTCCAAGACGTCTACGTCCGGTTTCTCTGTCACGGTTGGTTGTTCAGGTACTCCTGTATGCGCTTACTGTTCTCTCAGGTTATATCTCAGTGTCAGGGTGGCTTCTCAACAGCAGCCCCTATTCATTTTTATGGATAGTTCCCCGCTCACTCACAGGGTACTGGCACAGAGAATGAAGCGTATGTTCAAACAGGCAGGTATGCCGACTTATAATATAACGCCTCATTCACTTCGGGCTGGTGTTGCCACAGATGCAGCAGCCCTCCAGTTGCCGGAGCCAGTGATTAAACAGCTAGGCGGCTGGAGGTCTGAAGCATATAAGGTATACGTCAGGCCATCCGAGGCCCAGACAGCTTCCCTAGCTGTTCATCTTGCTGCCGGTCCTCGGGCTCGTCCAATTTCACCTTACTAACTCTACACACGGATCTTGTTAAATTTAACATACTATATTTATATGCACGTTGCTCTTGGGATTGCTATGCAGTTTCATGGGTGTCCACAAGAGCAATATCTCTGTGTATATGTTTTGATATATGTATGCTGCCAATAAAAGGCATTTTCTATCCACGCTATCATGTGTGTCTGCCTTTATTATTTTGGGTTAAATATCATTTATTAATATAAATTTAGTTAATCAATAATTCTCGCATCTGTTTCCTGGCGCTGCTGGTCATCCAACTACCAATCATAGTCCACTTCATTTTAATCCCTTTCATCCTCATAAAACCGAGCTGCTTAGCCCTCCTCGGCATTCGTCTTCAGCCTTTCATTTTCCCACCCGTCCATCCCCTTTTTTTTTATTTTTGTTTATCATTTCCGTTTCTTATTTCTATTTTTGTATTCAAAATTTTCTTGGTTCACCATTTCTAAATTAACCATGTGTATGGTCTAATTTCAGGATGCTCGGTATAAATGTAAGTACTTTGCTATAAGTTTTAGCATAAGTATTTGTTTTTTGCTCGTCTAACCTAATGTTCTAGGGTAGCTCGTTATTTTTAATTACATAAGAATATGGATTAAGTCTAATTCTAAACATAAGTAAAAGAATAACAAATGTTCTCTAATGTATAATTAAAGTGTTATCTAAGTTATGTAAGATATTTGCTAAGTGTTACCTAATGTATGTAAGATGTTTGCTAACTTTGTGTGGGTGTCCACAAGAGCAATATCTCTGTGTATATGTTTTGATATATGTATGCTGCCAATAAAAGGCATTTTCTATCCACGCTATCATGTGTGTCTGCCTTTATTATTTAGGGTTAATTCCGATTAAAACACAACCAACACGTGGACAGTGCATGTTGTTCGGTAATTGGGACATGTACAGATTTCATGCATGCAAAATAGCATGACATTTGGAGTTGTACATGGGGAACTGATAAGATAAATTGGCCTCCCATGCACAGGAAAATTATTGAATTAAACACAGGGCATCAAAATATTTGGAACCAATTTATAATTTTCATTAAAATAATTATAATAATTTCAATAAAATGACCTGAATTGACCTTGCCAAAGAAATCACATGCAATTCCACCTCACTCCAATGAGCTCACTTCAATGAACTGACTGACTGACTGGCTGACTGACTGACTGACTGAATGACTGACTGACTGACTGACTTACTGACTGACTGACTGACTTACTGACTGACTGACTGACTTACTGACTGATGTTTTTGACATTGGCTTTGACCTGTACACTTAAAATCCTAATTGAAGACCAGTTCATAGGGAAGACCCATTTTTACTTAAGTCTATTGTATTCTTTCCATTGTTGTATTTTACCAATTTGATTACTAAGAACGCCTAACCATTCAAACTTCTAAAATTTGCACTCAATTTTATTTTAAAGTCAAATTTTAATGCACTTGTGCAGCTTCATTTTTCAATTTAGGCAAGGTTAATTCAATTGTGAATAACTGTCTTGAAATCTTTCCATGCTTTACAAGTTTGCATTATCAGTCTAATAAAAGTCAGTCTTCCCAAGGACATACACAACTCAGCACTGGTGTAATTTGGTACTTGGCTGTTAGGCACTGTGGGAAATTGTACGGTGATTTACCCCTTGCAGCTAAGTGTACAGTAATCTACAGGCTGTGGAGATTTCAAGGGCAGAGGTAACATGTTGAAAGCTCCTAAGATAGCCACAGATAGCAAGTAATTTAATCCAGAGACGTATGATTAGTCAAAGTGACCACACACAGCAGTTGGTCTGACAAAGAGTTAAATAAAGTAAGTCTTGCATAGATTGGCTTATGTGTTTTATATTCTAATAATTCTGGTAAAACTAATAAGCTGTTGTTGTGGATGAGATATATGGTTAAGTTCCTATTTAAGTATCATAAACAGTTAGTTCCATAAAATATGGTCGATTCTAGACAGCTGTAGCAACCTATTTCTGGTTGTAGCTATAACTGGCTAAAACCAGCTGCTTCTGTCTACTCCTAGCTTATAGTCGGCTTACACCTACCACCACTGAAAAACAATAAACTTTGGTAAATGTGAGAAATTTATCTAATATATCATAAATATGTATGTACAATAGATATGCATCTTTTCAACAAAAAAATTACAAATATGCATAGCTCTCATTTTATGCCACAAATGGTGCTGCATGTACTTTTAGATCCGGCTTTGAGTTGCCAGCTATAGCCAGAGAGTTCCGTTTAGTGGCAGGTAGCATCGTATAGCAGTTGTCTAGCTTTGTTTAGGTTAAATTTGACAGGCCGTTTTTAATGAAACTAACTGTTGGTCTATTGATTGTGGTTGCACTTACCACTTACATCATGTCAGCTCGTCATTACGCCTGCCTCAGGCAGCTAATATGATAAAAATCACATTTCAATTAATTATTTAACTATCATATTTATACATAAGTTTCATAACTGAATTATCACCCCTTGAGTGACCGCCAGACGCAGGTTTGATTGTATTTCTAATAAATATATCACTTAAATGTTTTAAGTTAATTTTTTTAAG
Source organism: Alitta virens (assembly GCA_932294295.1). Taxonomy (NCBI): domain Eukaryota; kingdom Metazoa; phylum Annelida; class Polychaeta; order Phyllodocida; family Nereididae; genus Alitta; species Alitta virens. Next base: position 28,471,855 of record OW028584.1, on the reverse strand, counting down.
TTATGGCATACGTATGTTATGAAGCTCCAGATGTTAAATTTAGATGTTAGCTACTATGAGTGTATTTATGAAATATCATATATCTAACCTCTTAAGATTAAAAGTATTTATTGAGATATTATGGTCTACGTTTACACCTGTCAGCTGTTCTTGTCTTCAACTGTCATTTAAAAGATTTGATATTTAGAGTTACAGACAAGTTAAAAGTCCCAATTAAATGTTGGCCATGCAATAATATAGAGTCGACCGTATTTTATCCATTTATCAACCATATTCAGTTCAGTACATTTGTAAAACATAAAACTTAGAAAGAATGTAATATTTATTGTAAAGGCAAATACACCAGATGGTGTAAGCCTACCAGTGTTTTTCATTTAATGTAATATTATATATATATATAATGTAAACTTCCATCCTTTAAATAACGTTGAATTGAAAGCAACTTTCTGAATTCCATTTAAATCCCATGAATTTAGCACAATTCTACAAAAAAAGTAAATTACTTTGAAAGCTCCGCTGCAAGTAGGTATCAAATTATTGTGAATGTGTATTGCAATCTGAGACAGAAATTCCTACAATTTGACATAATACTGAGCACAGCGCTGAGCCTAATCATGCTGCGAAAAAAGCCCAAATAGTGTGCTCTTCCGGCATGCCACAAAGTATGGGCATATTAAAAAGCTGATTGATATTAGAGCCTCTCATACATCTTGTGTAATGTGAAATCTCTGACAGGCTTTCTTATGTTGACGCATGCATATAGCCTATATATATATATTTATTTATCGGCAACATGTCATAGTTTTTATACATACATTTTTTTTATTCTTCTTTCTACTTATTTTTTTCATTACTTTCTGTTGTTTGTTTGTATTTTATCCTTTTGTCAGAATACTACATGTAACTATATTTCACTTATTAGGTCACTCTTTATTATTTATTATATCATCCGTTTAACTATATTTTGTTGAAATATCTCTGCTTATTTAATGGTATTTTCTAGAACATATATTACTGTGTAACTGGGTTTTAAGATTGTTAAAATCAAGCCTAAATACAGAAGTGAAACGAAACAATTATTAATACGATTTTGCATCTCAGATACATTTTGAACCCCCTATTTGTATTAAATTGATTATATATAAAAGAAGAAAGTTTTCATTGACCTTATCAGATGAACTCTCAAAATAGTCCATATATTGGTTACAAGGACATAAATTACAAAATTATGTACACCCCAAATGTTCTGCTTTTGAGCTCTTTTGTAATGGGTGTATATAATATTTTCCCCCACTGTAGCTATAGCATTTACAGAAACCAGGAATCCGCTCTGTCAAAAAGTCCTATACATATTTATGCACATTTGTAACAGCTAGAGTTCGTTCGCACGATATGTCAAAATGGGAGGTAATTTGTACTCCGTGTCTACTTGGAATAAATACATGTGCAATGTTGTGTAGACTCCCATACTCCCGTATATGTGATCAACTGTGTCATTAAATGACTGTCGTGAGTGGCAATATTTGCCGTTGAGGGCTCACTTTCCTATGTGCGGTAAGTTTCATTAAAAAACGGCCCGTCAAATTGAAACTAGACAAAGCGGTCATAGCTGGCTACTTAAAACCGGATCTAAAAGTACATATTTATGATATATTAGAATAATTTCTTACATTTACCAAGGTTTATATTCATCTGGTGATAGATGTAAGCCGATAGAAGTGGACAGAAGCAGCTGGTTTTAGCATGTTTAGACCACAGCCGGGTACAGGTCGCTACAGACAACTATAGAGTCGACCGTATTTTATGAAACTAGGAGTGCTATTTTATGCTTGACATAGTCTGCATTGCATTGGACTGGACTGATGGAAATGCAATACACTCGGCGACATTGATTTTCGTGACATCGTGATTCGCCACTTGGAATAAAGTGGAATAAACACTTATTAGATGGCTGTCTGGGTTATAGAATACTGTCAGTGACACCAACAATTAGTTTTCAAATCATCTTGCAATGTATATGATCATGTTTTAGGGGGGTGGCGAATATCGATGTTGTGGCGAATTTCAGTGTTGTCGTGTGTACAGTCATTGAACAAAATCTCAAGGGATAGACAAGAATATGGCCATGCAATGATAAAGCTAAAATGCAATAGAAAAGTTTTACTTTGTTCAGAGATACATCTTACTGATGTTCTGAGCTTGTGGACGGATGGAATTAAGTTTACAGTCAAACCTCGCCATTAAACAGCTAGCTGTTGAGTAAAGCTCAAATTTCACAGTAATCTAAAAGCGAAGTTGGCTGGTCCTTATTTCAGAGGCAGGGTTAAAGTGGAGTGTCAGTGTATGGTCCGTATATTGTAACTGCTTGATTTGCTTTGAACTCGATATTACAGTTACTTACAAGGGACCAGATATATTTCAGAGTATTTGGTTGTATACACGACAGTGCGTTAAAAACATTGCTGAATACTGTAAGTTTCATTAAAAACGGCCTGTCAAATTTAACCTAGACAAAGCTAGACAACTTCTGATATATGATACTACCTACCTGTCTACATGGCTATAGCTGGCTACTCAAAGCCAGATCTACAAGTACATTTTTATGATATATGAGATAAATTTCTTACATTTGCCAATGTTTATATTTTTTTCAGTGCGCCAACAATAAGCTAGGAGTAGACAGAAGTGCCTGGCTTTAGCAATGTTTAGCCAGTTTTAGCTACAGCCAGGGATTGGTTCTACAGCTGTCTAGAGTCTGTGACTTTTCATATGGCAAAATCTTTGGGAAGACCCCTTTGGAATTAATGGCTGTAGTCAAAGACACTTTTTGTGCACATCTCACGGTCATCATAACGTCATAATCATATTTGCAGTCTTTTTTACTATTTACCTACTGTGACCAGAATATGGTCACAGATAAATATTCCACTCAGCAATCACCACATATCCTCGAAAACGCCAACAGGTATTCTGGAACTGGCTGGAATACAGCTTATTATGCTGTATAAAATATGTATTAAGACTAAGAAAAAAAAACTTTAAATTATTAAAAATTACATTCTAAATAATTTGTTATGACCTCGCCATAAAGATCATAGTGGCTGAAAAATGACAGGTCTTAATAGTGAAGTGGTCTGCATAGTGGCTTTAAATATAATTTTAACAGCCTACTAGTGAGGCGGCGTTAAAGTTGCACTGTCTGTCAAATTTGCAATTTCCTAAGACGCTATCGAACAGTTGAAAATTACCTTTATTAATCAAGGCACACTAAATTGTGTGAATTAAAGATTTTATAAGACATTAATTACTTAATAATTAATTATACATTGAGAGAATCCAGACCAAAACATTGGAAACACAATGGAAATGACATCATCACCATTGTTCAGTATTGTGACGTCATCACTGGGTTTGATTACATATTGAGTTTTTGATGGCATGAAAAACTAATATTTATGTTATTTATTGTAAATTAAAATTAAATTGTTGTGCTAAAGTGGGTATGTAATGGTGAAAAATATCATGAGACAAGAAGGCAGTATTGATTTATATCATTATAATTTTAATGTGCAAATTTGACAGACAGTGCACCTTTAACTTAAAAGTGGTCTTAATAGTGAGGTATTTAAGAACAGCCACGTGAAGAATTATGACTTAACTTTGATGTTGTATTATAATGACAATATCATATTAATTTATTGTTCGTATGTATCGCGATATCAACATATTTATCTCATTATTTATTTATAATTCAAATTTAATGAATGAATCTGTGTTATATTTCTTATTGTTAATGAACACTTTATCTTATCTTTTACAGCTATAAATGGTGCATATAAGGTCATAAAATATGGCATATTCGTTTTATCTGGAAATTATTGGAAATATGAGATAAAATATTAATTTGAGAAAATTATGAAGTGGGAAAAAATTGCAAAAAGAGAAAACCAAGTCTACAAATTTGACTTAAATTATGAGCACATGAAATTGCCTTAATCAACAAGATTGGCACATTAATTACCCAAAAACATTTGATTGTTTGCCATTCACGTGAGGCAAGGTCCTTTCGAAATTGATCATTATTTTAATTATGACATGTTTTGCATGTGCAATTAATCATTTACGAAATTAATGGGGAATTTTAGGCAGTTGAGTTAACAGGTGTAAAAAAAGGTCAAAATTACCTACAATGGATATAACAATTAAGAACACTTCAATTCTAAATGCTTCCATGGGCACTAAAAGTGTGGCCACTGCAAAAAAGATATTTTTAATGGGCTCTATTTCATTGATTCACGTCAATCATAAAAATAAAGTAAATTAATTAAACTCTTGTGATTATTATGTTCACAAAGGAATGATATTTACTGAAATTTAGTTTTCTCTTTAGTCTGCAATTCGTATTTTACCTCTTTTTAAAATTATCAGTTATATATATTATTTATGACATAGGTTATTTGGACGTCTGCCTCTTTAAAAACACTGAATATTTCTGCGAAATCATTGCAAATATCATAACAATATTCGATGGTTTCCAACATGGAGTTGCGGGATGAGGAAATTAGCCAAGCCCAATATATTGTTTTCGTTAATCCCACAAAACTCTATATTGGACGATACACCATCCACCATTGCTTATATTTTCCAACCATTGTACAACACCGCAGCCATCCAACAAACACTGTATCCATCCAACATACATTCTAGCCATCCAACATACACTCCAGCCATCCAACATACACCCATACATGTATACTTGAGGATTACTATCTCATCATTTTATCTGCATCTGGTGTTAATTAAACTTAAAGGTGCACTGTCTGTCAAATTTGCACATGAAAGTAATGATATAAATCAATATTGCCTTCTTGTTTCATGATATATTTTACCATAACATGCCCATTTTCGGTCAACAATTTAGTTTTAATTTACAGTAAATAATATAAATATTAGTTTTTCATGCCATCAAAAACTCAACATGTAAACAAACCCAGTGATGACGTCACAATACTAAACAATGGTGATGATGTCATTTCCATTGTGTTTCCAATGTTTTGGTCTGGATTTTCTCTCAATGTATAATTTATTTTTTAGTAATTAATGTCTGATAAAATCATTAGATCACACAAATTTAGTGTGCCTTGATTAATAATGTTATTTATGAACTATTTGATTGAGTCTTACAAAACCGCAAATTTGACAGACAGTGCAGCTTTAAGTTAGCAATTTCCAGACTATAGTGCCAATGAAATAATGGAATGCAAAGTATTGTGGATCCTGACTAATTATTCATATTCATGTTTTTTAAAACATAACACTCTGTATTCAGCAGGAAACATATTGCTCTATATCAAATTAACTTTTTGCAATTATGAGCACTGAGGGAAAATGCAATTAATCCTGAAAATGATATCAGACCATCATTGCATTGAATCTTCATTCATAAATATCATTCATATTTGCATTTCTTTTTTTTTTATGCATCTACAGCTTTCACTTCATGGATTTTGTTGGCAATTTTAAATTCCAAATCTTTTTTGGAATAAAGCCTAATTTCCATTTAGCCATTTGTTAGAGAATGGGTTCTCAGATTGCATTCCAAATTGGGTCAGCGTCATTTATATATCGGGCGCCATCGTTACAACATCGCTTTGACATGGCCGACATTGTGCCTACATTAAAACGATTTTGAATGCTATCTGGGATGGATAGATAGATAGATGGATAGATAGAGAGCTAGATAGATAGATAGAGATCTAGAAAGATATACAGATAGATGGATAGATAGATAGATATATAGGTAGATAGATAGATAGATAGATGGATAGATAGATGGATGGATAGATAGAGAGCTAGATAGATAGATAGAGATCTAGATAGATAGACAGATAGATGGATAGATAGATAGATATATAGGTAGATAAATAGATAGATAGATAGATGGATAGATAGAGAGCTAGATGGATAGATAGAGAGCTAGATAGATCGATAGATAGACAGATATATGAATAGATAGATAGATATATAGGTAGATAGATAGATAGATAGATAGATAGATAGATAGATAGATAGATCCCAGATAGCATTCCAAATTGGGCCAGCGTCGTTTCTATATCAGCCACTGTCGTGACAACATCATTTTGACATTGCCGACATCGTGCCGACATTGAAATGATTTGGAATGCTATCAGGGATGGATGGATAGATAGATAGATAGATAGGTAGATAGACAGATAGATAGATAGATAGATAGATAGATAGATAGATAGATAGATAGATAGATAGATAGATAGATAGATAGATCCCAGATAGCATTCCAAATTGGGCCAGCGTCATTTCTATATCGGCCGCCGTCATTACAACATCATTTTGACATTGCCGACATTGAAATGATTTGGAATGCTATCAGGGTTACCTTATTTACCTGTCATTTCAACTATTGTATGATGCATAAAGTTATAATTTCATCACAGCTAGAATACACTCAGTGACTTATTGACGACAGTACTTAGTCTGAAGCAAGGTTGTATGCCGTGGACGAATTAGCTGAGAGACCAAATGCCTTGCACTTAGGGAAAGGCAATTATTCTAAATATATATTCATCGGATGAGCAACGCATATGGGAAAATGTCAAATTAGTATATAGAACAAGAAATGAATGAGACAGACATTACGTAAAACCTTAGTTATGGCCAATTGTAAAGAGTTATAAGTCTTCCCTCTCTTCTTATTACTTATTTTGCTTTTCAGACATAGAAAACCATAACCCACACATTCAATAAATATAACTTTCTCAGGCAAATAACAAAAATCAATTAAAAGATAAGATGTCAAATATACATTAAAATGCACTAAAAATACTACTGCTTGGATGCACTTTGCTTTGGCCAATTACAGTTAAATGCGGGAACATTTTCAGCCAATAGAATTGCAGTATTCTTTCGTAGCCACCTGGTGGAAATACAGAGAACCTTCCGTGAAAATCCATTATTAGTCCAATGTTTTTGCAGTCATGTATTCCTTGGCGAGTTGCTCAAGTGAAAATCTGTAGATGTAGCAAATACATGTAACCATAGAATAGCGAAAACTCTAACTACAGGTCGATATTGATAATTGTAGTGGACTACAATGATAAATGAATAAATACAATAAAAAAACATAGAACAGAACACACAGTTAGTGTGTCATACATTTCAGCAATTTCCTATGTTCAGAATTTGTTGAAACATTTCCGCAACTGAATGAGAACTCTCTGATAAAAAAAATCATCTTTCTACAAACGGATGGAGATAGGAAATATAATAATGGCAAACCTACAGAAACATGACAGAAACTTAAAATAAATGAGCAGTGGGAAATTATGGATATGTATATTTATGCAGAAGTTATCATAACGTCAATTTTGTTTTATGATATGTCTAGTCATATGGTTCACCATGAATATGTGTATTTAAAAATATTGATTTATTAATTTTCTATTGTCTCTTGATATTGGTCTGAAGCATAGCCGTCTTATATGACTAGTTGCCAGAGGCAGAAGTAATGATGAGATTATAAGGCAAGGAGTCCAATCCATGTTACACATTTACCCTATGGGTGGGGTCTTTTCCTTGCCCCAGCATAGACAACGATTACAAGGCACTTTCTATTAAACGTCCCGTGCAACCAACATCCAGGTGAGATGTAGGTCATGAAGAGTGAAGTAGAGTGCTGCATGGGCTGGGAACTAATTGGCATAAACTGGCCAGAACCTTAAACTATTAGTGCATAACTGCAGATGGATTTGAATTTACAGTGAAACCAGGCCTACAGACCACCTCACTATTAAGACAACTCAACAACCAATTATTTATTTATTAATAAAGGGATATACGCAATCTATGTTAGACTGCCACATTGCCAATAAATGAATTACATAGCAAATATTACCTACACAGATTATACCCAATTATTAGACATTTTGGGATATCATTAATGACTAAATTATTTAGACTACTGAATCTACCAGTTGAGCTACTAGTCATTTAGCCCACTAGTCAATCAGTCCACTCAAATCTGCCAAGGTGAAGTAATTTTGGCAGTTCTAATTCAAAACAAGCATTGGCGAGCTCTCAGATTTCATCGGTGCTTCATGCCAATTAGAATTGGCTCTGTAGCCCTTAGTACTATTTGAGAATTAAGAATTTACAAGTTGCAGTGTTTGCACGTTTTGACTGGTCTATGTCCACATATGGGTAACATACTTATATGACAATATATTGTTATTTAATTGAGGTAAACAAAAGGTGGTCAAAACTAACTACTTGCAGTCATATATTGTATTTATTTGAATTTTATTTATTTTTTATGTTGTACTTGTTTTTTTTTTTGGATCGTATTCCATTACAGGGGAAATTGAATAATAAATCTTTCATTTGCTAAGACTCATTTTTCCTTCAATAATTCTAATATTTCTCTTTTCGTTAGATGCTACTGCTTTTCATCTCATCTTATCTTCAACTGATCTCATCTAATCATATCTCATCTCATCTCAACTCATCTCATCTCATCGCATCCTCTTACAAATTTCATCAAACAAAATACATCTATCTCAGCTTTTAAAACATTCTTGATAATAATCCTCAAGCGGTCATGCCTGTGTGTCTCAAAACTCGATTCTTGAAACTTCAGAAGGTTTAATATAAATTAAAATGTAGGACGAGCACCATCCAATTTCTCAATTTTCAATGTGGCTTATATGATACCAGAGATGCTGTGGACTCGAATTGGTTTAATGTAGAAATAGAGGTCTAGCTAAGTCCAGCTTCATTAAAGACAGAACCTTATATTTAAATTATACTACATATTTTCACTCAAAAACAATTACTTGACCGAAAAAATTAGTTTCTTCAACATTTTTACCAATGTTTCATTCTTTGTATTTTTACCAATGTTTCATTCTTTGTATTTTTCCAATACGTCATTCTTTGTATTTTTCCAATATTTCATTCTTTGTATTTTTCCAATGTTTCATTCTTTTATTTTCCAATGTTTCATTCTTTGTATTTTTCCAATGTTTCATTCTTTGTATTTTTACCAATGTTTCATTCTTTGTATTTTACCAATGTTTCATTCTTTGTATTTTTCCAATGTTTCATTCTTTGTATTTTTACCAATGTTCATTCTTTGTATTTTACCAATGTTTCATTCTTTGTATTTTTACCCTTGTTCATTCTTTGTATTTTTACCAATGTTTCATTCTTTGTATTTTACCAATGTTTCATTCTTTGTATTTTTACCCTTGTTCATTCTTTGTATTTTTCCAATGTTTCATTCTTTTATTTTCCAATGTTTCATTCTTTGTATTTTTCCAATGTTTCATTCTTTGTATTTTTACCAATGTTTCATTCTTTGTATTTTACCAATGTTTCATTCTTTGTATTTTTCCAATGTTTCATTCTTTGTATTTTTACCAATGTTCATTCTTTGTATTTTACCAATGTTTCATTCTTTGTATTTTTACCCTTGTTTATTCTTTGTATTTTTACCAATGTTTCATTCTTTGTATTTTACCAATGTTTCATTCTTTGTATTTTTACCCTTGTTCATTCTTTGTATTTTTACCAATGTTTCATTCTTTGTATTTATTTATAAGTGACAATGTATAATCAATTGTAAATTATAAAAAATTGTTTGTCTAAACCTTTTGCTTTACGTAATTATATCCTTAATTTCTGTGACATATGTAAACTATTTAAACCAATGTCATACTATCAAATCAAATTGAGTTTGACCACAGTATGTACTTTACAACTGAAGAATCAGCCTAAACTGCACAAATGTTTCGATGTGACATACACTCCTCATTCACTCTAATGCATCATAAATATTTGTCTGGGGGAAAGGACCTTGGCTTAGCAAATAAAATCCTGTATACACCAAGCACAAGTCCTGATTGATGATGCTCTGGAGACTTCGGACAACTTGATTCCCGCTGGTCAGCCATCAAATGGACATGGCTCAGAATGTCACAATTACAAAGAATGGGCATGGACAATGAGAGCTCCTGCTACAGCGGTGTGAAAGGTCAGGTTGTTAAGAGGATGGACGGGTGGATGGATGGATAGATAGATAGACATATACATAGATAGATATACAGATAGATAGATGGATAGGTGGATAGATAGATGGATAGATATATAGGTGGATAGATAGATAGATAGGTGGATAGATAGATAGATAGATAGGTGGATAGACATATAGATAGATGTATAGATAGATGTATAGATAGATGTATAGATAGATGTATAGATGGATAGACAGATGGATAGACAGATGGATAGATGTATATATAGATAGAAAGATAGATAGGCGGATAGTTAGACGGATAGATAGATGGATGGATAGACATGGATAGACGTATAGATAGACCGATGGTTGGATAGATGTATGGGTAGATAGTAGAAGTAGATAATGTACACATTTACCCCATTAGGGATGTTGCTTATGAAGAGTGCCTGGGCTGGGGATTGAACCTGTGTCCATCAGCGAGAACAGGCAAGTATCTTGCCACTAGACCACCCAGCTGTTCTATAGGTGGTTGTAGAGTGCTTAGCTTGTGTGTGCCGGCGACGGCTGCCAAGTTGACTACTCCCCGGGGAGTTGAGAAAGGCTCATGCTTGAACAGGCCTACAAGGGTGTAATTTTAGACTTGGTTGAGACTGTCTGGGCAGTGTAATGGACAGGGCTCAGACCGGCCAAAGTCATTTTTCTGCAGATGTTTTGCAAAGCTTAAAGAAGTATTTCGCATTTTAATCATGCTCCAGGGATACAGAAAGTCATACATACATTCACGATGTGTAATTGCTTCACAATTAGCCATCTGTATTATTAATTTTCGGAGTAATTTTGCATTTCCCAGGTGCTTTTTTTCAAATTTTAATTACAGAGGGGTCCAGTGCTTTGTTACACGACAAAAGTAGACAGCAGAGATTCTAACTGGCGAAGTGAAGTGGAAAAATCATACATAGGTCGTCTACTTGTGAGAAAACTAACCCCCCCCCCCCCCCCTCTTTAAATTTGCCATTATTGGACCCCCAACCACATAGATATAGTGCACTTAAACCACAGTTCCATATTAGCTGACTAGTTTAATGTTTTATTTGATTGTTTATTGAACATAATCTCTTCTTAAAGGCAAAATTTATGCCACTATCGGGAAGATTTACAAATATGAAAGAAATTAAGGAACGCCAATTCTACATTGGCCAGCTCTGATGAAGGCCCCAGGCTCAATTCCTAGGCCAAGACACTCTTCATGAGCTACATCCCAGCTGCATGTCGATCAATGGAAGTGACATGTACTCGGTGTCTCAGCTGAGGCAAGTAAAAGACCCCACCCATGGGGTAAATGTGTAACATGGTGTGGACTCCAAAGCGTATCATCTAATCATTACGTCTGCCTCTGGCAGCTAGTCATATAAGCTGGCTAAGCTTCAGACCCAGTAGCATTGCGACTTCGGGACAAAAATCAACAGAGCCAAATGTCCAACAGGGACACTAATATTAGAACTGATGACCCACTGGGGATTGTTTCCACTTGACACATAAAACCAAATTGTCACTGCAGAACTCAGAGATATTTTCCTGAAGGATAACTTTTCTTTCAGCAGGAGATATATTGTCCATGAGCGGACAAACAGTTTTTAATACCCCAGTGGGATATGAAGAGAATCCCCATTTTGCTTTCATATAGAACTCTATTTATCACCTTGATACGATCTCTATGCAAGGCGTGTTGTGAGAGTTGTATTTGATGGTGATTTGTCAGAATGTGTGCGTCATGTGACACCTCATGGCCAATGGGGGAACAAGAGACAGAAGGCCACACCGAGAGATAGAGGCAAGGAGAGGAAGAATCGATATATACTATAAGCGGTACAAGCAGAGATAGAGAAAATACAGCCTGATAAAGACAAACAGACCAGATAACATGATAACATATTGGATAAGCTCAATATTGGCACGATGTTGGTCCGATGTTGGAAAAAATAGCGCAAGAAATTGAGATGTACACGTTTATGAAAAAGTTAAAAAGAATCTGTTTTGATAGATCAGCCGAGGTGGGTGCGTATCACCCTCCGAGAAGATACTGACATAGAAGTATGGATACATAGACAAAGGTGTTATTGAGCAGTGGCCTCTCAGCCACCGGCTATTATGAGTACAAACAAAGGGTCAAGTCCATTAACTTCAGTTGGCTATCCAGTTAAGAAATGTCACCATGGCAACAGAAACCAATGAACTTTCGGTTAGTATGTTTCTTAATAACTTAGTAATTATTTGCTTGTGTGTATTGAACCATGTTCATAACCAGTGTAATGATACATCACAACAAAGCAGCCATGAAACATATTATATGGCCTGCCATTGAAGTGGGTGGGTGGATGGATTAGAGCTTTCCGTCCTGTATTTCTGCACCTGATTGGCTAATTAGGACAGGCAGGGACCATGGCAAGGAGATGATGGATGAAACAGCCATCCAACTTATGCCCGACCGGGAATTGAACCCCCACCCACGGGGTAAATGGGCAACATGGCGTGGACTCTTATCATGTCATCATTACATCTGCCTCTGACAGCTGGTCATGTAAGCTGACTAAGACTTAGACCAATAAAAAGTAATAAATCAGCATCTCTGCTATTAAAAAGGGCCAACATACGATGTCGGTTTGATGTTGGCCCAATGTTTAGCCACGGCGGTTCACGTTCCAACGAGACACTGAAATATCTCTGTATCCACTCTAATGGATAACTTAAAAAAAATAGCTCTATTGGATAGACTGTTTACCGTTAACAAAGTTGAAAGCGAACTGCCACTACTGACAATGACAATGAAAATGATAAGTTTAAACTTGTAATGAAAAAATATATTATCACAGCATTATGCCTGACAGGCTGATACCTTATATGTGTATTTGGCGACATGTAAAATAACAAAAAGTATTACAAAGAGAAAACACCCACAAACAGAATTTTCTTAATCCCTCCCGCATCCCTCCCAATTAAATGTAGTGAGATATCCAAACCTATATTGACAGTCTATAGACAATTATACATATACCTATGAACAAATGTACACGGTTATATGCCCTTTGATGTCAACCTCAGTACAATTTAATTACCTTCCAAAGATGTACCAGCCTTTTTACTTTTTTACTCTTAAATATAGAGTTTAAAGGCCAGACAATTAAGCCTTACACAGAGATGGAATGCCTAAGAATACATTGTACATCTTTGGCCTGCACTACCAGACTATGTTTTTAATTTGCTCAGCGTAAAATGTTTGATAACTGCAATCTAAGAAGAAAAAAACAACCGATTATCAGAGGAGAATTCCAGCACAAAAAGTATTTTCATAAATATACAACATTCAAAGTCCAAGTTATCCATAGATCAGTACAAAATTGCTAGAAGTGCGACGAACAGAAACGGTTGCCTTAGCTTATATACAAAAGGAAGTGTAAGCAACAAACTCACACCTAATGGATTACAAGGGTTTTTAGAACTGGTTGAGTGTGGTCATTCAGTAGCCCGGACAGTGGGGATTCCCACAGAATAAAATAGATAATAAACCAATAAAGTATCTGCCTAACTCAACCTATCTTAATCTTCCTATATTAAGGTACTAGTAATTTCTGCTGCTTTTCTGTTACCACAACAAACGACCAGTCGCTGTAAAATCCTCATTCTATGTGTCTGTCCATCTGTCTATATCATATGTCAGTCTGTCTTGCTGCACGTGTCTGTCACACTTTGTCGCACTGTCTGTCTATCTAAGTATCTCTGTCTACATTTTAGCTAGCTGTCTATCTCTATTGACTAGACGATCAACTTCAAGTCAACTCGTTTGTTTGTCTGTCTGTTTATCTATCTGTCTATCACTATACTAGTGTTTATCTCTAACCCTCTCCTTTCATAATCTACCCCAATCAGCCCGACCATTCACGCTGCTTCTATCAAACTTATCCGAGTGACACCAAAGCGTGAAACTGCCCAGCTTTGATAAATTGATGGAGACTCCCGTATCAAAGACAGTTTTAATCTACTACTTAATGAGAATCCTTAAAGCAGCAAATTACTTTGGCTTGACCATTCATTGGACGCACTAGTAAACAACAAAACAAACAAACTGATGAATGGTGTGGCAAACTAGTATACAAACCATGCAGGAAGATAAACAAGTCTACAAGAGTATGGTAGCGTCAGATATATATTAATTTTGAAGAGCAAGCATTAATCATAGCCCCTAAGAGGACATGGCAAAAAAAGAATTAAATTTTCCCGTGCGCACGAGTTAATGTAAGAAAAAATATTTATTTTCCGTGCGCAAAAGTTAATTTACGAAAAAAAAATTTTCTCCGTGCGAAAAGTTAATTAACTCTTGCGCACGAGAAACATTTGGTGTGCACGAGAAACATTTGGTGCGCACGAGAAACATTTTGTGTGCACAAATTCTATCTGGGTAGTTCTGCATTTGTGCACAAGTTAAAAATGCTGTTCCTTGCAATGAAAAATAGTCCCTGCAGTAAACTGCAATGAACAAATCAACAAATCAATCACACATATGGTATATCAATAATCAATCAATCAATCACACATGTAGATGTTATATCAATTGATCAATCAATACCCATCAATCAATCTATCTATTTACCTATCTATCTATCTGTCTGTCTAGCTGTCCCGCTGTCTGTCTGTCTATCAAGACTCAAGAATACTTTATTTTGACCATATATTTACATACATAAATCTATCTGATGTTGCAATTATATAAACTATTTATCTGTCTATCTATCTATTCATCTATGTGTGTATGCTTGTTTATCGAAGATGTTTGTATATGTGACTATATGTATGTAAATGATTATTGAATTTACAGAGCAAAAGTACAAATACATGTACATATACAAGATTGTCATCTTTTGGTAGAACATGTAATTTCATGTGCTTAGTTGAAAACCCCATCTTTCTTGCACTTTTAGTTGCTGAAATACAACACAATACATTTTTGCAATCAAGATATTCTAATGAACTTTCTGACATATGTCCTAATTGGCTGGGGTCACTGAGTGCACTTCACTACAGAGGGCTTGGCCATTGAATGGAACAGCATTTTTAACTCCTAATAAAATAAAAACTATTAGGCCTAGATAAAAGATAGTGATAGAACTGTACACCCGTTAATTATGTCATGCGCACGACTTAATTATCTCATGCGTACGACTTAATTAAATGGAAAACATTTTTTTGACTCACTAAATTAACTTGTGCGCAGGGGAAAAAAATATATTTTTCCTTAAATTAACTTATGCGCGCGAGAAAATTTTTTTTTTTTCTTTAATTAACTTGTGCGCACGGAAAAAAAAAATATTTTTCTTAAATTAACTCGTGCGCACGGGAAAAACTTTTTTTTTCTTTACTTTACTGGTGCGCATGGGAAATTTTTTTTTTTTCTGCCATGTCCTCTTAGGAGCTCCGTACATTAGTATAGGGCACAAAGTATGGAAGTTCTTATCAATTTTGAAGAGCAAAAATCAAGAAATATACTACTTTGTATTTTAAGTTTAAAATTAAGACCAGTACGTGTTGCTATTGGTGTTATTAAATGAATGAATGAATGAATTTTACGGACGGGTTGAGGTCACAAAAAACCTATATGTCAACATTATTGTGAATGGAAGCTGAAAAATATATATATATATAATCGGATTCCCTGACACTTTAAATTTATCTTTTATCTTATCTTATCTTATCTTATCTTATCTTATCTTATCTTATCTTATCTTATCTTGTGACCACTTGCAGTATTGACCTACATTATTAACTCAGTCTTATATTCATGTTTTGTAATGTTATATGACACATGTATCAATTCCTGATATCCATTTTGACAATAAAACTATATATATCTTATCTTATCTTATCTTATCTTATCTTGGTATTACTTTGTCTTCTACTTTCCCATGTTTGTTTCTATAACCACAAACAGTAGAACACAAAAAGTGAACAGCACCTAATTGCAAGACCAAACTTACTTTTACGTTCATTTCAGTGTGTCCTAAACTTGAAATGAAGAGCTAGAATTGTTTCACGTCATGTGGAAATCAATAGTGGCCTAATTACGAAACAGCACACATTTAATACACGTGTGATTCTCTGGCTTATTTAGGCATTAGACTCTCTTAACATTTATGCAACTTCTTGTACAATGCTACCTGCCACTATTCGGAACTGTCTGGCTATAGCTGGCTACTCAAAACTGGATCTATAAGTACATGTACCACCATTTGGTGCACAAATTGAGAGTTACGCATTCTTGAATTTCATGATGAAAGGATGCATATCTATTGCAATTACATATTTATGATATATTCGATAAATTCTTACATTTGCTAAGGTAGGTGTAAGCTAGCCTGGCAGCAGTCCTGTCATTTTTCCTGGTATTTTGCAATAGGTTGATAAATACAATGTATTCAGTTTGAACAATATACACGGATCAATGCCTACTTTGGCAATTTCACATCATTGAAAATGAGTAACATGGTTTTTATTGACTTAGTCAATCAGTGATAACATTAAAAATTTTTAAGAAGCAAAAGTTGAAATTGCCAATTCACTGTATGGAAATGGTGATTGTGGAAATATAACAGCATTTCAAGATTAGTAATAGTGCGTGCCCCCTCAAAGAGGGTAGGACTGTAAAATTGCGTGCACACAGAATCACAAGAAAATCACAAGCTTAACTGCATAGTCCTCATTCTGCGAACTCGGACGCAAATGAGGGTTTGCTTAATTAGGCGTAAGCCCACTATAAGCTAGGAGTAGACAGAAGCAGCTGGCTTCAGCCGGTTATAGCTACAGCCAGGAATAGGTTGCTACAGCTGTCTAGAGTCGACCATATTTATGAAACTAACCGTGCCGAGGTTAGAATTTGTGTAGGGATTATTTAAATGACTTATGATAAGCTGACAGTTGTCTTAGCCGATTTAATAAAATTTCGAAACGGGATTTATTAAGTGGTTCAAGACATGCTGATGACAGAAAATCGTAAACCATTTACACAATCCTGTTTCAAAATTGTGTTCACTTTAAGTTTTCTGCTGCTACGTATCTCTCATTTCTAGTTACTCATTTAAATAGCTTAATTACTTAGGTCTGCCCCAGCTAATTACCTATGTCTGTTTAAGTTAATTACTTGGATGTGAGCATGACTTGGAATGAGTGAATTTCAACAAAAATCGATAAGGCTCATCCAGTTAGCTACTTCGGCATGACCGTCCAACTTGCCAGAATCGATGCTGACCGAATTAGCTTAATTTCTCACATTTATCCTAAATATTCCGATTATCGGAAAAATCGATTATCTGACCACGGTGCTCGATTATCAATTACCATGTTTTGCTTACATAACTCTGAAACCAACATCAAGCAGCGATTATGCCGTATTGTTTTCGATTAAAAACTTGTTAAGTTTTGTACATAAGTCCTTTGCAGCAGCACTTACAAATGAGACATATATCTCATAGGGTTGAGAATCGCATAATACACATTTAATTTAATTTAAGGTACCCCTGGCGTCTAAACGAGAAGTGTACAAAATTCACACTAGGCCTGCAAACATATAAATACGGTACAGAGTGGCAGCATATTATCATAAGAATCTCATTACAAATTGACCAATATCCTAAGTCCATGCATATTATTCAAATTAATGATTGATTAGATGAAATATGAAATTATGAATATTTATCAACGAGTGCAGTATTTTTATTAGAGTGTGGCTCACTAGAACCAGTCTTACTGCTCCCATGCGGATTATAGTATAGATTGAAGGCGGTCGCAGTAAACATTAACCCCGTGGTGGAATATTTTCATCCTCAAACATTGATATTGTATACATTAGATAAACAATATAATATGATTGATGATATAAGTATCATTTCATAGTTCATAAACAGATCCATCTGGTTAAGTATAGAGTAAATGTAAGTCACTGTATATTATATTTAAACTTCAGAAATACTAATATACATAAAGTTCATGACATTGTGAAAAAGAGCTATTAAAGGAAACATGCAAATACAAAATTAAAATCATTGAAAACTGAATCACCTAGATCGAAGTAATAACTTTATCTTAAACCAGTCAGCTGTCAAGTCTAGGAAAGTTAAACAGAGAATTTGGTTTCGAACCCAGGACCTTGACTGGAGCTGAAAAATACCTTAACAAATAGACTGTAGAAAATTGCATTGTAGCTTAATTCAAACAAGCTACATAAAAAAAGCACTGATTATTTAAATAAGCTTATTCAGTTTTTTCCTGTAATCAAATCAGCTTATTTCAAGTACACCAATACTCAAATCAGCTTTCTTTGAACAGGTTAATTTTCTCATATATATCATAAAGTGAGTATGACGCACTAAAATATATTGACACATTCAACAAAATATACCATTTCGTTGTTTCGAAAGAGTTTACTAGATTATCGACACCTTACAACATATATCAATCGTAGAAATGAACAAAATATATGTGTGTGTGTGTTCTATTTAAACACTTTTGTGGCTTCAAACGAGATTGAAACAATTGATGTGATAGAAGTGTTTATTATATACTATTTAAGTAGATATAAATAGGTAAAACTGGCAATTTTGTTCAAATCAGCTTATTATTATTATTTATTATTATTATTATTATTATTTTATTACATATTTATAGTGCATTATCTGAATAAAATCCATTCTAATGCACTTTACAAAATAATAGATATAGTAGATATAAAAATATAAAGTTATAAAAAATGATATTTAAAATTACGAAGTCTTTCAAATCAGAAATCTTAAAATTGTGGAGTGTAAAGTCTTTAATCCAAAAGCTATAAATTGAAGTTAAAAACACAGTCAATAAAACACACGTCTTATATTAAAATTGTGTGTAAAATACATTGAATTATGAAAATATTGATAATTATAAACTGTATAAAATCCTTGTTGTTTTGAAACTGTTTATAATATCATATCTAGATTACACACCAGAGAAGTTCCAATATCAATGAGAAAAAATAGGAGTTTGTTCAATTTAAACACCTACATGTTATATACAGGATTTAATCAATCTATGCAACAACAGAAAGGCTTCTAGATATACTACTTTGGTCAATAACGAGATTGGGAGCAAACTTCACAATTGTATTTTCTATAACATTTAAGATTTATCGTTTAACCTGATTTGCAAAGAGGCTTTTTTTGTTGTTGTTGTCAATTCAATTTCCAGTTCATTTTGCGTAAATCTAGAATTTTTCCACAGTCTACGATTTCAATTTATGAACTATCTTTCATGAATCACACACATATGTAAAGAAAGTTATTTAATGTAATATTTCCAAATGTAATTTGAACATTAGCAAGAGAAAGATTTTTAACCTTTTACCAGAATTTCAGATACATTTAATTTTGACAATAAAAATGGTTGTTTCATGGAATGAAGTAAATGATCAAAAATGAATAATTTAAATTTTGATGGAATTCATTCATTGAACTGAAATAAATCAATGTTAATTGAATTAATGAAGAATTACCAGTCAAAGTACTAAATTATGAATTGGTATAATGAGAATAATGAAAAAATCTGAAATATGTACTATTCGTGCATGGAGTCTTCAGTGACTAATATTCGTAAAACCCAAAATCTGGTGTATATTCATTAATGCTTCTTTTTTAAGTGTATTTTTGGATCCTGGTGTATATTGTTATGAACAATTGCCAGCATAACACTCATATTTATGTATTTATAATTTTTATTTATAAAATATATTTTTACAGGTTGACAAGTTCTGACAATAAAATCAGTTTTTCAACATGGCCCTATTATTCATTAACCAATGTTATTATCTAAGCGTGTATTCATTACCCAATTTAACTAAGCTAATTACTTAACATTAATATATGAAATGTATCTATGACATTAATCTTAACAATGTTAAAATTGGATATGTCACAATTAAAGTCAGATGAGTTTCAACATAGTTTGCAAACAAAACTCTAATTATCAATTGATATTTGCAAAACAAGCTTAGATTACAGTTGAATCATTTTAATTTGTGATGTCCCCAAAGTCTGTTAATGTATGCAAAATATTCAGATAATATATATTATAATAATGGTTTATTTAAATCAGTTTTCAAACCAACTGCTTTGACTAGGTGTCTATGCTGAGGCAAGTAAAAGACCCCATCCATGGGGTAAATGTGTAACATGGCGTGGACTCCAAGCAGCCTTATCATCTCATCATTTCGTCTGCCTCTGGAAGCTGGTCATATAAGCTGAATGAGCTTCCGATCAGAGGGACAATATAATACAATCAATTGAAACAATGGCAAAAGTATTTAACAAAGAGGCTTAAGACTGACTATGTTATACTTAAAACGAACAACCAAATTTATTGACTGCTTTGAATTAAACAAATCTGTTATGATTGTAAATGACAGTTTCCAATTAACAGTTCATGAGGCAGTCTTCCCAATGTCTAAACTAATTTATTCTATCAATTATATCTGATACACTGTGACAGCATTAATAAGCCAAAAGCGAAGCTTTGGTTTTCATGGCCACCAGGGAGCAGCACCTGCGCGATGATTAAAGAATTTCATATGTTTTCAATCATCATGCATGCGCAATGGGTACCATGGAGTTTTTTTTATACACGAGACTCTCAAGTTTCATGGCCAACGTCATGAAGAGCGTCGTCCATTAACAGCTGTAAAGTAATCTGATGCATCAGGGAGGCTCTCAACACCAAAATTATCTCATCGCATAGTAGAGTTCACAAGGATTCTTCCAGTATTTCAGCTAGAAAATATACCACATATTAAACGATTCAAAACTTCTATATGTGATTCTTTTTTAATGAACATTATTTCTTCGTCTAGATTAGTATTTAGGCTTTAACTACGTGTTTTTGGATAAAAAATATACCAAATATTAAGCGAGATAGAGGCCGAAGAAGGCAGAGAATCAGGTTGCGGTAAATTAAAGATTGTGGATCGAGCAGGTTGCGTTGGTGATGCCACAAATGTCCGCGCCCACACTATGTTCAACAAAGTCTTTTCAAAAGCTTTCTTCTCCTCTTATTACTCATTTTGCTTTTCAGACATAGTAGGTCATAACTGACTGATTCCACATTTCTCTGGGAAATAACAGAAACCAACTGAACGATAAGTTGTCAAGTATACATTAAAATGCACTAGAAATACTGCTACTAGGATGTACTTTGCTTCAGCCAATCACAGCCAAGGGCGGGAACTTGTTCAGCCAATGGAATTGCAGTACTCTGTCATATTTACCTGGTGGAAATATAGAGAACCTTTCGTGAAATTCCACTACAAAAAACGATGGTCTGCCAGAAGTCTCTACCATGATATATTGTTTTTTTGACATCAATTTATATTACTCTAGTCGGTCAAAAGCTCATTATTGGTGTATATTTTATGTTATTTGAAATTTATCATATATATCTTATCTTATCTCGCTTTGGCTATCATGCTCTGTAGCATTGACACATTAAAGTTCCTGCAAAATCAATAGAAACTTATTCTACTGGGAATGAAATATGTATGAGCATATATCCTATATTGTCATGGACTGGCGACAGATAATCTAGTGCAAAATAATCAAAAAGGAAACCATTATGTAAAGAAAATTGAATTATATATAACAACTCAAAGTCATAATATGCATAGATGGTATCAGTATTTCAAATTAAAATTTCTCCATCGTAATGTCAAATGCCAACTTCCTGTGCTTATTAGATTATAATAAGCAATTCAATTTAATTAATATAAATGCATTGAGATAGGCCTATCATGCAATTAGATTTAATATTAAATCAATTTTGTCTATTTATACTACAATTGCTACATTTATGTATTCATTTGCAATAAAATAACTAATAATTCAGGTAACAGACCATTACCTATGAAATTTCTAACTTAAGAGTAGTGAATTAAGTACACCAATTATCTCTAAATAGAGATTAATTATTATATCAATTGCATTGCACCTTAAATTCAGTTAAGTACTATTATATTATATTAAGTATTAATCATTTGATTTGAGATTGTTATATCTTAACTCAGCAATAACAGTACCCCATAACCATGTATGGGGTACTGGTAATAAGAATATACTCCAATCATGTGGTTTTCGCATTGTCAAAAAACTGTTAACCTAATTCAACCCTGACATTCAGGATAATCAAAACATAATGTCTTACCTTGTTTTCCCTATGGTTTCTGAATTCGTCCAAGAGCGATAGTCGCTGTACCTATGTTATCCTAATTTCGAGTGAGACGTTATGACGCTGGGCGGAGCGTAACGTACTCTTTTGAAGTGGCTGGCGACGCTACGTTCTGCCTGGCGTCGTGCATGTAGCGCTACAGGAGTTAGCTGGCCAACAGATGAGTTGCTGCTGAGGCTGCTGTAAACTGTACTTCGCCATGGACATAATTCAGCTAGCTGGCTAAGAAAAGCTGGGTTATTCACAGAGGTCTAGTGGTTAAAGGTATTGCAACAAAACTGGAGGTCCCAGGTTCGAATCTCTGCCTTAGCTGAACTGTTTATTAGCTTGCTCTATAAAGAGCATTATTATGCAATAGCTACAGTTAGTTTCATTAAGAACGATCAGTCAAGTTGAAACTAGACAAAGCTGTTATAGCTGGCTAATCGATAACGAATATAAAAGTACATATTTATGATATATTAGATTAATTTCTTACATTTGCCAGTGTTAACACTTTTCTGGTGATAGATGTAAGCCGGCTATTAGCTATAGAAGTGGACAGAAGCAGCTGGCTTTAGCATGTTAAGACCACAGCCAGGTACACGTCGCTACAGACAGCTATAGTCGACCGTATTTTATGAAACTAACTGTTGGCATAATTTTGCCTAATGTTCTTTATTTATGCATTATCAACTTCAGTGCAATTTGCCTGTAATTCATTTCGACTATTAACATTACCATATATAATGCAATTGATTTTTGGGAAAAAAAACAAATTCAATGAAATATTTAAAAACATATTCAGAAGTATTTCATGCATTACATGATTTCATTTTCTAACTTTTGGTTGCAATCAATCAATCAACCAAATCAAAAATACGTTTTGGCAGTGCTTATGTTTATTTCTAGTGGAGCAAGGTGAAACACATTTGTAATGATGTAGATCACTGTACACTGTGATACAAATCTAGTCTCTCCAGTAGTAAGAGATCTATTATTTATAACACATTTTCCATTTTTCCATATGTTTTATTTTTTTGCACTGCATCCTAAAGGATTTAAAAAGCTTAAATGGTCAACATTTGTGAATATTAATGATTTTGAAATCAAATATTATTAAGGAGTTCTGCACAGTAACATATAAACAATTGTCTCCAATGCTTAATGCATCATCTCAATGTAAACTTATATTTCATAATAATTTCTGAAAGAGTGATGTATGTTTTTCCAAATATGTAAAAGTTTTGGCTGACAGTGTATAAAATAATAATACAGAAAGATGTAAAAATGCGGTGTAAACACAAAAAATGCCATTATGGCATTTTCAGTACATATCCCTTTTTAATAAATTTCAACATGCTGTTTACTTTGATATTTATATCCTACGTATTATATAAAAGCCAAAACGTTTCTTTGAAGTGCCTAAATATGCACAGGGTATGCATTTTCAACAGCATATCTGCATCAGGTACATTGTAAAATGAACTTTAGGTGGGTAAATGACACAGGTATGCCAAAACGTTTACATATTTGGAAAAACATACATCACTCTTCAAGATTATGAAATATAATTTATATTAATTAATTTCGATTTCCAAAAATATTCATCATCATATATTAATTTTATACATTAATCTTCACAAATGTTGACAACATTTAAGTTTTAAAATCCTTTAGGATGCACTGCACTAAAAAGGTTTCTTCAACTCCATTAAATACACTGTATTCTCAATAAATTGGAAATTTTGTAATTTATATGAAAATCACCATCATCAAATCACTGCAGTCATTATAATATAATCAATGGCGCCTTCAACAATTCATGACAGGGCGTTTACGAGATGTTTTTACACTGTGTGTTGTCACCTCAGAGCCCAGCGACCTAATTATGTACATGTTTTGCTCGTTTACTCATCTAAAGTAAATGAATCAATTTCTCTTACAGTCTATAGGCTGGCTTAGGTCTAAAATTGAAATTACAGAATAATTAGATGTTCATGTGCTGATCTTACGAAATTCTTGTTCTGACAAGCAGGCAATTCAGAAAAATTGCCAAAACTCAACAAATATGAATCAGTTTCTCTTGTATTTTTAAAAAAAGATTTCTTAAGTCAATACACAGCCTATTGGCTACATAGTTTAACCAATCATTTAACAAGGTAAACTAGCAAAGAATGTCCATAATTAGGTCCATGGGCTGTGAGGTGATGACACACAGTGTTCACAGCATTTCAGCAAGTCTCTTGAATTTTCTATCTATAATGTCCAACAACTGAATAAAGAAAAATTCTCAATTCAGTCAGGAAATACAAACAGTTTACACCTGTATCATAAAACTACCTACAATACATATATGAAGTAAAGAATACATTTTCAGTTTTGTGTAGGGATATACCGTAACGAAGGGTATTATCGACAGGGCGGGTTTTTTCGACACTCACATTAAAATGTTAACAATTTATTTATTTTTTTCTTAACATTTTTATGTGAGTGTCGAAAATACCCGCCTTGTCGATAATACCCTCCTTAACGGTACCATATTTTTTTGGATACTAAACATGCTATCCTTGGCTTTTGTGGTCTAAAATCAAAGTCGCCTTAGCAACGTGACCAGCGGAGCTTTTTACTCACGGATATCAGTCTTCATTAAGTGAGTCTTAAAAGTTGGAAAGAAGTAACTAAGCTCCTTATGAAGTCATCCTCCCTGTAAGGAGATACACGCTCTTCTTCCTAGGTTTACTAAGTACTATGTTGTATAGCATGCACATATATTGCATCAGAGGAAGTAGAACAAGCTATGATATTGTGTGTTAATTAATTGAAGTAAATTGCTTTTAGGTTTCAATGGGTGTTCAGTTAAGCAGTACCCTTCTTCTAGCCAAGCAAGCATGTCCCTCATTTGCATCCGAGTTCGCAGAATGAGGGTCATGCAGCAGTCTTTATATTTTTTTCGTGGGATTATATGTGCAGGTGGTACAGCCTTCCTACCTACCTGAATATATCTTATACTGAAAATAATGAGAGCACACACTATTACTAATCTTGACACGCTGTTATTTATCCACGATCATCATTACCATGCAGTGAATCAGCAAATTTCAGCTTCTGCTTCTTGAAACTTCGTAATGTTATCGCTGAAGGACTTAGTCATCGCCGATAAAACCTAATTACACATTTTCAATGATGTGAAATGGTGATAGTTGGCATTGATGCTATATACTGTCCAGACAATATTTATTCAACCTGTTGCCATATACTGTACCAAGGAAAATGACAGGACTGCTGCCAGGCTACCATGTTGGACTCCTCACCATCCACTAATGTCATAATAATATTACCAATGTCTAAAGGACACAAAATGTGCATCGATATGTGCAGAGTTATCAGAGCTTACAGGACCTCTTCAATTGCTTATTTTGCACATCATTTTAAATCTGAAAGCATTCAAGTAATTTCATGTAGAAATAATGCTTTTTAAGATTAGAAATAAGTTAGATAGTGCATTAAGACGGAAGGAAATTAGAATGTTTCAACACGCAGAGAATCAAAGAAGAAAGGTCAATAAAAGTCAATTTTCTCAGAATATACGTAAAAAGTACATTATATGATATAGCACCTTATAAAATATAAGAAACGTGTTTTGAAATATTCATATTCAAATTAAGGTTTGTGGTTTCTTTCAAGTAACACAGTAAATAATTGAAAGCTATTTTGCCAACTTTTAGGCTTGTGGGGTATTTAGCACATGCTGTCCTTTACACTGCCACTTTTATTGGTTTTCCTGATATAAAACTGTCAACATAAAATGACCAGGTACCTGATTAAGATTCAGGACACTTTCAGGATAATTTGTCATTGTGAAAGTCCCAAAGTTCCTCTTTGTATCTAAGTCACAACATATAGCATCTGGGTGGTCTGGTGGTAAGACGCCTGCTGCTCTGAAGGACACAGGTTCAATCCCGAGCCCGGGCACCCTTCATGAGCAACATCTCAGCTGGATGTCGTTCGGATGAAACGTTATATTGGCCGTCCCTTCTACTCAGTGTCTATGCTGAGGCAAGTAAAATATCCCACCCATGGGGTAAATGTGTAACATGAGTGGATTCCTCCTCTCTCTCTCATCTCATCCACCAACCCTCGATAGTGGCAAGAACTTGCCTTAGAGGGCTGCACTTCCCATATTTCTACGGTTTCAGAAGTAGTGGTTGTACATGGGGTCTATGCTAGGACAATTAAAGGATCCCACCAATTGGGTAAATGTTTAACATGGTTTGGACTCCAAGCCTTATCATCTCATCATTACGTCTGCCTCTTGCATCTGGTCATATAAGCTGCCTAAGCTTCAATCCCAGTAGCATTGAGACATTGAACATTGATTGATGGCTGGAATTCAGTTTTTTCTACTCATTACAAGTTCTTTCTACTTTTGTTTTGTTTAGCTTCAAAGCAGTAGAATTTATACTGTACAACTGAGAACATACAGTATTTATACATTTTCAATAAATAGTCGCTGGACAAGTCTTTGTTTCTTTCGTTTCTTCTTATTTTGTTTTCTCTTTATTTAAATCTTTCTAAAAAGCTTTTCCACTCTCAGTACCAAGAAACATTTATGGTTTCTTTTCCAGCTATCAGGTAAATGTGCAAGTCTGATTCCATTAACTATGTCTCATACATTTTATCACACCGTATAAAATATGGCTTCAATTTTTAAGAGACTTTTAGGTATCAAACCAGTATCCCTGACAAAATAATGTGAGATAAAGTAATCTGTCAATTTAAAAATAAAATAAGTATTAACTATAAAATAACTAATTAAGGTGTCTTAAGGTTTAAAATTTCAATTCTTGAACTGATAACTGACTTCCTCTTTTAAGAAGTATCTCATATTACATCATTGTCCCAATGGTACTGGGCTGAAGCTTGTAAAGTTAATAATCAGTCAATATATGACCAGGTACAGGCAGAAGTAATGATGAGTATTGAGGTGTTCTCAGTGAGGGTTGATTTAGGAGTTCTGCTAGACCATTAGTTTAGAACCTAAATAGAAGCCCATCTGGTGCCTTCTTCATTACCAGAAAACTGCTCCAAGGGAAGAAACCAAATATTGTGAGACATACCCCGCCAGCTGCTCCAGAGTGAGACATGCCTCATTGGCAAGCTAGTCAGCATCAACATAAGTCTCTCTGACCTACTTAGTGGTAACTGCAATTATAGGTATGGACTGGCACTCTACAACACACGAAAACTAAAAAACACTGTTTGTATTGGTCTAATAACAGAAATTCTGGCAACTACTACTGGGCCTGAAGCTAAGTCAGCCTATATGACCAGCTGCCAGACGTAGACATAATGGTGAGATTATAAGACTTGGAGTCCACACCATGTTAAACATTTACCCCCTGATCATGGACACCGAGTACAAGGCACTTCCAATTTAACGTCCCATGCCATCAAAATCCAGCTGAGATGTAGCTCATGAAGAGTGCCCAGCCCCAGGATTGAACCAG
Organism: Alitta virens; assembly: GCA_932294295.1. Taxonomy (NCBI): domain Eukaryota; kingdom Metazoa; phylum Annelida; class Polychaeta; order Phyllodocida; family Nereididae; genus Alitta; species Alitta virens. The sequence continues at coordinate 28,444,030 of OW028584.1, read as the reverse complement.
GAGAGCTGGCCACCTAGGTGGTATTAATGGATCACAAAGTCAGACTTACTATATTGTCCTCATCGTAAATATCATGAACTTACGCAGAATTCTAGGTGACTCTGCTACTCCGACCACTTGGAAAAAAGACATGTAAATGTATTTTGGGCAGTAATTTAGTTAATTATTGCTATGTTAGTCAGCAATAACTGAATATGCCAATTGATGTAGTCATGACTGACATTACTTATTGTTATTAGACAGTTCTGGTTAGTCCTCAAACTAAATATCCAAGAGAAGTTAGATACTATTGTTTTAAGCACCACAGCTACAAGAGGGAATCCCTGACTTAACTTGCACATTTTGTTGAATGCGGCTCACTTCGGCACTTACGTCATCAATAGAAGAAGTGAAGGAAATACTGCTCTTTGATTGGCCAAAATTAAAATTTTGTGCAGAACTGTGTGACGTAAGTGACGAATTGGTCTGGCGACCTCTCTTTGAACCATGAACGATGTTTACCTTGAGGTTATTATAATAGGGCGAGTGCCGAAGTCGGCGAACGGTAATTTGGGTCTGTGACACAACTAACACAACATTTTATTAACGCTTTTAAACCTAGTAAATTTTCGTTTTATGAGCGTCCATTTTGGCGTTTTTGGATGGCATATGTGCGAGCCAAAAATCGTTACAAAAACATTCAAGCAAAACGTTTTTAATGAACAATAAATTTTAGGCTGGTTTTAGACGTCCACATACATTGTTTGACCAAAATGTTTTAAAAAATATTCGAAGACTTCCTTAATAAAGGTTTTCAACATAATCAAATCTTATGTTGATTGAAAGATCAAAGGTCAGAACTCAATTTATTTTATTCATTTGTTACTACCATTGATGAACTAAACAAAAAACTCGTTCATAATAGTCCCAAGCTGGGTTTGAAACATTGTTTGGTTGTTTCACAGAAACGTTTTATTGAGAAATTTTCCAAATGACATTCGGAAATTTGCTTGAAGGTTTTTTATAAGATACCATTAAAACAAATCTGTATTATGTTTCCAAACGTTTTTTAGTCAACATCCGTGAATGTTTTCCGATCAGTTTGGGTCGTTGGGTAGAAGTTTTGTAAGAAAGTCCAAGTAAAACAATTGTATAAGAAATTTTTGGCTGTTTCCTAGAAACATTAAGAATGTCCAAGTAGAAAAATCTTGGAAAACATATATTGGCCATTTCCTGGAAACATATTAGGAAATTCTGAATAAAACAATTGTTTAAAAAACGAGTTTTTTAGTTGTTTGATGGAAACATGTCAAAAACCGAATGAAAAAATATTATAAATCATTCTGAGATGATTTTCTTTTGAGAATTTTTCTGTGAATCTTCTCTCTCTAAAGCAACTTCAGTTTAACCAAATCCTTTCCTCCCAAGTTTAAACCCAGAGAAAGTTTTGAAAATGTTTCCATGGAAACAATTATATAAGATTAAAAACCAAATTAATAAGTTCTGATTTTTTACCACGACAATGCAGCCAGAGAAGATGTAAATTTTGTAATAATTTCTGTTGGCTTGATCGAAAGTCCTCCTTTCAAATATACAAGCATTTTCGGATGGAGTGCAACAAAATTGCTATATTTTTCAGACCTTACATTGATAGCTTTCCCTGTATTTCAGTCATTGTACCTGACACTCCATAACCTACTACATCATTCAAGAGAGCATGTAGTGAGGTTTCCTGTAACCAAAAATGAGCTTCCATGGGAACAGGTTCTGTATTTTTGGCAACTTTTTAAAAGTAATTTGGATATGCTGAATCCAAAAATGGATGCTTGTCTTTTTTAGCACTCTTATGGGAAAATCAAATGGTCACTACACACATGTATGCGAATATGTCCATACATCAGATTCCTACAATGTTAGTCTCATAATATGTTATTGGTTTACTTTTCGGTGCTCGTATTATAGACAAAGTCGAATATTTCATTTAGGTTCTGGTAATTTAGCCATTACCTTGATTTGAAACATGTTGGCATTCCATATATGGACAAATGCACTCAATTTTAGCAGATATTTCGTGAAGAAGTTTCCTTATCTTCTGAAGAACTTTGGAACTCATGAATTTTAAATTTGAAAGGTGTTAAGCTTATGACAATAAAAAATAAATTTTGGTTGTCATGGAAACATCAAGCGGAGTGACAAACCCAATTTCAAAGTATGTGTGACCAAAAACTGAACCGACATATATTTTTCTTCATTTAATAGGTAATAAAATAGTGTCATGTTTGCGTTAAAAATAACATCCAATCTTTTAATTAATGTGTCAAGCTTTCTGTTGGTACTAATTTTACCTTTGTAGATGGAATATAAGCAAAGCAATTCCATTCTACCCATAAATCCATTGATTCCTTATTTGGAAAAAGCATGGATTATTATTATTAACATCTTTATTCACGCTCAAAGCGTACATGTGAAAAATGTATCAGTTACATTTTAATTAAGAAATACAGATGAATTCAATTATATAATGTATTTCATTGCAAATGACTAATAATACATGACAGCATTCCTTTAAAAATTGACAAAAGTCTCTAAATCTACCTACTTTTGAAGATGATTCTGTGTGTTAAAATATACTATGCACAAATTGTAAAAAAAAACATAACTGAGAGGAGTATTCTTTTGGAGGCAAATATTTAGTCATTTATATGATTGGATTCCGGCTGGTCGATGAAAAAATACCGGCCAATATGAAATATAAACGGCAGTTTATTTTATTGAAATTATTTGGTACCTTACTAAATGCTCTGAAGTTATATTATGAGAAAGAACACAGGTATCATGAAAGCAGGGCAGCCTTTAATTAATGATATTTACCATTTACATTTGTATGTTTGGCATGGTAGGGGAGAGTGGGCCACCTTTTGACTTTTCCACCTTGCAGCATGAAATGACAATCACACAGTCTTACAGTAAACATCTTACTACAGTTTTACATCCTGTGTATCTTATATAAAATGTTGAATTGTATATATTATTTGTAAAAGAGGAAATCCTGTCTTTAAGAAATGTGGTCAAGTGGCTCATGGTGCACAGACCAAGGGGTACCTTGAGCCACACTTGAGGCACCTTGAACCAACCTAAAAGCCACCAGGAATTTGCTTTTATTTGCTTCAATAGTGGCACAGACATTGATTGCCAAAGATTTAGAGCAATCATAAATTAATCATAAACCATTAAAAAGCCAATTCAGGGAATAAGACGTTGAGAAATAATCACAAGTCCAGAAAAAAATCTACATAACTGCCGGGCCAAGCCTCAATGCGCCTAAGGCAAGTAAAATGTGTATTGGGTAATTATATCAATTACTCTTTTTTTTTTGCTTGAAAATTACCCAGCTGAAATGAAATAATGTCAAGACGTGCAATGTACAAGTGCCTACATTTGCTATGTTAAATTGTATTTTTATTTTAAGGCTTATTATATAATTAAAGTTAATAATGAGAATATCCAAGGCAAGTAAAGTGTGTCTTAGGTAAGTGATAATTGGAGGAAAATTACATATTATAAAAAACACTATTGATATGGCATGTTAAATTAAGCTTATGATATAGTTAAAGGTTTATAACATGTAATAGTATGCTTTAACTAGTTATCGTTTCATGGCCAGGCTCAAGGTGCCCCGCATAAGCTGGATCAAGGTGCCCCGCATAAGCTGGATCAAGGTGTCCCGCATGCAAATTCCATATTACCTATTTCACACTGACCAATAATGTTTATTAGATTCTGCAAATAATGAAGATATTAGAAAAGTAACGACCTTGCCTTGTTTTATTACTCTGTGGCAGTGAAAAGTGTGAATTCTGAATTAACACATTTTCCTGATAGGAAACTTGAACAATTATCCGTGACCTAATTATTCATCACTAAAGGGACAAAAGCATTGCCAGTTACAAGGTTGATATCAAAGCAAATGGCCTGTAGAGCCAACGATCAAGGTGACCCACTCTCTCTTAAGTATGAAACTAAATATTGTGTATTGAATTTAGGAATTTGATTCTCTACCACACTGAAACCTACGGTTCCAACGAGATAATATCTTGTTCTAACGAGATAACATCTTGTCCCAACGAAAAACTATCTTGTCCAAATGAGATAATATCTTATTAAAACGAGATAATATCTTGTCCCAACGAAAAACTATCTTGTCCCAACGAAAAACTATCTTGTCCAAACGAGATAATATCTTGTTAAAAAATGTCCATGTCCCCTCCCAGCCACCGTAGAAACATGACTTTTAAACTAATGCACTTGAGTTAGCTGCATTTGCCATGAAGACTGATGGCGGTTTCTATGGTTCCCATTTGACAAAAGAGAGGTCAAACATAGGTGGTAGTTCATATTTTTGATAAAAATATATTATGTCCTTTCCGTCATAATTTCAGGATGTGATATTCAGAAGAATATATTTATGTTTACCATGGCAATACATATTTGACGGCCCGTGATTTAACCAATATTACCAAATATGATTAGACTGATGTGGATGAGATGAAAAATTGTTTGGACTTTTTGCTGCATTTACTCATTACTATCAAATTGAATTATGCAGTAACCATGGCAACCACCGGTAGAAATAATTCATGTTGGATATTAGGCCTATTTGTTAAAACCAATATGAGATAAATCATTATGAAAAATTATGACGATTTCGTATCCTGAAATAGAGTCTCATCTATATGAAAATCTTCAAAACATATAAATTATTGAATTATTGAAAATGAAATGCCTCCATATCTGAATTTCATTGAGATGCTCTGTTTTGCTTCTTTGCCAAATGGTACATCTCTCCGTAATTGTTGGACAATTAAATGTACTAATTAAAGGATTCTCACTTCACTGACCCATCAGCTGTCGTGTTACTTGTGACAAAAACGTGATATCTTTCAAATCTAAAAATGGCATGGCAAATTATCATGAAAAATTATGATGATCTGGTATAATCACAGGTATGCAGTTATATGCAGATAACGTTTTAAAAATGCACATTTGGTTGATAACCCCTGGTTGCCATGGTCTAGTAAACTTGCAGTATCCAACCCACTATGTACTAGCTGTGATGTAATATATCCTTGAAATGATAGAACAATTGCCAGATTTCCATATTTGGAATAATTATATTGGTGACCTTGACCTTTGACCTCCAAGTTCTTTACCAAATTTGCATTTCTATACCCTTTGCTATTAATTCTATTGCATTGGGTGTAGCTCTGGATTATAGAAATCTTAATATTTCACAGTGTTTAATGTTGGAAAAAGGAAATTTTCATACAGGAAGTTTTTGGAGGTGGGTCCATATCCAAAAATGACAGCATTTACCACCTCTGTAAATTTGCAAAGTTGCACAGCTGTATCACATGTGACAGATTTTTCAGCTTAGAACCCAGACTAAGATAATTATGCACAGTATAACACTTGTGTGGAAAAGCAATTAGGCAGTGTACACATGAGTTCATATGCATTTTTCACAATGAAAAAATGCAAGTTTTAGCCTTAAACATTACAGCATCATTTGAAAGAGTGAATACTCCCATTGCAAAATTTTCAATTAATTTTTTTTTAAGTATATGATACTGTAAGTACTTTAGGTTAAGTTGATTCATATTTAAATTTTTTTCATCATGTCTTTTTTTTTCTTAAATAAATTGGCCTTATTGCACTTGTAATTGCTGCAGCTGAAAAATTGGCTTTGCTGCCCAGAAAATGTAAACTGTTTATAAGGATAACATTGTTGAAACCCGGAGTTTAAAGATGGCCGCATTTTAACTGGGACAAATTTATTAATTCAAACTGGAGGTAAGCGTCAGATGACCAGTGGTCATTTACAGCCAGTGACCAAGCACAGTTTCCCACTTATGAGAACAATATGGCTACCCAGGTCAACCCATGGCCTAGACTAAGATAATTATGCACAGTATAACACTTGTGTGGAAAATAAATTAGGCAGTGTACATATGAGTTCATATGCAAGTTACAGCCTTGAACATTACAGCATCATTTGAAAGAGTTTACATTTATCATAGACCCATCTTGTTCTTAAGGTATTATATGAGATTTTGTTAAGAAAGGTAAAATACAATTGTTAAATGGTCGGTCTTGGTGGTCTTAATAATGAGGTGGTCTTTATAGTGAGGTTGTCTTAATAGTGAGGCAGTGCTATAAGTGAGGTGGTCTTAATAGGTTGTCTTGATAGTGAGGCAGTGTTATTAGAGAGGTGGTCTTAATAGTGAGGTGGTCTTAATAGTGAGGCGGTCTTAACAGTGAGGTGGTCTTAGTAGTGAAGTGGTCTCAATGGAGAGGTAGTCTTATTAGTGAGGTGGTCTTATTAGTGAGGTGGGCTTTATAGTAAGGTGATCTTGATAGTGAGTAGGTCTAAATGGAGAGGTAGTCTTATTAGTGAGATGGTCTTTATAGTAAGGTGATCTTGATAGTGAGGCAGTGTTGTTATTGAGGTGGTCTTAATAGTGAGGTGCTCTGAATAGTGAGGTGGTCTTAAAAGTGAGGTGGTCTTAAAAGTCAGGTGGTCTTAATAGTAAAGTGGTCTTAATAGTGAGGTGGTCTTATTAGTGAGATGGTCTTTATAGTAAGGTGATCTTGATAGTGAGGCAGTGTTGTTATTGAGGTGGTCTTAATAGTGAGGTGCTCTGAATAGTGAGGTGGTCTTAAAAGTGAGGTGGTCTTAAAAGTCAGGTGGTCTTAATAGTAAAGTGGTCTTGATAGTGAGGTGGTCTTAATAGTGAGGTGTCTTAATAGTGAGGTGGCCTTAATGGAGAGGTGGTCTTAATAGTGAGGTATATGTGTGCTTTCAAAAATTTTTAAAAACATTATTAACCAATTGGTTTCGCTACAATATTTGTGCAAAATTTCACTTTTATCTGTATAATTATTAACCGTTATTATCCTTGTTTTTCTTTATCAACATTTGTAAGCCATATAACTTAAAGGCTAATACCAGCTTATTTGACCTTAAACCGCAACTATGCCTAGCAATGGCGTGTAACAAATTAGGATTCGGGTGCTGCATACTTATATGGTAGAAATACGCTGTCTGAATGCCTAATATTACCATGTATAGTTTCATTACAAATAATGTATTCAGAACTGCCGATATATAGGCTTTTGTAATCCAATTGTGCCGGTGAGCAGAAATCATTTCTCAAACAGGCCCTATACGAATGTATTTATTTATTATTTTATTATTTATGTATATAGTGGTATAATTTGGGATGAGAATAAATGTCTATGTCTCTGTCTCAATGTGACCAGCTGTCAGAGGCAGACGTAATGATGAAATGATAGATTTGGAGTCCACACCAAGACTTGCGTAACACATCTAAAGCTAGTGTGTTTTTATTTGCAAATATATTATATTATAGATGTGAGCTATACAAAAGTAGAGAATACAATTTATAGCATTTTAACTGAAGAAACTTAAATAACTATGAAAATCTTCTATATTTTACACCAATAGATAAATTTGCATTGCCCCTGTTTCAGAAATAATTTCTGCTCACTGGCATTCGGATCAAAGAAACTACTGTTCATTAAAAATTAATACATAAATGAGTGTTAAATCCATTGAGATTTTAATCTTCTCCTAAAGGCATGGTAGAAATTTGCGTAATATCTCGTGATACATTGAGTAGAAAATGTATTTAGGCGATATTTAATATCATAAAATGACACACTACTTCTTTTAAATGAAGTGTAACACCCTACCTCTAAATAAAAACATTTGATATTTACTATTTTGAAGGATTTTTGGCACCAAAGCTCTCAGATATTCTTGTATAAGCATATCTGCCAGCTACTGAGGTATTAACTCCATCACAATGCATACCCTAGGCGAAATGTCATATTAGCTGATATAGCTCCGAGCAGAATTACTCAGACTATACAACATTACGTACAACATTACATTGCATTACGTACAAGCTCGCTCTGTATGACCAGTTAGTTGACAACTATGACAACGACTTTCTAGATTATGGCTTGTAGCTTATTTACACAACCGCAACGTATGGAAATATTTGCAAACTATTCCTAGTTGTTGTATACAAATTATACAGTCTGAACCTCCAGTTTATTTGATGTATTTATGTATCAAGGTTACCATGTATTTTGTCTTAACAATGTATGTGATTCCGTGAATTGAAACGACAATATTAATAAATAAAATTGTACTACTACTACTACTTACTACCATATGATAAGGTTATGGACAATTTCACACTGGCCAGCTCTGCTGAAGGTCATGGGTTTGATCCAGGAACTCTTTGTAAGCTACATCCAAGCTGGATGTCGATCGCATGAGACGTTAAATTAGAGGTGCCTTAATTGTACGCGGTTTCTATGCTGAGGCAAGTAAAAGACCCTACTCATGGGGTAAATGTGTAGCATGGAGTTGATCCTAAGCTTCATCATCTCATCATTATGTCTGCCTCTGGAAGCTGGCTATGTGAGCTAGCTAAGCTTCAGACCAGTGGCATTGAGACACTAAACATTGGACAAGTAACCAGCATTTAATAAACACAGAGTATGAGACATCATCGCTTAACGGCTTGAAAATTTAATTTACTTCCCAAATGAAATTTGCTGAATTTGCCCTCAAATATCTGGACACAAAAACAATAGATTTTATTCATGGATCATTTACAAGCCATAAATGGTCAATTGGGATCCAGGAGCACCTTCTGCTTGAGTTTGTCACCAGATTAATCCCTTGTATAAATGTAGGAAGGTTAGAGAATGGTTTTAGGTCCAATGCTTTGTCCTTGCAAGCAGGTGCTACATGCACTACAGATTGGCCTTTTCTATAACAAAAGCACGCAGGTGCTGCACTTCCTGGAAATGCCGTTTTCCTGGAAGGATGCTATTGCAGTACTCATCAAAATAAACGTTTAATTGACAAGCAAGCTAGGTTTAGCTCCACCACTACTTGAAAACTCTGCTACTAACTACTAAACCACAGAATCTGGAGCTCTGTAACTGTCCATAGTTAACATATATTAAAATTTTTTCCATAATATTCTACGTCAACTTTATGACTGGTATTTTGATTGTATTACAAGTCATTTCATAATTAAGTTACTGTTAAGTGTGTTTGCTAAAGTGGAGCCTCAGTTGAGCTGATTATCGGGTATCTCAAGCTACATACAAATGTACATGTGTCTAGGTTATATTTGTTGCTTTGTTTATAGCTCTGAGTGGCTACTGTTGAACCATGGATTTGTGCTACAATTCCTTGGTTAAAAATTCTTTTGCAGGACTAACAGCTCATCATTATGTTTGACTTCAATTCCTGCCCATTAAAACGCAATACAATACAGTACAATACAATAAATTACATTACAATACAGTACAATACAATAAATTACATTACAGTATGGTACAATACAATACAATACAGTACAATACAATACAGTACAGTACAATACAGTACAGTACAGTACAATACAATACAGTACAGTACAATACAATACAATACAATCACATTATACCTATGAAAATGCTTATATATGTATGACAATTTAACCCAATCACTCCATAATTCTAAATCCCTACTCGCATCAGAGTTTTCCTAGATATTTTTATCTTTACATCAGATTCTCGAAATTGACTGACTGCACCAAGGACAATGTGCTTGTAAAATTGTTGCTGCTCAACAACTGTGTTTGAATGGAGACATTAACCTGTCATAGCCAGATTCCCCTGTATGGTCATCATGTTTTGATGGCATGATGGAATATTGTGCAAAAAAGGCAAAAGAAAGAAAGAAAGACAGAGAGACAGAAGAAAAGAAATAAAGAAAACAAGAAAGAAAGAACAAAGAAAGAAGGAAGGAAAGAAGGAATGGTGGAGTATTGTGCAGAAAAAGGCATAGGAATGAAAGATAGAATGGAAAAGAAAAAATTATCTATTAATGGAAATAATTAGGAATGTTTTGAATTAAATCAACTTTAAAAATTGTTCTTGTGAAGTCAATTGTATGAGATGAAACCACTATATCATCTGTCACTATATCATCTGTTGATTTTTTTTAAAGTAAAATTAGTGGGATATTGTTGGGAAAAATTAAGAACAATAGGCTTAGGTGTAGACATTGTTAGGTATTTGAGACATAGAGATACAGAAATGAACCTCAACAGATAAATAAAAAATATTACCATAATCAATGAATTTATCTTCAGGAGATTTTAAAGTATCAAGGGCCATAATTTCAATGGCGGTGTTGTTTACAAGTCCGCACTGAGGTGTCACATGACCCGCGAGAGTCACGTGACACAACACAGCCACTGACGAAGACAACGAAATGTGGCAGAAAATTATTGCTTGATATTTTATAATCTCCTAGGGGTAAATTAATCGATAACCATGAATCCAGAGATTTGGAATATACATCCTAAAGAATACCAATGGTAAAAAAGTGCAACGATATCAAGAAATTACAAATTAATTGGAGATACTGATGAGAGTGTACTGATTTATTATTTGCTACACGGTATACTTTTAGACACGCTCATACACTGTGTTCATCACTCAGGGTTTGCACTTTTCAAACTATTCTAAAAATAATCTCATTGAGTGATTCATACTGAAGACAGCACAAGGAATTTGCCACAAAGTCAAACCTTTGGAAACAATTACAGCATTTCAGAAGATGAGATTACATTTTATCACAACTTAGTATGGGACAACAAAATTAAACTTATCAAATTACTGTTTATAATGCAAAAATATTAGAAAATTTACTCATAGTTGTAGAGATAATGTCAACCAAAAGCCCATTTTTTGTTAATTGAATATAATTTTAAAATTAAATTGTTGCATTAAAGTAGTGCAGGTACCTGTTGTGTTCTCTGTGATTATTATGTGTTTTCACTGATTTTGTATTTCTACCTCAGCGAATGAGCAAAATGACGTCCGTTTGGTTGCGGGTGGGCGGGCATCACACTTCGTTTTTGGAGAAGAGCTCTGACACTATTGAACATACATTGATCAAATTTGGTATATCACTAGTCCAAAGTCACATCGATATGTCTCAGCAATGTCTTATGAACTTAAGAAAAACACTGAAAACATATTTTTTTCGAACAGTAGTTTTCCACATAACTGAAACATTCCCAGGATACGTCTAAAATAGTGTAGTTGTGCCTCTTGAGGGTCTCATGCCCATACATTTAATAACTGATAATACACATTCATTTCCCATCCCTGCCCCTCCATGCGTGAAATGTTTCTAGAATATTTTGAAATATTAGTGTAACTGCGCCTTTTTTTTTTTTGGGGGGGGGGGGGGAAATATGAAAGTAAGACATCTATGTTATTAGCATTTCCACCCATTTAAGCTTTAATTTGACATTTCCTTCCCTTGAACTCATATATTGCCATATTCTATGTAAATAACACGAGAAAAGCATCTTTAAATAATGGGAAAAAATATTTTCCTCTTTCGGCTACTAGAATGCTCTCAATCCTAAATTTGGCATGCAATCACATGTTGTGAACAGGTGTTATTGTGTTATCTTGCATAAGGGCCATATGGCAAGGTTAAACAGTTATGAGATTCAACTGGGTGGTCTCGTGGTTGGACGTTCACCTGCTCCCCCGTGTTCAATCCCAGCTGGATGTCATTCGGATGATACGTTAAATTGGCGGTCACTTGTGCTCTGTGTCTATGCTGAGGCAAGTAAAAGACCCCAACCGTGGGGTAAATGTGTAAAGCCACTGTCACACAGGCCGGTTTTGCCGTAGTGAACCCGTAGTATTACGTAATAGTTATGTAACAGCTCTTTCCGCCGGTTTGGCGACCGGTTCTGGCAACAAAAAGGGGCGGGGCAGCACCCGCCGGGTTACCCGCCGGGTGCTACGGGTAACCCGACGGGATACCCGCCGGCTTCCACGGGTGCCTCGGCGGGTTCTACGGGTGCCTCGGCGGGTTCTACGGGTTACTCGGCGGGTTCTACGGGTTACTCGGCGGGTTCTACGGGTTAATCGGCGGGTTCTACGGGTTACTTGGCGAGTTGTAGGAGTAAGCCGGCGAGTAGTAGGAGTAACTCGCAGCTTCCAGGAGTATACTTTAAAAGGCTGCTGCTCCCCTAATATTAGTCCGATTTTCGTTAAATAAGAACTAACATTGTAGTATAGTTTATACTGATTCCATACCTGTTTTGGAATCGAAAATATACCAAATATTAAGCGAGTTATTCGTCTGAGAAGGTAGCTAGGTTTGCGGAGGCAAACAGTGGTGCTCTCGCAGACGTCCGCGCCGGGACTGTATCAATGCTGCTGCTCCCCTAATATTAGTCCGATTTTCGTCAAATAAAGACTGGATTGTAGTATAATTCATATTGACTCCATAGGTGTTTTCGGATTGAAAATAGACCAAATATTAAGCGAGATATTCGTCTGAGAAGGCAGCAAGGTGCTCTGTGTATGTTCATGACTTGAATGGTGTGGTCAATATTTTTTACCATTATATATACATTGTCTGGATGAGCTTTATTGCAATTAATTTCTACTCATTCTGCCAACTGGCCAATGCGAAGGACTTTTCCTTTGGTTTTGTAAAGTCAATTAACCTATATATGTAATAGCAATCTGCCTTGACCGTTATGTCAATTGCTATTAGCATTTTGAATAATGCAAAGAATGGGGTAAGTCATGCTTTTTCATCATTGATCACAAGCATGAATTGAAATCATTGATCACAAGCATGAATTGAAATTCTGAATTGACCGTTATGTCAATTGCTATTAACATTTTGAATAATACAAAGAATGGGGTAAGTCATGCTTTTTCATCATTGATCACAAGCATTAATTGAAGTTCTGAATTTCAACTAATTCCTGTTTAATATGCATATTAAAGAGGCAGATTGTTTTGATCATGGATGGAACATGCAATATCAATATTAATTTCAGTTGGATTATTTTCAGAAACAACAACGAAATATTGATAATTTATATAAACTAGAGTATATCTATCTATAGATAGTTGTTATAGCTCCATAGACATCTTTATCAAGTCGGAATTGTATTGGCAACAAGCAAACAAACATTGTTTTATTTTCGTTTTTTATTGATTACGAATTAATGAATTATTGATAGTAACATATTATTAGGTGAAGATCTTATAACTATCTGTCTATCTACATATCTATACTCTATGAGGTATTACTAACTTTATTAACAAGAATATTCTTGTTTGTGCCTAGTATACTCCATTAATTTTCCCCACCTTAACTATTATATAAATTCTACACATTTCCCTGAATAATTCAGTCTTTATTTGACGAAAATCGAATATGTGATAGACAGATAGTTTAGATAGACAGATAGATTTATATGCTTATTATATAATATAGAATATAAAATAGCAAATAAAATCACAGATCAAATCACAAATACTAATTACAATATCAATATTACATTTAAATTTTACAAAAATATACACAAAAAGATAAGAATGTTCACATGTATAAAAAAAATACCAATATACAAATATAATCATTGCCTGGTAATTACAATACAATATATTGTTTTTAATTAATGAAAGCAATTACATCTTTTTGTAATTGTGAATGACAATCAAGACAATGTCATATTACTGTGTCATCTTTGAACAAACTATGAAATGACAGGTCAAAGAACCCCAATTTAGGCAATTAGGCAATTGACACATGTATTGAGCATTTGCTGTATTCTCTACACCCATTCTTTATATCATTCAAAATGCTATTAGCAATTGACATAACGGTCATGGCAGTTGGCAGAATGAGTAGAAATGAATTGCAATAAAGCTCATCCAAACAATGTATATATATCATGGTCAAAAATATTGACCACACCATTCAAGTCATGACCATACACAGAGCACCTGGCCGCCGCCAGAGAACTGCATTCTCAGATGCATATCTCGCTTAATATTTGGTCTATTTTCAATCCGAAAACATGATGGAATCAGTATGAACTATGCTACAATACAGTTTTAATTTGACGAAAATCGGACTTATATTAGGGGAGCAGCAGCCTTTTAAAGAAGGGCTCAGCCCTTCCTGCATTGATAGAGTCAGGGCGCGGACGTCTGCGAGAGCACCACTGTTTGCCTCCGCCAACCCAGCTACCTTCTCAGACGAATATCTCGCTTAATATTTGGTCTATTTTCAATCCGAAAACACGTATGGAATCAGTATGATTTATACTACAATTCAGTCCTGAATTGATGTAAATCGGATTAATATAAATGGAGCAGCAGCCGCCGCAAGACAACTGCCTTCTCAGACAAATATCTCGCTTAATATTCGGGTTTTTTTAAATCCGAAAATACGTATGGAATCAGTATGAGCTATACTGCCAATCAGTCTTTATTTGAGGAAAATCGGACTAATATTAGAGGTGCAGCAGCCTTTTTAAAGTATATACCTCCCTGCCTACGCTGACGCTGGTAGCAAAAAGCCGGCGGGTTACACGTGAAAGCCGGCGGGTTACACGTGAAAGCCGGCGGGTTACCCGTGAAAGCGGGCGGGTTACCCGTAGAACCCCTCAACAAGCCGCCGGGGTGAAATTAGGGACGAATAATTCGCCGGGTTCTACGGGCCACCCGCCGGGTTCTACGGGCCACCCGCCGGGTTCTACGGGCCACCCGCCGGGTTCTACGGGCTACCGCCGGGTTCTACGGGCCACCCGCCGGCTTCCACGGGTTTTTTTTTTTTTTTTTTTACACCCGTGAGATTTCTACGGTTGTGCCATGCAAGCATGGCACAACCGGCTACCGGGGCCGGGTTTCGCGGCTTGGCCAAGGGTCCCACAGGTGCTTCACGGGTATCCACGGGTATCCACGGGTGGCCGTATTGGGGCCGCCGGCTTCGAGCCGGGTAGCGATTTCCGCAACTATTACGTAATACTACGGGTTCACTACGGCACAACCGGCCCGTGTGACAGTGGCTTAACACCAATCAACCCTCGATAGCGGCAAGAACTTGCCTTAGAAGGCTGCACTTCACATATCTGTCTATCTATCTGAGATTCAAATGGACCCCACATCAATTTACTCTTTTATTGGAGTCTTTCATGATTAAGTGAGGACTTAAAAGAGGTCCTTTCGAACAATATTGATTTAATGAAACTGGTGTTTTGAGTGGGTAATTTGCTGCCATCACGAACAATGATTCATGTATCATCGACATAAAAAGGCTTCAGCATATCACCATGCTTTGGAGGAGAGTGCAGCTATCTGACTCCATCCCAACTTTGGGGTACTTCTAAAAACAGTTGAGGTCACTTTCAGACCTATCACAGTCATATACAAACATATATATATAAACATTATTTAGACATATATCATTAACAAAATGACTGACTAAAGTTGACTAACAAATGGGCATAATGATGAGAAGGATGGCAAAAAAAATCATCCTTTGAAAGAATTGGTTATTTGGTACTGTAAAGATTTATATTCTATCAATTATGTGGGTTTTTTTAAAACAATAAGGCCAAAATTAAGTAGAGATTTATTTTAATTAATATAGACTGATCTCCATTGTCCACTGCTCATAAAGCAAAGCAGAGATGAACCATCAGGAATATGGGAACAATATAAAAACTTTTTTTCATTTGCAATGACAATTTTGAGCTTCTGAGTATTAACTGAAGACATTTTGATAAATCTCAATGCTGGACATTTTGTATGTAGGATCCGAAGATCTTATCATGATTTGGTCCTGGCAGATTCACCCCCCCCCCCCCCTAGAAAAAATAAAGAATTTGCACCAATGCATTTTTCACAAAGTTTTAACAAATCAAACTTGTTAATGTTCTTTTCTAACTTTATCCTTAATTGCAGTTACATGCATAATTGAATGTAGAATGAAATATTATCATTGTAACTTAGACATATATGTTTTTTTTAAGATATATGCCTGAATCTTTTAGATTCTGCAACCTTGACAATGTTTGTAGAACATGAGAGTGAATAAGTGAATTAAGAATAAATATAGAATGTATGTATGTTGAAGTTTTTAATTAGGAACAACTTTCTACACTCAATATATATTTGTCCTTCGTAAAATATCATTTTAAGAAAATACAAATGGGAAAGTATATGGCCAGCATCGTTGCCATCATTATTTCAGGCGTACACGTAATTTTTTATAGTTGGTACATGGAGATCAAGACAAAGTTCAGTAGTATACTTGGCAGAGAGGGTGGCCTCTACATTTATTTACGATTGGATTCACTCCAAACCCAGAACTGAGGGCTCTAGGGCTCTAGGGCTCCTCCATGGCTCTTCTTTCTCTCATTGTCTACCTGCAGGCTTCCCTGTCAGGGCTCTATTGGCCAAGAGGTTCTGGTCTCATGACCTTCAACCATGACCTTTGACCAGGTGTAATACATCCTTAACATTGACTCTTAACTTTAAGGTTTACATAGGTAACAAGACTTTAAGAGTCTAAAGATATATAATAATACCAGATCAATGAGATCTGAATATAATCTTAGTTTTATAACATGACAGTAAGACTTGATGATGTGAATGCTGGGGCAAATACCCCACCCTTCAACATTGCTGCTTGGCGTAAAGGAGAAAAATAGTTTACTCCATGCCTTGTCATCTCATCATACTATCTGCGCCGCGCAGCTTGAAACAGCTGAGACCTAACTTTACCCCATGTTCAATAAACTGACGAATAGTGACTAGAATAGGCTATCTCACATTGCATAAACTGTCCAAAGGGGGACCATAGCAGTCAGCCTCTGCTGTTTTGATGTCACATTTTGTAGCAGCTGTACATGATATCTGCTGCCATAGCTAAAAGCTTGTGGTGGAAAGATGGTAGGTTTACCTTTCCAAACAGCCCCAGTAGATAACTGTGCAATGTAGAGTGTGGATGTCTCAGTTTAAATGCTACTGACCTTGAGCTCAGCCAGCTTGTAATGAATTGCCATCTTGCTCTAGTTAAGTGGCTTTTTCCTATTGTTGGTGAAGAATTGCAGTGAAAAATCTGCATATAACCAAGGAACTGGAATAAATTGTCAATTATGAACTTTTTGACTGAGAAAATATATCTACTATGATTGTGTAAAAAGTATAAAGTTTGCGCTAAATATTTCAATGATACAACAGAACTTTAACGTTAAAATGTACCTAAAACACTTTGAATTATGACTTTGCAAAAAAAGAAAAAAAAACTAAATTTATTATGGAACATCCATTTAACTCTATTGAAATTAAGATTGAATTTCAAAACTGTATTATAACCTTCTCAGATTATAGATATTTGGCGAAAGTGCATCTCATTTCTTTTCATCCTTTTTCATCATTATCAAATGACATTTTGAGAGTATTTTAAGTCGTTTTATTGCAGTAGCAATTGCTCCAAAAATTCCTTCAAGCATTGATAAAAGACATCTTTCATGAATGTGGCTTAGATATTCCACTTAAGGCTCTCAATAGCTCTTGATATTTCATGTTTCATTGTCATCAGATGAAGATTTCGTTCGGGGAATTTGGCTTAAGTTTCCCCATAGATAAAATTAATGGGGATTTGTTTGATTGAACTGTAGCGTGTTTCTAGGTCGTGAGAAGAATGAGCAACCATCTGTCAATGAAAGATTCAAAGAAGGTGTCAAAACTATTATGGGTATAATGGAATGTCTCTCAATGTTTTGTGATATTAGCTAGGAATAGACAGAAGAGGCTGGCTTTAGCCATTTATAGCTATAGTCAGGAATAGGTTGCTACAGCTGTATAGAGTCAACCATATTTTGTGAAACTAACTGTAATATGAAATGAACAAGTTGTTAATACTGTTCTTGTTTCTCTCGTGTTTTCAGTCTTTACAGGCCACTTCAAAGCAGTTTTGAAGATGATAAAATCACAATAAAATAGCATAGCAAGACTCAAGACACTTTATTTGCTGCTTAAGCATAACTTATTTCGTAAAACATTTAATTTTTATAATATATCAATTCGATAATATGAATATCTATATCAAAAATATCTTCATAAACCTGCTGCTATATTCCACTTTTTATGACACCGTTTCCTTTAACGAATGTTCTTCTTGCAAAGTCCAAAACCCAAAATTGTCCCATGCATCAGTCACATCACCACTGTGATATATCTGACTCTTAAACATTTTGTGACCCAGTGCCCTAGAGTACCCTACTATTCCAATTTAGGACTGAATTAATCAATTTGTGGAGGTAATTTTTATCGCCAGCAAATTGGATCCCTAGGCAGAATATTGCATCCGACACAGATTGGCTGGACTAGTTTCATTTCCTACAAAGCCAGGGATGGAGACTTTTTACCATCTGGTTAATCAATCCAAGCACTGATGTGTAGACTTCATTACAGTTTTGCTACAGTATAGCTGTTATTGGTTGCTCAGTGGTAGCTCTCTGGCCTTCCAACCACTGGGTCCCGGGTTTCATTCCCAGTCGAGCCTAAGTTGGATAGCTGTTTCATCCTTCATCTCATTGCCCTGGTCCCTGCCTGTCCTAATCAGCCAAACATGTGCAGAAATACAGGATGTAAAGCCCTCATCCACCCATACCCCTACTGCAGCACAGCAGTATTGTATTGTTTGTTTACTTAGATGTGTCATCACATAAATAACTGTAGTGCATTGTGATGACATTTAGCTTTCACATAAACAACTGTAGTGCATCATGATGACATTTAGCTTTCGCAACTGAGATAGCTAGATTCTTATAGATAACTAGAGCCTTATACACATTTTTCCCGTGGCAGTCATGTTTGCATTTTTGAGTCATTGACCTCATTTTGATTATGTCATATATTATGACATTATTACTGGTCATTTTTCAAGAAGGTATTGAGTCGGAATAACATGCATGATAATGCATCATAAAATATCTTCAGGCCTATTACTTACAACACAGCTATAAACCTGTTGAGTTATTCCGTTAGACAATTTTTTGCTCACCTAAGCTGTTTTTTTAGCCATTCTGATGTACCCTTCTGACAATATCCAGAACAGTAGCTTTAAGCTACCTTCCGGATAAAAACTAATTGTAAGTCTTGGAAGGTACAGCAGCGTTCCTGTGACCATATAAAATTGCCCAAATAATCGAAATGTGCAAAAGTTCTTACTTTCCAGAAACTACAGAAATCATGGTAACTGGTCATAATGATGAAAAGAAGCAAAACAAGTATTTTTCAATAATGCATGGTGAGCGGATTTTCTGTCATACGTTTTTCCAAGTCTGACAACGTATTCCTAACATTTGTGTCATTTTTTGCTGCTTCAAACTTTTTTTTTAAAAGGGTAAAAACAAGTTGAGATAAGTGAGCTTCCATTTTACTTACTACTTTAGAAGTTTACATCAAAGCCACTGGCATGTTTTCAAATTCAACGACCCGGATGCTGACCTGGTTAATTTTATCTCTAATTACTTTGCACCGTAGTCCGTATATTGACTTAGATTACGCTGTAGTGCACTAGTTTTCTCCCAATCTACGGATTTATATTTAGACACTGATACATATCAGTAGTTAAAAAAACCTTTTTGAATGTTTTGGATTATTTCTATGCGATAACATCAAAAGCTACCAATCTCTATTTTGTTGTTGAATTGTGGTACATCTAATTGAGCTCAACCCAAAACCGTTCCAGTTCAAAAATCACTCAACAATTGAGATGATTTTGAATTGGACACAATAATATTTTAATCATTGCGTTATACCTCACAAATCAACTAGCTCATTATTTAAAAAAAAAAAAATAATTTCAAACTTTTTGTACACCTAGAATGTCCTTATTAGTAATTAAACAATTAAGCCTCTATCATGCAAACAAGTGATTATATGTGATCAATAATTTATTCTGTCAATCTTCAAAAATATACCAATTTGGGAGTCTGTTAAATTTTTGGTGATTCATTAATAATTCATTGACATGGTATATACCGCTTTTTAGACCACTTAGAGAGGGTGACAGCAAGCAAACATTATCTGCATTAGCCAGCACTCTGCAAAAGTATGGACCAATATAACAACCTTGTCCGGACTTCTGCAAATTATCCACTAAGCCATCCACTTAATTGCTAAATAAAGAAGGCGATAAAATGCCTCCCTGCTTGACACCATTCTTGGCATCAAAAGGTGGTGAAGTTCACCTAATATACACAGCATTCATACTTTTGTCAAGCAGTCTATTGAACAACTTAAAGTAATCCACCCGATCAAATGCCTTGGTTGCGTCAGGAAAAAATGCATAAACAAGGCGACCAATGATACTACTCAACTTACCGAACAGTTTGACATCGTGCCAAATAGGAATTATGAAGGTGTTAAATAGTTTCGGAGTTTCGGTAAATGAGGCAATCAGTAGTCAGGCCACTATATCCATCAGCTTTGCTTTCCTTTAGTCTCATAACAAGGTCATTCATAGCCTTACACGTCACTATGGGGTTATGGGCATGCTGAAGATTACTGAAGTCCAAGCTGATTCTTGTTTAACTTCTGATGAGAGGTGAAGCATTTCCTCATGGTGGTATGGCACATTTTGGTAAAGGAGTTAAAATTTATCAGAGAACAGCATATGTGGTTACATATTTGCCATTATTTGGTACAGATCTTGATAACTACTCTTTGC
Source organism: Alitta virens (assembly GCA_932294295.1). Taxonomy (NCBI): domain Eukaryota; kingdom Metazoa; phylum Annelida; class Polychaeta; order Phyllodocida; family Nereididae; genus Alitta; species Alitta virens. The sequence continues at coordinate 28,423,374 of OW028584.1, read as the reverse complement.
TTAGTTTTTAAATGTATTCATAAGACTGCACCAATGTATCTGTCTGACTTGATACAGATTCGATCATTTGCTCGGATTACGAGATCATCCAATAGTGACAATATCATCCTCACTGTCCCATTTACAAGACGTTCGACCTTTGCACAAAGGTCATTCAGTGTATATGGTCCTTGTGTGCGGAACTCTTTGCCAGGAAGCATCCAAAATATAGACAATTAACTTTTAAAAGCAAATTAAAGACATTTCTTTTTCAATCTATTTAGATATCATTGTACAGCGCACTTGAATTACCTTTGTAAATAGTAGCGTAATATAAATTTAATAAATAATAATAATAACATAAAAATGATAATTACTCAGTTACATATATTATCATATTAGGATGTATATTGCACATCATGCATCGAAGCTGCTATATTAATGACACACATGACAAGGCTATGTCTACCTTTCAATACTCCATGTAGAGTTAGTTTTACAGAAGAAAAAAACATCTTCTACAAGGATGCAGTACATCATGTTATTTGTCAGGACCAAAAAAAAAACTGACAAAATTGATTGTTATTGAAATGTAGCTGTTTCAGTTTTCTAGAATAATCATTTGTTGTTGTAATATGTAATTGTTGTGCTGTCATATGAAGTCATAGGTTGTTTTTACGATGAGAAATTATGACATCAGTTTGTTCAACAAAGCATGCTCTATTGCTTTTCATTTCTCTTTTTATCTCTCTCTCTCTATCTCTCTCTCTCTCTCTTTATTTTCCATAAATAGTCAATTCATCTTCAATGAATGTGTGTATGTGCTTACCATGGGCAGTTACCAAACCAATCAGTAATATTTAGGTGGCCTCCCGATGGTGATGCATCAAATTTCTTTGGGAGGTCAACCTGCCAAAATCTGTACTAATGGCCATATTCTGTATTATTTGTTTCATTTGAAATATTTAGCAAATAAAATAATGTGAAACTGAACACAAGATTGTAGGTAACGCTACAGCTTTTAAAGGTCATTGTTGACTCAAATGCCTGACCTTCACCCATATAACTTGTTTAGTAGCACCAAATGTATGTACAGTCCATAAGGCAAATCACCCATTTAGCAGATCTAGAAGACAAATAAATGGTAAACCTCAAATCTTTACATTGCCTCTCAGAGCTTTGGATCTGATCAATCTGACTGATGCATTATTAACCTTTGACATCAATTCAACCCCTCCAAGACCCAATGTGAGACACTTTCACCCCGAGATCAGGGTTATGGGGTAACTTGATCATTTTGTGGTTGACATTATGCTCAGTCTCATCAAATATTCTGTTCATGAAATCAGAGCACTGGCCTTGCATCAAATATAAATTGTAGATTTGTCCATTGAATGTTGAATGTACCACGGCATTACATATTTTGCTTTCACTTTATTGAAGACAATGTGCATAGACACTATGAGACAGTAATCCATCAGTGAAATACTAGACACTTACTAAAAACTAGACACTGTCCAGTCTCTCATTCAAAGCAGACAAATGGATTAATAACTTGCATTACTCAGCCTAAACTTCATATGAATGCAGGTTTTTATGATTATATTTACTAATTTTAACATCTTAACTTATCCTTGTCATAAATTTGTATATCGGACTAAAGCTCCATTGGAAAGTTTATAGTATATTTAATGATTTTTATGTAATGATAAAAATGCAGCATTTAATATAGCTTACTTTGAACTGTAAATAATAGTATATCACTGTCAATGTCGTTTAGAAATTTGATGATTGACTTCATGTAGGCGAAATATGCATGCTTAATGTATACTTTAATGATTAAAAACTGCAAGTGTAAGAGTGGGTTTAACCAATTTGTGTTGTAACCCGTTCTTTAAGTTCAACTATGATGAGACATAATTAGGAGTATGGGTTTCCTTTTCATTTGCTCTATGTAAACTAGCATCAAAGCATGATGTTTAATGCCAGGTGATTTATGATAATAATAATAATAATTTCTTTTATTATTTCTGGTAGGGTTTAATAAGTTCCATGAGGTACATAGGAGCCTATTTCAATTTTGCCCTTGAAAACAAGGAGCAAGATCTTGCATTTTATTCGCTGCTGCAAAGGTAGCCAATGGAGGTCAGGCAAAACTGGGGTAATATGACAATGTGTTTTGAAGCCTTTGTAAGCGATTTATAAGGGAAGGTGGAAGGCCACAGAGAAGAGCATTTCAGTAATATAGTTTCATAGTTATCAATCAGTGCATGTATTAATTGTTCATGGGACCCCTTCGTAAATGGAAGAGATATATTCATCCATTGAGATGTACTTATCAAACACCACTCCCAACAACTTTGCTACATTGCTGGGTTCAAGATTACTGTCACCAAGGGCAACACTAAGACAGTCTATCTTCTTGCCAATCTGCTTCGATGATATCAAAAGGACTTCTGTCTTAGAGTCATTCATCTTTAGGGACTTTCGAGTCATCCACCGGCGAACAGCTGCAATACACTTCTCTAGACGTTCTACAGTGCTGTTAAGATCCTGAGGCTTGAACATAACATAAACAGACGAGTCATCTGCATGGTACTTCATGTCATGTTCATGGAGAAGCTGGCCAAGAGAAGAAGTGTACACCGTCAAAAGGATAGGCCCTTGAGGCATGCCACAGTCCATCACCAGGGAAGCAGAAGAGGCAGATCCAATGCACACCTCCTGCCGAGGGAGGCCTAGGACAGGAGCCCAGTTTTCCCCACCTGAGATAGCCCAGTTGTCCCCAAAGCAGCCGCTTAAAAGAAATGACTGCCATATTTTTCTGCAAGTATAATACGTCAATCACAATCACAATATTGTACACTGATTATGAATAAAAATATTGTTTATTTCTAATCTATGATACAATTTTTTTTGGAGAGTTCTAGAGAAAAGTAACTTATTGTCTGGTGTGTTATGTCAGTCTTAATGCAGACCCCCAGGCCGCATTGTGTCATAAACGGGTGTCTGATGAATATAAAAGCATAGAGAAATAGCTGATAAATTTTACTATGCGGCAACTTTTTTTAATCCATCTGGTATGACGTTGCATAATCTTATTAGGTACAGGGAATCCTTACTTTGTATTGTAATGATTAATATCAGTTATTTATACCAAGAAATGTCCTTACTCCTTTTAGGATTATGATTCTTGCTCCCCTGAATTCACCAAGATCCTCTCCTGCGGAAAGGTCTGATATATACATAGTGGAAATTTTACTTACTGATACCAAAAAACAAAAAAATTATCTAATCACAAGAGTAAATATCTGAAATGCTTTCTTGCTTTTTCGTGAGTATAGGATCGCTCCAGAGTCATGTATCCTTATTTCAGGATAACACCCATATTATTGTACGGAGGGTGGCCCAGTTATCCTTAGGACCCAGTTCTCCTTACTTTCCCCTGCTATATATTGCAAAACTATCTAATGTATCAAAATATATATACCAAAATGGTGCCGTTAAATGTATTAAATGTATTCTACAAAGCAGTGAAAAGAAGAGAACAAAAATGAAATCAGATGAGACAACATAAGATGTTGTGAATAAAGATTAAAGTGCCGTATACAAGAAACTGATGAAAACCTGCAGTATGCTTGGTGTAACATGAACTCAACAAGAACTGATGAAATAAGTAAAAGTTTTGAGATAGTTGCAGCTTCAAGGTTATCATTTGCGTGTTGGAATGATATATGAATATTTGAGAAACTCAATGTCCTCACTGGATTTCAGTTACTTAAGCAATATTTCTTTCATAAAATCATTTTTTCATGTCAAAGAAATACATGAGATCTCATGCAATTTGATAGTCACGTTGTTTCATAAAGACACGCACTCTGCCTTGAATTCTGCACCAATATGGAAACATTGCTGTGAAGATAATTTGAGTAAAAATACCAAACTTAATATCACTTTGTCAGTGACAATCGATATTTTGATGAATTGCAATCATGATAGTAATATTTTGAAGATTTCGGTTTGCATGAAGTTTTACTCACCCATTGAATGATTAATTACATAAAACTGTTTCAACTGTTTTTTTTATACCAATTAGGAAAAGAGCATAACTAAGTTAAAAAAAGAAACATAGAAACTATAAGTAGAATGTCAATATTCTGCATTAAATTATCATATTATATACTGGCTGCAGATCTATCATGTAATTTGGATACTCTGGGCTTGTATTGCATTATAATAAAGCAGACAAAAGCGTGACACCATACAGGATGCAATTGTACACGTTTGAGGATCAATTCAAAAGATGATCACATCACATTCATTGCAGCGAAGTTTCATCATTGTAAGCTTTAGATCAGTAGGAAATCTCAAGCACCCACTTCAATTGTAACACAGGGATTTTACTTGTAGAATTCCCTGAAGCAAAGAATAAATGTTTGTCTGCAGACATTTAGTCAATAGTCAATTTCCCCAGACAACACTAGCATCCTGTAGTTGATACTAACATTCTCATCACGTATAGCAGCAAAGGATCCCTTAATAATGGGTTTCATCTGAATTTTGTTGAGGATAATTCTATTCTATTTCTTTTTTCATTCTATTCCATTCTATTCTATTCCAGTAATGGTTTGATCCAAATTTTGTCAAGGAGATATTCTATTCTATTCATCTAACTTTTGTGAAGACGTTTTTTTCTATTCTGTTCTGGTACATTTGAATTTTGTAAAGAGATTCTATTCTATTCTATTCAAGGATGGACAAGGCTACATATGCATCATAACTCACTTTTCACAAAAAGATAACTATCCATGTTCAGCTTTAAAATATAGCAATTCATACAGCACATCTTTTGTCTCTATCTGGTAGTGTCATAATATTAGTCAATCCGTCAAGGATATATTCATCGTCAGTAAACAGGTCGTCCCAGCCACCAAGAATAGCCTGCTCAGTCCTTGTTTTTGTCTGGATCATGTATCAAGGCCTAATCATCCTCAGGCCAGTTTGATTTGTTTGCATATTTTCTTCTTTTTGGTTTTGACTATATAGACAGTGATGAAAGTTATTAAATAAACACATTACTCAAGGCCATTTTGTTCATACAAACAGGCTACAATTCAATAACAGCAACAGTATTTCTGTGAGGTATACATGGCACGTCAATACTTACGTCATCCATAAAGCTGCTAATGAATGGCCAATGTACTTGTCTGACGACCTTAACTATAGAAACCATTTCATCACAAGAGATTCAAGCGCCATTAATTACAGAACAACTATTATATTGAAGTAGACATATAATTCAAAATATTTCAATATCTTAATATTAGTGGTGTCCCTTAGTTACAGCTTCCATTAGCCAGCTATTGCTAGATCGTTTGGGTTAGGTAAGGGTTTAGCTATGTCTAGCTTGTAAATGTGACCATTTAATATCGAGGATAAACCCTTAAAAGATAGATCTAGATTGTTATTTGAAATTATGGCATAATGAATAAAGATGATTCAGGACAGTCAAAGGTTTAAAAGTCTATCGGTAAGAAAGATCAGTGATTTTAAGAACACTTCTTAAAAATTAACCCATGAATATTAAGCAGAAGGATTTTTGATGTGGTCTCCATCAGCAACATGAGAATTTATCAGCTTTAACAAGGTAAAAGGAATGCAATTTTACATGCATAGATATATATAATGATGCTGAGACCAGGATGAAATTGTATCCTTCCTGTGCATAATAAGTAGGAGGTGAAGATATGCGGAGCCCTGGTTGCTTTTAAAAGAAGCTGTGAAAATTGACCCATGCAAAAATGCAGCAATGATATCAAAGAATTTGCTATGCTATTCACCGTTTCAACCTTACAAAATATTCTATAAAGTGCTTTCACGGAGGTTGACAAATAGTTTTGGACACATATATACCACATAAAAATATTTTTTCACTGGATAGGGTGACTTTTTTCTGTAAAGTACACAGAATTTCCATTCCACTAAGTCTCCTATGGGAGAGTGAGCTTCTGAAGTAGCAAAGTTCTGTATACAGGATGAACCTTCATTGATGTCCCATGAAAGAGAAACATCAATCTCACACTCATCATACACATAATATCTCCCATGAGACACAAATCACAGGCAAAACTATTCATACTATTATGGGTAACAGGGAAAGAAAGACTAAATGATGGGAAATATATTTTCACACACCAGATACATTTTATATCTGCAGCAAATAACTTAATAATCAACCATTATAATGTCACAATTACATGCTATTAATACCACTGAAGAAACAATGTTAGTATAAGCAATGATTTTATTATCAAAAAAGCATGGAAAATAATCATTTCTGTGGCTCCGACAAGTGATTAATATCCTTGTATTATTGAATTAAATTACCCAGTTGGTATGATACATCACAAGAGAAAAGATCCAGACGAGCCACTATATTTCCATTCTCAACAATAAAGCTGACATTTATCAGTGAAAAATGTAAGGAATGATGATCCTATCTCAATCCATTGATTCAAATCTATGAGCAGATATAATTATTGCATCTGAAAAGTTTTATTCAATATGATTTTTATTGTTTTTGAAATTGAAAAGATAAAATGAACCTGAGGCACTGAAATAAGGAATGGAAATCTTCAGTTTTAACAAGAAAACAAATCTTTCCCCTCGATGCATTAGTCCCATGATAATGTCCCAAATGTAGAAACAAAAAAGGCTGAGATAGAAAATAAGAAAGAAAATACAAAACAAATAATGACATTTTGCCATTTTACTAGAGAAGCTATTGTGGAGGCGGTTAAATGAAAACTATTATTTCACTCCCATGCAGTCTAAGAACTCTTTTTATTCAGCTGCAAAAACAGATTATTGTAGTCCACAGAGCCATTGAGATGATCTAAATTTCATGAGTTTTGGTTTCGGCAAGTCCTTTTAGAGTGCAAAATGGCTTATAACACCAGTAAAAGCCACCAGTATAGAGCCTTCCTGGTGCCTCAAGTTCCAATTTTGTTGGAACTATCTTACAGTATGCATAAGCATCGACCTGCGGACTTACCATTAGGGACTTGGATATCTACTTTGGTGGTATTATTCACTTTTGCTTGTGAAATACACATTTTTCTCCTCAGATTTGATACCATCTTTAAGATGGGGTTATATATGATCACTACTATGCAGATAAGCTAATCCGAATATATAGAAGTCATGTAATATTGCAATGAAATTCAATGTCAAGTCAACTATCATTAAATTGGTTAATTTCTAGATTAATCTGAATATAAAATGCTACTTAGTCCATATCAATTTGCAATGCCTTTCAGTCTATCCATTACAGTAGATTTCATTGACTTGGAAACGAAACTCCACAGGACGTCATGTCAGGGCTACTATTGGTTGAGTGGTTGTCTTAGCCAATTTGAGTACTGAATTTACATGACGTCATCTGGAGTTTAGCAGCCGAGTGTATTAAATCTGCTGTAATAAACGTATTCAACCAACCAACTAACTTACACACCAACCAACCAACCAATCAAAGAGTCATATGTGAAGAATATCTGAAAAACAATCAAGAGGTTTTGTCTGTTATATTGAAATACCTTCAATGCCTCAGATGTTTACCTGCCATGCTATAATGAATCATTCCACACGTTAAATGACTGTATGAGCGCAGCTTCCAGTCCATTTCGACTTCTCGGAGATTTCCAGTCTGCTTACTAGCCATATCACATGTTATGACATTTCGACTTCTTGGAGAGATTTATGACTTGTTGACACTAGACATAATTCCAGTTTCAGCATGACCATAGCTTTTGGAGTTGCTTTTAAGCCAACTGATACTCCATCTCATTCTTGTGAAAGAGGTTTCTTTACCAATAACTCCTTCTTGTAAGAAGATGTTTTTTATTGATCAAAGTTACCTGCAGCAAATAGAAAAATAAATATTAATGATTTATGCCCATTTATGAAGATCGCAGAGAAAATACAATAATTCCAATGAGAATTGCAGCAAAACAGTACTATGAATGCGATTAGTTGCAGAGAAGTTTCATTATCAAACAAAGGTAGGAGCTTGAATTATTATTAACATTTTAATTTCGATTTTGGTGCTACTTCAGTGTTTTATGCTTTGTGTAAAGCAATATTATTTGAATTTGAAAAACATGCGGACATTTGTGTTGTCAGTAAACAAATTTGAATCTGACACTATTTTAATGTCACATTCACATGTTGCACAGCACTTTCTTTCAATCTAGAGCTTTCTTTGAGAGGTGAATTGACCTAAAACATTATGTCTTAAATCCTTCTTGCTTGTGATGTGAAAATGCACTTAAGTGATCTCATGCAACTCAAGGAAATGGCACCATCAGTCATAGAGTTAGTTGGAACTGTACATAAGTGGATAGCATGCTACCATGCAAGTCTGTTGCCATAGAGAAGAACACTACTCATATGCTCTTTTATAGATCATTGGGTTCAAGTGTGCCAGTAAGTTTATTGCTGTTTGTATCAATGGTTGTAGCAAAAGTGCAAATACCTCACAGCTGTGTATTGCTGATATATTAGCGTGGCTGTGAAAGCAAGAAATAGGATGGACTTTAAGGAACAGAAACTTCACTGATGAGTGCTTCAATAAGAGTTATCTTGACACGTTAAATTGAAGGCGCTATTAAATCGATGTCGATGATTACTCAAGTAAAAGACCCTACAGACTCCAAGCCTTATCATCTGAACATTACATCTGCCTCTGGCAGCTGGTCATATTAGCTGACTAAGCTTCCGACCTAGTAGCATTTAGACAAAAAATTATTAACCATGGTATTTGTTGGCATTTTAGCCCATAACGAGTGCTAATGAATAAATTCTGTTGGGAGAATGAACATTGAAATTACAGTAAAGCAAGAGAATTAATACAAGTTGCATCTCTAATATTCCAAATATATTCCTTGGAAACAGAGTAAGTAAATATGCAGGATATTTATTAACAATCACAGCTGTGTATTGCTGATATATTAGCGTGACTGTGAAAGCAAGACACAATGCAACTGAAACAGGATAGTCTTTTAGGAAGAGAAACTTCACTGATGAGTACTTCAATAAGAGTTATGACATGCTAAATTGAAGGCGTTATTTAATCTATGTCTATGCTTATTCAATAAACAGACCCTATGGACTCCAAGCCTTATCATCTGAACATTACATCTGCCTCTGGCAGCTGGTCGTATTAGCTGACTAAGCTTCAGACCTAGTAGCATTTAAACAAAAAACTTATCAACCATGGTATTTGTTGGCATTTTAGCCCATAAAAAGTGCTTAGTTTGGAGAATGAACATTGAAGTTACAGAAAAGCAAGATAATTAATACAAGTTGCATCTATAATATTCAAAATATTTTCCTTTGAAATGGAGTAAATAATTATGCAGGATATTTATGATGGCATCAACAATCATGCCTGTTTATGAAACCAGACAAAGATCAATTATAGTGATGTACTGAGTGAAACTGATACTTCAATTACCAAGCCTTATCTTTGTGTTTGCCTCAGCAGTAATTGTAGACAGAGTTTAGATAAATTGGAATTGTGATGAAAACACGACAATTATATTTCTAGTGAATCCATATCTGCACTCATGTCTGATGATAAAGAGGTAGGCCTACAATTTACATTGCTTGATTGCTCAGGAAACAGGGCAGGTAAAGAAGCGAAGAAAGCTAATGATAATGACTATTTCAAATTCCATTTAGGTAAACATACTAATTCCTAATAATTTTCATTGCAGAAACTTCACAAAATGAATGGTGTTCTTTATTAGTCAGTTAGTTGTGGAATGTTGAGCAAATGACAGGGATGAAGCAAAACAAAAGTTATATTCATGAAACATTGAATTTTATTTTACACTCTCATTATGAGATACAAGTAGCACATATGCTACACCTTGATGATGGCCTTAGTGTTGTCTTGTATCCATCATTTGGTGCTTCAAATTCGTCTGTAATTATGTGTCTAATGTTTCTTTGAAAAAAAAAGCACATTTTTGCATAATAATCACTATCAACAAAAGCAGAGGTAGTAAAAAATAACACTCTAAAGTTGAAAATATGACAAAATTTCATAATTTGACAAATGTGTTCAGCGATATTTTGTTCAGAGTGATTTTTGGTGTGAACCATTACCAAGTACTGTAATTTATCTGATTCTGAATATGTTTTGATATCATATGGGATAAAGATGAAAAGTTATTTAATTGAACCAAACTACTAAATATACACATATTCTCCACAATCAGAATGCTTCATTGTCATCCAGCATGGGTGTATGTTGGATGGCTGGAGTGTATGTTGGATGGCTGGAGTGTATGCTGGATGACTGCAGTGCATGTTGTACAATGAGTGGAAATTATAAGCAATGATGAATGGTGTGTCGCCCAACATTGAGTTTTGCGGGATTCGGAAAAGTTATGTTGCCTCATCCCACAAAACACTGTCTTAGATTCCTCACCATCCACTATTCTTATAATGTTATTGGGTTTTTAGAATTGGCCCATTTGTTAAGATACTTTTATGTCCCCTTGGCAGTCCTGGGTCCTTTTCCTACATATTCTGTAAGAAAATTAACTGATGCATCTTAGTGCCTCAGGCAGCTTCAAGATCTCAGTATTTTAGGCTGAGCAGGGCACCATTTTACCACCCTGCTACCTGTTACTACTGGAAGCTATAGTTTAAATACTCAATAATAAATATATTTATTTCTCGTACATTTTGCCACTACATAATGACTGGTCTTTACTTTCAGGAATTGCATAAGTTATATCGCAACATGTATAGCTTAATTGTAATTATGTAATATTATGGCGTTGGTTCTAATGTTCATTTCCAGTGAGTCAACTATTAGATGTCTCTAGCCTGGTGTGGTTGTTCCCAGCTCTGAATACCTGTTCTTTTATGACCTTTACATGCCGATAAAATGAATTTGTGTTGCTGTTTTGACCCTTGCAAGTAGCATTAATTTATACAGTAAAAACAGTGAATAAACATTTGATATACACTTTACATAGTACATACTATTGTAAATTTTGCTACTTGGACAAAACCACAAACTTTTTGTTTTACCACTTTGGACTAATATCATTCGATTCCATCTTCACTGTAAGATATCAATCGGTCATAAATGGCCGCTGCTGAGTTCTAGCTATCAGACAGTGTATTGATCTTTTGACCCAATGAGGCCTGAATGATAGCCTTGGATAGCTTTTACTTTGTAATGGTAAAATGTCATTGAGTTCAATAGAAATCAATATTTCGTGACTTCTGGGCCAAGACTTCAATGGTCAAAGAGAGCCTAGTTTTCTAATTACAATCTTCCATTCAAATGTCATTGTTTACCCCATTAGACAAGTCATATCTTATTCTGGATTTTCTGAAAGGAACTTTTTGGGGGAAATTTCTACATGCTGAGATCTGATCAGAACATTTATATTACTATTATACAAGAGAATGCCCAAAATTGTATACAAAATTCTAGTAACACTATTTGGTGAATTTGCAGCATTATCATGGAAAGTAACTGAAAATATAGTTGTGGTAGACTGCAGATTTGTTGACAAATGGACACTTTACAACTTTGAAAAATGAGTCATGTATTATACGGCTGGAGCTCAATTTAATAGTTTATTAAGATCAAGTTTTTCTCATTATATGATTATACTATTTGTTGTCAACGTCTGCATTCCAGTTTATTTGAGACAATTCCATTTTAGCAGAAAATGATTATCTGTATTAAACTAGGTATCCATTATTCTTGAGTTGACATGATATTCTGACATATTTCACAAAATTTACGCAAGTCGAACATTCAGAGAGACAATTTTTTATTTACCGCTATAAGAAAAACTAGAAATAGAATGTGATTACAAATTATCATATCTAATGTCTTCCTACTATGGGTTTCGTCTAAATTTCTGAATTATTTCCTTAGCCAATGTGAGTTCGGGATTGAACATGTTGTAATTGTATGCCTTGATAGAACATATGCTTGTCAGCATTTATCTATCTGAAATAAAGCTATTATTATCATTATTCAATCACTTGCAATATGACCTGTTGTCCTACAACTTTGACAATTGTGATTTGCATTGCGCATATCAAGAAAATAAAATTTCCTGCAACTACAATTATCAATGAAGCATAGAAACCCACATGAAATCATGTGCCCTCCAACTCATAAAGTTAAAAAACATCATTGATGATATATAGAGATCTAGTAAAATCAAAGCCAAACTTATTTCCATACACAAATATTTGAATTGTGTACAATGAAAATTGCAGGCAGATGCCAAAAGCTTATATGCCCTAAGAAATAGGGTAAAATGAAAATAGAAGACAAGATTATAACAACATAGCAATTTACAGTTCAAAGGCATGAACAGTGGCTCTTACAGCCAATTTCATAGATTTGGAACCACTTTGAAACTAAACACCAGAAGAGGTTATGTTAGTCGAGGACTGTTATTGGTTGAGGGACTGCCTTAACCAATGGGAGTCCTAGATAGTTCTTTAAAATCTGTCTGATATGAGTCATACGACGTTGCATTGTTTTATTATTGCAACATTGTATCTTATGAGTAATATGAACTAATCTACACAGTCAACTTCCTCTCTCTCCCACTGGGATTTTTGCTTCCCTGAATTCAACCAGACCCAGTCCTGGGGAAAGGCTTGATCGAGAGTCTGTGCTACTTACTTACTTACTTACTTACCTCTTTACGTACTTACTTACTTACCTCTTTACTTACTTACTAACTTACTAACTTACTAATATACTAACTTACTTACTTATTTACTTATCTACTTACTTAATAGTGAAAACTTAATGTCATTTACTATTGCATAAACCAAAACATTGCATGACCTACTTAATTTGCCATGCAAACCAACCGATAGTCAACACATTGATTTAAATGATAAAGATCACATCTCCCTATCTGATTTTTTAGGATTATAATTGGTTGGTCAGTTTTTACATAAAAATATAGCTGCTGTTTGCGGATTAACACTTTTGCTCCTTTTTGGATGCAAAAACATTCTAAGATATATTTCTTCATGAATTCCGGTAATTTAAATCAATTTTTCACTTTAAATGAGAAAGTGCTTCCAAAAAACCTAGCTGTATGTAGATTTAAATAAGGCTTGTCACTCAACACAATCTCCACTTTACAATTGCACCCTTGGCAGGCCAATCCAGAGCCTTTCTCAACTCCCTATGTATTATTCAACCTTGTAGTACTAGGGTGTGGCTGGTGCCCTAAAGTTACCCTATCCAACCTAACTTTGTTTTGGTATTGCCTTTTGATCAAAGGAACAGGCATGTGCAGTTTCATTGAAATTGATGAATTTCTACTTATAGCACTACTCACATTAAGTTTTACACAAGGTTATATAGGATTTTTTCATTGATTTTCCGCTGTCGTCAGATTTTGCAAATGGTTAATGGAATTTTTTGCTGATTCCTTACACAATCATGCGTCTTAAGATACAGGTCTGTGACAACTATTTTGTAGTCCTGCTCCACTGATAGCTTGAAATTATTGGGATTTTCGAGATTTTTTATGTATTTTTAATATAGATGAATCTGTAATTTGAGATAAATATACATATAAAAAAGGTGCAGCTATATTCAATAGCAATGGTACATTTGAAACTCCCCTATCATATTTGGTCCAATATAATATATATATATATATATATACTATTTTTCGTACTCATTTAACTGATGATATTTGCTGATGAAACCTGTTGAAGTGAAAAATCAGCAAAAAATTCCATTTACCAGGTGTAAAATCTGACAATAGTGGAAATTCAATGAAAAATCCTATATAAACTAGTGTAAAACTTCACATGAGCATGATGAGTTGTGCTACAGGTAGAAATGCATCAATTTCAATGAAACTGCACATGCATGTTCCTTTGGTCAAAAGACAATACCAAATTAAGTTAGGTTGGATCTGATAATATTTTCAAATTTGCTTGGCACCAGCCACACCCTACCTTGTACCCAGGTTAACCAACCATGGGCTTACCAAAATCAGAATCTTTCCATTTCCATGGGAATTGGACCCGCTACAGGTCCCATTTGAGAATCAACAGCATAGACCATTACTCCAAAAAGTCAATTTTACAATGGTAACACCCAGCTTACGCTGTTACAATATCTACAAAGACATATGTTGACACCCATGGCTTACACAAAATTCTTGCAATGTTTGTCTATAGCTGTACAACATATAGCATATAGTCTATTTGAATACGTATGGTGTGCTGTGTTTTTGCTTTGTTTGGAAATATGATTATGCTGAGCAGATTTGCCTGAGGTATCCAGTGGGGCATGTTAGTCACAAATGATTTGCATTCATGTGGTCTAGACAGCTCTCTCACTTTCCATAGTGAGAATTGGCGACAAGAATCTACGGACAAATTTGTAATCTGAAGCTAGGTTAATGTCTCCTTCTGAATCTGATGTTGAGTAGATGTGACTAATAGATTGAAATGGTAAAGTCACGCAGGCTAAAATTGCTAAGTTCACAGCTTTTCATTACATTAGCACCTTGTTTTATTTGTCCGTACTAAACAATCAAATTTATGTACCTTACTCCTTAAAACATACCTTTAAAGCTAAACAGCTGATAAAACAAACCATCTAGCTAGCTGTACAATGTAGCACTTAGAACTCATAACTCAGAATAAGTTGATGCGGACTGTATATATAAATATACAAGATCAGGATTTCCTTTCTGAGAGAGCCATGCTGTTTGGAATAAAGGGATGAAGTTTATCTGTCTAAAAAAGAAATACTCTATTATCTAAAATACAAATTAAGAAGACTGGAATGAAAGGAAGTGTACTGATCCTAAATAATGTAAGATAACATTCACTCAGAGCCATACTCAATTGGAAACTACAACTAAAGTACACCATTATGTAATGAAATCCTAGAAATTTGAGGCCACTACTGACATTTATTTGCAGAAAGTTATTCACAGAATTCATTTACATTTTTTATGCTATGTGGGACTGTTATTGAACTGACACTAATAGGACTTATTGGCTTTGTTTTGGATGCAACGGCAGGTTAATACCAAGTATGGCCTTGATAATGTAAGATGACACTCACATGCCAAGTTCTGAGTTCTGAGAACTAAAGTACACCATAAAGTATTGAAATCTTACACGACTGACATTTAATCACCGAGTAATTCGCAGTACTTATTAAAAAAATATTTCAGCTTATGTTGGATTGTTAGTGAGCTGACACTTATAGGACTCTTGAGCTTCTGTTTTGGATGCAATGGAAGGTTAATACCATGTGTACCACATCGCCTTAGTAATCTTTCTTAGAATTTGATCTGGTGTCCCAATTCATTTATAAAACAGAATGCAATCAAACATGTCCTGAGGCAAACTAATTGAAGACATCAAAGGCTTAGAGTGATTGATATATTTCTATAGGATATATGGGCAGATTCCAAGATCAACTAGTATGCCTTTGAATTACAGGAGTACTCCATCGAAAACACTATGCATGACCAGAATATTTTTAATGAAGCAATAGTTCTCCAAATGCAGTACGAAATGAAAGGTCGATTAAAAATGTTTAGGAATTGAATGGTCTTAATAATGATACAATTTAAGACTTATTATTGTTTTGTTCATATATCTACACATATGTGTCTCGTTCAAGAATTCAAGGTATCAGAATTTTGTTGAGAACTATTGCCAATTTTGTGCCTCTAGCAGGTCCTTGTTAATGCCATTAGCTTTTCAAGAAGTGTTTTCATCACTGCATCCATAATGTCACTCCACAATTACACCAATTATTCATCTTAATTTTTATATTCTATAAGTCCTTATTGAGAAATTGTTGCTAGAAAAAGAAGTGCTAGGTAAATGATACATAGAAGTGCAATTTAGATGTGTGTTTTTTTCTTTTTCTGAACTTAAATTGTGCATCCCTTATTAATGAGTTTTGAACTTTGAATTTTACTGTCTGTACCAGTGTTCGAAATAAGGGGTTTCCGGTTGTCCGGGACAACCCAATCATCAGCCGGACAACCATTTTTAACCATGTGGTTTTCCGTCGGACAACCACTTCAAAGATTCACTGCAGACAGTGGCGCCTCACTTACGAACGTAGTGACGGCTTTTGGAACTAATTTGGAGCATGTGTTTTTTTTTTCGGACAACTGAAAATCCGAGCAGACAATCAAAAATTTTGGCCCAGTTGTCCGGTGGACAACCACTCCAGAACACCTTATTTCAAACACTGTGTACCAATACTAAAACTTGCAACAACACTATTATGAGTTGATTAGTGGAACTTTGAACAAATTACATTGCAGTCATTCAGTCATTGATATTCTTCCATCTGTAAGAGCCAGGTAATGCCAGGTTTTAGCAGGCGGATATTTGCAGCAATTTATGCAAATGAAGCTATGGTCATGTATCGTCAGGGGCGTCATTCAGGGAAGGGGGGGGTGGATTTTTACCTCCCATTTTTTTGGAAGGGGGGGGGGGGATGATCAATGCAACGAAACCCCCTGCCACTTGTACTAACAAGGGAAGTCATGGTTTGACAGACAACTTAAGGCTTGCATCCCTCCCTTCCACCTGTCAGATAAAGTGACGCCCATGTGTATGCCAAAATGGTTCATACACCTTTTGCTTAACGCTGGCTCAGTGCTAGCACATTAAATTTTACAGTGAAATATTGCCATCCAGACCAACATCAGGACTAATTTTACTCGTCTTAATGTCTAGGTGGCCTTAATGGTAATATACAATGGTTAGAACATGCTTGGGTCTGAAAATGGTGGTCTTGCTGGTGAGGTGGTCTTAAAGCGGGCTTCTATGGCACACCATACAGTACAACAGTGTCCTATAGTGACTTAACACCACCAGATGATATACCTAATCAAATCAATGCCATAGCTGACCTGTCACACAGATATAACCCCTCCAACACCCAATGTGAGATACTGTCACCCCGGATCAGAGTAATGGGGTAATTTGATCATTTTGTGGTTGACATCATGCTAGGTCTCATCAAATATTCCATTCATGACATCCTAACTGCACTTATCCTGCAACAGAATAGATATACCAGGCATTTGTAAATGATAGCTGTTATCTAATATGGTTTAAGCTAAATCAGGCTCAAAGCACAAATTTTGATCATACAAAGGTACGTAGTGGAAACCTGAATTAAGAACACCTTTCCATTTGAGACAACACCTATCTGAATATTTGAAACAAACACAAATAAATTGAATTGCTTATAGCTGTAACCACAGTATAAGATAAGGTAATTCTTTCATAAGAGGAAAAACTCAACCAAGACTATATGATGTTGATTGCAAACACACTTTATTATGAACACACCTGGGCTGCTAAATTTAACAATATTTAAGACCCTTAATTCGTCATTAACAAAATTAAGACTGCTAAATCATGACAAATAAAATAATGTATAAAAGGCAGTCAGCATGGTACTAAGGTAAAATTATAAAAAGGTAAGTTATTTCATAAAGGCCAATGCTTCAAAGCAGTAATGACAAAAATGCAAATTTATGTTGCAAAAGTAGCACTAATCAAAACTATTATTTGTATCAGATTTTAAAACAGCGTTATATTTTGCATCTTCCATTGTTCCATAATGACGTTCTGAAATAAAAACAAAATCATCAGAAATCTACTCACAAGAAACAAAATGGTCAGAAAATCAATAATATTAAATGATGACATTACACATTGGCATTTTATGGAAACTTTAGGCCCTGGGGAATGATTCGGAATCTAAATTTGATGTGCTTTATATTCACTGGTGTCATATAAACTTTTGATATTAAACAGTCGTCTCCATAACCTGCTGCATGAAAGGATATTGTCAACTCATATCCATGAGGACAAATTAATCACCTGGTTCTAGTATGAGAAGGAAATGAGGAAAAAGAATAGAATCAAGACTTATCCTCAGTGAGTAACCACAATGTGTACACTATTGTAGAAAGTATATTACACCATATGGTTCAGGTGTTCTTATTACTTTTTTTGCAGGATTTACAATGGATATGCCTAAGAATAATTACTTGTGGAATTGAATACATTGGCTGCTCTGAGTATCTACTACTGAATGATTTTGACACACAAGTATAAGCTTTGTCAGGTAATATGACCAGCTGACTCCAACGGATGTAGTGATGAGAGCATAAAGCTTGGAGTCCACACTTTATTAGGGGAGAGCGGGTCACCATGAGTCATTTTTTGCTCTTTCCATCTATGACCATGAAGTGACAATTGTACAGTCTTACTGTAAATATCTAATTGTAGTTGAGTTAAATTGCATATATTATTTGTAAGAGGGGGAAATGCTGTGTCGAAATTAAATAAGTCAAGCCCTGAAATGCACAAACATACCTACATTTGCTATGTTAAATATATTTGTATTAAGGCTCATCATGTAACCTAAGACTAAGAATTTTAATTTTCAAGGCAAGTTAAGTGCATCTGGTGTAATGATAATTGGAGGAAAATTACATAAAATACACTTCTTCATGTGTCCTTTATATGGCTTTGATCTAAGTTAATAAACCCCATTCCAACCCCCCCCCCTAAGAAAACATTTGGGGTCATCATTCCAATAGACAGATTTGGACGGCTGGGTTATAGTCCAACAACAGGTTGCCAAAGCTACCAATAGTGGTCTGATAATGTATCGCTCCCTGCTGATGCTTGAGACGTTTTCGTAAAGTTGCAGTATACAAGGTCTTTTGAGGCATACATTAACACTGAATTGTGCTTGAGAATCACCTGGTATATGATGGTATATGGAGAATCCGTTCCAAAGTGTATGGCTGAGTACAGGGATAATGAAGATGTCCGGTTTATCCCACGAGATTTCCATCTGGGTCAGGACAGTACATCATACATTCTGTTATTGTCAATCATAGAACTTTTGGATTACGCATAATGCTGATAAATTGCACTAGTGTGCTTTGGATAAGCTGGTAAAAGTACAAGTGGTTTTCAGAATAACGATCAAAATAATGCAACAGACAGTTGATTGATAATGAAGCACATAAAAATGGTCGTTGTTCTAGTCTTCTTTACATCATTCTGTAGACTACCTAACAGTATTATGATTACCAAAAATTTACAGTCGAGTCTGTTCATAACACCAATTCACTATTAAAAACACCTCAATTGAAGCCACTAAATTTGGGTCCAAATTAAATTATTACCTTTGTATCTTACCACACCAGTAAGACCAGTAAATCTGCATCAAGTCTTGATTGTGAAAATGCACTGTATATTGTAATCAATAAATTGCTTGGGCCAAATTAAGAGGTCGTAATTTAGAAACGGTCGTAATTAAGAGTAAAGAGCTGGCTACCAAGCAAGAATCTTCTGTAAAAAGTCTATTGAAATGATAATGACACAAGATTTCAAAAACATTTTGCAGGCAGCAGTTGGAAACATCTTATTTCATGAATGTGAAATATAACGTCATAAATTGATCCTGCATATCAGTAACTTTTATGCTTTTTAATGGAAGTAACTAATTAATCGTAGTAGAATAAATGCTAGCTTATGCATAATGTCAACATTTTGCTGGGTTATTGCCTTATAATAATAAAAACAGAGTTTATGGCAGCTGATGGGACATAAATTCCATAATGATTCTGTAAATAAAAGCCAGTGTGGCAAACAAACAGTATCAACAAGTATGTTGTGTCTAAGGTAATGTAAGAATGTCAATGTCTTGTCTGTTGTTCAAAATTTATTCATATCAAGAATCTAAAATATGTATCTTCTTTATTTCCAAAATATTATAACACATTTTAATTAAATTCGTTATTAATATTATTATAAAACCACAAAATATAAAGCTGGAAAGCTGGTTGGTGGATACAACAAGTGTACAATCACAATTACCTTCTTGTTTTTTTTGGCTTAAGACTGCAGTTGTAGATGTAAATTTTAGAAAAAAAATAAAAATAAAAAGTAAATATTAAGTTAATTGATTATATTGAGTACCAATAATACTTGAAATGCTAGTCACAAAAATACACAGGAAAAAACATTGGGGCTTGACCCAAGTAATAGGAAAGTTTCAGAAGTAATTAGCGATGAACTAATGGAACTGCTAAGGATTAATGGCAGATCTATTTAGGGTTGCATCTTCACATAAAATACTTTGTCAAAGAATGTCAGTTGCACGAGTTCCTACATGTTTTTCACACTAGTGGGTTGCTTTTTTTGGGCTTCTTAGTACAGTAAAAACCTATTTCAAGACGACCTCATTGTTATGACCACCCCACAATTAAAACAGTATCATTATGGGAATCAGCTGAAATTACAAAGTTGTATTTTATTTTATTGTCTATTAAGAATTTAAGACCACTTCATAATCAAGAGTAGTATATTTTGAACGAAGGCAAAATTGGATGGCGAGGTTCCATACCGCAATTCTGTGCTGAACGAATTATAAGCATTTTTTGTAAATATAATCCATTCAACAGCAACAAATATGCACTATTTAGTAAATATAGAACCATTAATAAATGCCCACTTGTTTTTTGATCATATATTTTCCATAAATGGCATGAACCAGCACAGAATGGACAAAAATATAATCTAACTTAAAATTTGCTATATTCTCCATTTCAATCTGTGCTGTGATTGATGACCATGCATAATGATGAGAAGATGGCAAAAGATTATCATTGGAAAGATAGGAAACTTTTTGATCAAAATTTGATACAGAGAGAAGTTTTTATGGGGTTCAAAAGTTAGTGTTTGAATTATTACAGTGGATTGCAAAGAAGTGTAGCCAGTTCATGTTTGACTTATTAATAACATTAATGTCCATTCTATGCCGCTTGAAGGTATTTAGGATACAATATGACTGAAAGGAAATTAACATTTATTGTGGATCATACTATAGTAAATATTTGAAATCCTTATATTTTCCTTAGTTCACACATCAAATGTGATGATGGATTAAAAATAATATTTGCCACATTGCATAAGATAGAGTCACCTTAAAAATAAGCTTCAAGGTGGACTGGCAACCAGAATTATTATACAAACATGACGAAGCCAGTGCATAATAGGACATAATGAAGAAAAGTAGCTACCATTTAATAGTGCACCGTGATTTCCAGGAGCACGAACAACATTTCAATATAAGAATGATATATGGTGGCAAAATAGAGATGTTAAAGTTCAAGAAATCCCATCGTGCAGAAGTATACATTGTCCCCCAATAGTAATGATCTTATTTCCTTGTCTCATTGTAAAGAATCATTTTCAGTAAAAAATGAGTTTGTCTAGACCCCCATGCAACAGCTAGTCACCCTGCACCATGTCACATGACCAACTTAACTACCCATGATCCCTCAGTCTTCTACAATTTTTCACAACATTCACACCACAAATTACTCAGGTTTGTTTACAACCATTTTCTATTACAAAATGATTTATTCACTTATTTCTATAATCACAAAATTCACCATGAGCATTGACTTAAGTGACACATCAGTGTTAAATGTGTTATATAAAATAATTAGTATGTAATCGTCTTGATTATATTTTTCTGTGTTGATGATTTGCACTATTTGGTAACTTTAGGGAAAAGGTATAAGATAATAACAATAACAACATGTTGGCAAACTTTTGTGGCACAGTGTATATCGCGCAAAATGTTCAGCCTTGATACCTCCATCAATGTCTGTATTACCAGTACAGTAAACCTCACAACTTATATCCAGGCTTAAAAGTCATACTGTCAGATCACCACTTAACTATCTCGCAAAAGCCATAGTTAAACGATTCCATGCTATTATTAGATTTATGGAAGCAAGTATAATTCTGTTCACTGGACTTACTTTTGTTGAGAGTAACGTGTCGCTTGCTGACTAACCATGCATCATCAGGCTACTGAGACTCTAGAGCTGGTGCCTATAGAACAACAGATGTCTCAAACCTCCACAACGTACAACGATGGCCTCTGTGCCCTGTCATAAATCACCTCTTTTACTCTCCTTTGGAACCATTATCTTCTGAGTCCAACACTTTAAAATCCTGTGTCCAAATTGTATGTCCTTTCCCCATTGTATGTTGGAAGGCTGCTGATTACTGGTTACTGGTACTTGGTCTTTTGTGTTTTTGTAATCTTTGTGTTGTGGGGAATTTTTACCAGTGTAGATTTTGAATAGTTACATAATACCTGTGCGAAATGCATGAAAACTGCCATGGCTCTTAGAAATAGATCTTCAATTTCATTGCTGTTAAAAGATCAATTTTATAATTTCTGACACAAAAATTATTGTAACGAAGCTCATGTAGTAATAATAGTGCTAATGTAGCATTAAAAAAAAAATAAAAAAATTATCTCCGGCCTGGTATGGATCAGTTTTGTTTTGGATGTATGATACTTCCTGTTGGAAGAAAGTGCTGACACAAGATGATATTCTTCCAACTTCAGAAGCCAGAATTGTATCATGAATAATCACAGGATACACCGTTATTTGTCACAAAGACATTGTACATTCTGATGTTCTTGCATGCACATCATACTACACCTAAGAAATATAGAATGAAGTAAGTAATTTTGTAGTCTATTTGACCTAGTTATACACATATACAGAGAAATAAAGGCAAACAAATTATCACTGGTCAATACTTAACAGGTGTATTTATAACTTGGAAAATTGGGTTTGATTCTTTGCTGAAGTATGTCCACTTTGGACTGCCGCTTGCTTTCAATAAAAAATATGAAAACGTGTGAAAATTTGTTTGAATGCTACTAAATGATATAGATACTATCTGCTCATTATGCTATCATAATGAGAAGATAGTGTCCATATGAAGTTTCTATATGGAGCAGATAGCATTACATTAGTGGTATTGTGTAACTCCCAATCGTAAGGGCCTGGGTTTGAGCCTCATGCACTTAGAAATAGATCTTCGATTTCATTGTAAAGCTTTGCAGATTGTTGAGTGGTTTATAAGTGCAATAATAATAATCCATAATTCTCGTATAAATTATGAACTTATTAATTTCCTGTGGTAAATACAATTCTATGCAAGATATAAGTGATATCGATATTACCAGAACAGCCCAAAATATATCAGTCACCAAAATTGTACTTGCTTTAGTCTTTCTTTTTTATTCTGGGAACCCATCATTCTTTCTAAGAACAATCTTTGCCAACCAAAATATGAGGTAGAAACTAAGAGATTTTCAGTGGCAATAACCTCTACCAACTCAGTCTCAATCAGTGTTTACATGTGCTCACAGGAAGCACTTTACATGATAAGTTTTTTCTTCAGGGCCTGTTCATGTTCATTTGGCAGTAACGAGAGTCTCAGACAGCCCGTACCGGAAGCCTGAAGCCAGTGATGGGCTCGTGTCTAACAGTAAAACCTATCAATGTGTGGGGTGAGATATATGGATAGAAATAAAGATTTGTCACTGAACTGTGTTTTTTCTACTGTTTAGAAGTCTACCCAGGTGGTTTACAATATTGTACCCTCTGTGGAAAAGTTCTATGAAAAATTTAGATCAGCAATACATGCAAAATAAGATTCACTAAAACTCTATTCTATTTTTTTTTTTTTTTTCTCAACCTGCCTGAAAAATAACCTTTTTTTATCTGTATGGATAACATTCAACTTGGCCCAATGTCACCATGAGAAACTCACAATCACATATGGACTCTATTGGAGCCTAAATATCATGGTTTTTTTTATAATTGAGTTTTCAATAATCAAAGCAAAGTAAATTTAGAAAAGTCTGCTCGCATTAACATCAGTAAAGAGAGCAACTGACTATATTTTCCAACTTACCTCATTGTTCAACTTACTTCATTGTTCAACTTACCTCATTGTTTAACCTATCTCACTATGTGCTCTCCAGATTACCTAGAGACAGATATTCAAACTAAATTGCTATTTATCTAAGGTTTTTCAAATATATTATATCACAAACTTTTTAAG
The DNA here is from genome assembly GCA_932294295.1 of Alitta virens. NCBI lineage: Eukaryota > Metazoa > Annelida > Polychaeta > Phyllodocida > Nereididae > Alitta > Alitta virens. Next base: position 28,399,347 of record OW028584.1, on the reverse strand, counting down.
ATTTATAAATTTGTCGCATCTTTTGACATGTATCTGTGTATGGGCATTTCAACAGTATAAAATTCACTGACAAATTGTTGTCTGTTTGTCTTAATATTTTCAAGGTGGTATCCCAAACTGTCATGGATTAACGTGGTAGAGCCCCTGCCCCCATCAGCATGGAATGGAAGATGAATAAATCATCTGTAGCATAGGTAGCACGTGCACAGATAGTGATGGCAATTTCAGAGAGTTTAGCTTTTAAAGGTAAATTTGTATTGCTAGACAATGTTGATTGTATCAGGCGTCAAATTGTTAATCGCATAAGACATTAATTTGAGGTGCTACATTGAAAACATTGAAACGCATGCTTGTAATGGGCCCATCATTGTGACACTTATTCAAAGCGACGGAGTTTTATGAAAAATTAAAGCCTGACGGATATGGTAAAGCACTTATAAATCATACCACATCTAACACATTACACAGCTGGTGAAAGTTTTATGACTGAAATTAAGCAACATGTGGAGAGTCTCCTGCCGTCACTACCTGATATGTTCAGCAGTCATAAAAACATATTTGGCATTTAAAAAATCTTTCAAGATAAAATGACTTTAGTTGACAACCATCAGATCGAACTTCACTGTATTGCTGAATCAACTGAGCATTCTTAATATTAACCCATGAATATTAAGCAGACAGATTTTTGATGTGGTCTCCATCAGCAACATAGGACTGTATCACTTTAACTAGGTAAAAGGAGTGCAATATACAGGCATAGAAATATAATGATGCTGAGGCCAGGATGATATTGTGTCCTTCATGTGCATAACTATCAGGATGTGAAGAAATGCTGAGCTCTGGTTGCTTTTAAAAGAATTCGTGAAAATTGACCCATGCACAAATGCAGCACCTATCACATGCACCTCACCAAATATTCTATAAAGTGCTTTCACTGAGGTTGATAGATAGTTTTGGACACATATATATATCACATCAAAATATTTTTTTACTAAATATAGTGACTTCTTTCTTTATAGTACATGATAAATAGTTTGGACACAAAATCTCCAGTCCACCAAGTCTCCTATGGGACAGTGAGCATCTGAAGTAGCAGAGTTCTGTATACAGGATGAACCTTCATTGATGTCCCATGAAAGAGAAACATCAATCTCACACTTATCATATGCATACTATTCCCCATCAGACACAAATCACAGGCAAGACTATTCATACTATTATGGGTAAGGAAAAAAGGACATTGATTGGAAATATATTTTCACACACCAGATACATTTTATATCGGCAGCTAATAAATTTAATAATCAACCATTACAATGTGACCTTTTCTATTGTTCTTTTGTGGGATATAGCTAAAGAAAAATTTTAGTTAACTCCCTCCGGAGTGCAAAAAGAATTTGTCTTGCACAATGAAGGCAGTACAAACAAACAAACAATCAAACAAATGAGGAAATATGCCTAATGGAGTATAAGTTAGTTATATCCCTGATAGTCGGGAGTTAACTAACCTTTTTGTTGCTAATGTCCCTCCTCCTTCAGCATCAGGATATATCCAATAAAAATGTTAGCTAACTCCGTCCTATGAGGGATTTAACTAATACTTATATCCCTCATTGTCAGAAGTCTCATCATTCTGTGTGACTGAAAATCATCTCAAATTATTATCATCATCATCTTCAATTCATACATACATAATAAAGTCATAGATGACCTCCTGAACAAAGTTCAATGTGCTCTTCATAACTAAGATGACTCTGCTCTTCAGAATATTTTCATCTTATTATTTTGATTAATATCCTTGTGTCGTTGAATTAAATTACCCTGTTGTTCCCATACATCACAAGAGAAAAGATCCAGATGACTGTTTACTGGACTAGACCTGTCTCAAGCAGAGTGATTTGTGCCAATGTATTTCCATTCTCAACCATAAAGCTGACATTTATCAGTGAAAAATGTATGGCATGACGATCTTATTTCAATCCATTGATTTGAATCTATGAGCAGATATAAGTATTGCATCTGAAAAGTTACATTCAAAAAGTTTTGTTGTTTTTGAAATTGAAAAGATAAAATGAACCTGTGGCACTGAAATAAGGAATGGTGTAGAGAACTCAGGCCCAATGATACTAATTCCGTTTTGATTTCTTCAATTTATTTCACACTGCCTCTGACGACAGGTAAATCTACAAATTTAAATTAAACAATTCATATAAATACATTAAATTCAACTAATATGTACACATGAAATGTATATCAGTTACATCATACAATTATAGTGTGTATCAGGCTATCACATCATTACATTTACTATTCCATATTTGGTACAATATTACACTCTTTGAATTTACTATACATTGATAAGAGCATTATTATGCAGTGCATATCATACAAACAAAAAATACTAATGAAGGGTAAAGTAAGAATAACATAGTGTACTTAAACAACTTGAAGAACCCAAGGCCACAAGTTTCTAGTTGACGTAAAATAATAATTAAGTGTCCATTTTGTCATAACATGTTGACTGTTCAGTGTCTCATAGCTCTCTGAATAGTGAGGCCACTTCCTTTTCACACTAAGAGAATACTAACACTGTAAACGGTAAACTTTGCATCCATATGCGAGATTGTGTTTGTTACAGTGTAAATTTAGGAAACCACAAAAAACCCAATTGAGGAATGATATTAGTATAACTGATCTTGGATCATCCAATCTTTAGTTTTAACAAGAAAACAAATCTTTCCCTCAATACATTAGTCCCATGATAATGTCCCAAATATAGAAACAAAAAAGACCGAAAAAGAAAAAAAGAAAGAAAATACAAAACAATTAATGACACTTTACTGGAGAAACTGTTCTGGAGGACAATTATATGAAAACTATTATGTCACTCCCACGCAGTCTAAGAACACTTTTCATTCAGCGGTAAAACAGATTATTGTTGCCAGTCCACAGAGCCATTGAGATTATCTAGCTATCATTAATTTTGATTTTTGCAATCATTATAGAGTGCAAAATGGCTTATAACACCAGTAAAGCCACCAGTATAGGGCCTTCCTGGTGCCTCAAGTTCCAATTTTGATGGTCCTATCTTACAGTATGCGCAGAAAGCATTGACCTGTGGACTTACCATTGGGGACTTGGATATCTACTTTGGTAGCCCATAAAGAGTGCTTAGAATAAATTATGTCTGGAGAATGAACATTGAAGTTATAGAAAAGCAAGATAATTAATACAAGTTGCATCTATAATATTCAAAATATTTTCCTTTGAAACGGAGTAAATAATTATGCAGGATATTTATGATGGCATCAACAATCATGCCTGTTTATGATACCAGACAAAGATCAATTATAGTTATGTACTGAGTGAAACTGATATTTCAATTACCAAGCCTTATCTTTGTATTTGCCCCAGCAGTAATTGTAGACAATCAGAGTTTTGATCAATTGGAATTGTGATGAAAACACGACAATTATCTCTCTGGTGAATCCCTATTTACACTTGTGTCTGATGATAAAGAGGTAGGCCTATAAATTAGATTGCTTGATTGCTCTGAAAACAGGGTAGGTAAAGAAGCGAAGAAAGTTAATGATAATGACTTTTTCAAATTCCTTGATAAAATAATGTGGGTATAAACATACTAATTCCTAATCATTTTCATTGCAGAAACTTCACAAAATGAAGTTAGAGATGTGCATTTTTCTATGGTGTTCTTTATCAGTCAGTTAGTTCTGGAATGTTGAGCAAATGACGAGGATGAAAGCAAAAAAACGTTATATTCATGAAACATTAAATTTTCTATTATTAAGGTATCCTAGCTAACATGATATACTATCCAGGGTTTCTGAAATTTTGCTAGTCAACGTGTAAACCCATAAAGATTTCTGCAAATATTTTGTACCAAACTCTGAAGTTCACGTAGTAGAATTTTGCAGGTTAATTCAATGTGTGACCCAGGTATTGGGGATATTAAATACAGAACCTAATTAGATATAAGTACGTTGTATATATGTAAACTGTCCCTTATGAGATTGAAGTAGTACATATGCTACACCTGTGGGCTAAGTGTAATCTTGTATCCATCATTTGGTGCTTCAAATCGGACTACATTTACGTGAAGCACCATAAGCAATATGTTCCGTAGTTGTTACTTGTGGATCACTCTCAACAAAATGTAGTTGTAGTAAAAAAAGGCACTCAAGTTGTCGACATGACTACATGTCATCATTTGACAAACGTCCTGTTCAGAGTGATGTGGGGCCCAGTCAGTGGTAGCTCACTGGACTTCCCACCACTGGGTCCCGGGTTCAATTCCCAGTCGAGCCTTAGTAATTAGCCCATCAGGTGCAGAAATACAGGACTTAAAGCGCTAATCCACCACCAACACTGTTTAGAGTGATGTTTTGTGTGAACCATAACCAAGTACTGTAATTTATCTGATTCTGAATCTGTCTTGTATGGTGTACATATCAAAGCAAATGAATGTACCTTGCAATATTTTGCGGATGTACTATCATAATTGATAGTATCTTAGTACTATACATATATATTGGTTTCTGATCTTAAACATCTAACAATGAAAGAAGCAAATAAAAATATGGTGTCTCTCAAGGCAAGATTTCTGGCAGGAGTCTAGGATACTTTACTATTGTAAGAAACAGTTATGCATACAATATGAGGTAATTTGGTGTAATCAGAGCTTTACATCATCTGGATCAGTGCATCAGAGAACGTGAGCCTTTTGTTACTTTCTAGAGGAAGAAATGTATTTCTCTTGATGTTATCTTTCGATCCTCTGAGCCTAAAGTCAGACAAGATCAAATTTAGTGCTGAGCCCAGAGTATGAAATAGCAGTAGTTTGGTCGTGTTTTTGTCTTGTATATATATATATATTTTTTTTTTTTTGTGTGATCCCAAGTGATGAAAGAGGTCAATAAATACACCCAATTGGGAAAAACCCATATCTGATCTTTATTACTGTAATGGACTGTTTAGAGATTTATGTAGATTAGAAACAACCATACTTTTGCAGTGAATATATTTGATCACAAATCAACAACGAACGGTCTTCAGAGAGGTTGAAGAGCTAGTGCTCTGGGCTTCCAACCGCTGGGTCCCGGGATCGATTCCCAGTCGAGCCTAAGTTGGATGGCTGCTTCATCCTTCATTTCATTGCTATGGTCCCTGCCTGTCCTAATTAACCCATCAGATCAGGTGCAGAAATGCAGGACGTAAAGCTCTAATCCACCACCCATCAGAGAGGTTGAAAATATAAAGCAATGCTCACAAGATAAATACTAACACTGCAATGATATTTGAACAATGGGGCATGGGAATTTGCTAAGGCTGTTGCACTTGCAACAGGAAATTGACATAGATTTGTACATAATAATTGCCAATCAATAATCCAACATGATGAATGCGTATCATTAAGTGGGATGTTCAACAATGTTTATTATTGTTATGAAGTATTTAGAAATTATTTCTCCCGTTTCCTCACAGCATGATTATGTGGATGGAATCATTTTTATCTCTCACATGAACTTGTCTTGAAAGGCAATAAATTATTCGATTGATATCCAATATTGTTTCCATTAATGTGTGCACTTTTTCAGTGCAATTTCAAAATATATTTCATTGAATATAATAGCTCCTTGATTTTTAAGGCAAAAATTTTACATTTAATCAACTGTCAAGCATTATCATGGCTAAATTTGGAGCCAAGGCTCATAATATAAGATTTGTGGAATGAGCCGATCTAATCTTGCATATTCATTTTGCTTTTAGACTAATAACTGTATTTGGTATATATGCATAATCTGTCAAAATGTCGTCAACATCACTACATGTTGGAAGATTTTTAATACTTATCTTAATTATATATTAGCAAAGTAAATAAACTGTGCTTTTAGCTAATTTGGCACAGCTTAAGAGGTTCATTTCGTAAAGTAATTTTGATAACAGTTATGCTGCTGGTTAAATTTATCGCTATCTCAGATTGCAGTTAGCAGCAACATCTCAATAAGTTGATGACAATAAGATGGCAGTGCAACCAGTGGAACGTTCTTGGCACTCACCAGTTTAATTGATGATCTCATATGGGATAAAGATGAAAAGGTATTTAATTGAACCAATCACAACAGTCGTTATTTCCACTAATAAATATACATATATTTTCCACTCAGCTCCTCTGAGCCAATCAGAATGCTTCATTGTCATCTAGAATGGGTGTATGCTGGATGACTGCAGTGCATGTTGTACAATGAGTGGAAATTATAAGCAATGATGAATGGTGTGTCGCCCAACATTGAGTTTTGCGGAATTCGGAAAAGTTATGTTGCCTCATCCCACAAAATTCTATCTTAGACTCCTCACCATCCACTATTCTTATAATGTTATTGGGTTTTTAGAATTGGCCCATTTGTTAAGATACTTTTATGTCCCTTTGGCAGTCCTGGGTCCTTTTCCTACATATTCTGTAAGAAAAATCACTGATGCATACTTTTATGTCCCCTTGGCAGTCCTGGGTCCTTTTCCTACATATTCTGTAAGAAAAATCACTGATGCATTTTAGTGCCTCAGGCAGCTTCAAGATCTCAGTATTTTAGACTAAGCAGGGCACCATTTGACCACCCTGCTACCTGTTACTACTGGAAGCTATAGTTTAAATACTCCATAATGATAAATATATTTATTTCTCGTACATTTCGCGACTACATAATGACTGGTCTTTACTTTCAGGAATTTGCATAAGTTATTTGCAAGTTACCTGTATAGCTTAGTTGTAATCATGTAATATTACGGCGTTGGTACTAATGTTCAGTTCCATTGATTCGACTATTAGATGTCTCCAGCTTGGTGTAGTCATTCCCAGCTCTGAATACCTGTTCTTTTATGACCTTTACATGCCGATAAAATGAATTTATGTTGCTGTTTTGACCCTTGCAAGAAGCATTAATTTATACAGTAAAAACAGTGAATAAACATTTTATATACACTTTACCATTGTAAATTTTGCTACTTGGACAAAACCACAAACTTTGTGTGGTCCCATTTTGGACTAATATCATTCGATTCTGTCTTCACTGTAAGATATCAATCATTCATAAATGGCCGCTGCTGATTTCTAGCTATCAGACAGTGTATTGATCTTTTGACCCAATGAGGTCTGAATGATAGCCATGGATAGCTTTTACTTTGTAATGGTAAAATGTCATTGAGTTCAATAGAAATCAATATTTTGGTGACTTCTGGGAAAGACGGCAATCGTTAAAGAGAGCCTAGTTTTGTAATTACAATCTTCCATTTCAAATGTCATTGTTTACCCTATTAGACAAGTCATATCTTATTCTGGATTTTCTGATAGGAACTTGCAAATGTTTGGGGGAAATTTCTACCTGCTGAGATCAGAACCTTTATATTGCTATTATACAAGAGAATGCCCAAAATTGTATACAAAATTCTAGTAACACTATATTTGGTGAATGTGCAGCAATATCATAGAAAGTAACTGAAAATGTAGTTTGTAGACTGCAGATTTGTTGATACTTCACAAGTGAAGCACAATTTAATAGTTTATTAAGATCACGTTTTTCTCATTATATAATTATACTATTTGTTGTCAACGTTTGCATTCCAGTATATTTAAGTCAATTATCTGTATCAAACTAGGTATCCATTGTTCTTGAGTTGACATGATATTCTGACATATTTCACAAAATGTACGCTAGTTGTACATTCAGAGAAACAATTTTTTATTTGCCGCTATGAGAAAAACTAGAAATAGAATGTGATTACAAATTATCATATCTAATGTCTTCCTACTATGGGTTTCGTCTAAATTTCTTAATTTTTTCCTTAGCTAATGAGAGTTCTGGATTGAACATGTTGTAATTGTATACCTTGATAGAACATAGGCTTGTCAGCATTTATCTATCTGAAACAACGCTATTATTATTATTATTCAATCACTTGCAGTAAGACCCGTTAACCTATAACTTTAAGAAATTGTGATTTGCATTGCATATCAGGAATATAAAATTTCCTGCAACTAAAATTATCAATGTGCTCTCCAACTCGTGAAGTTATAAAAAACATTATTGTATGATTTATAGAGATCTAGTAAAATCAAAACCAAACTTATTTCCACACACAAATATTTGAATTATGTACAATGAACATGGCAGGCAGATGCCAATAGCTTATATGCACTAACAAGTAGAGTAAAATGAAACTAGACAAAAATACAACAACATTTCAATATACAATTCAAGAGCATGAACAATGGTTCTTACCGCCAATTTCATAGATTTGGAACCAATCTCTTAGACTTGGGAACTAAACACCAGAAGACATTATGTGAGTCCAGGGCTCTTATTGGTTGAGGGACTGCCTTAACCAATTGGAGTCCTGCTAGCTGGATTCACATTACATCCTCTTGAAGTTAGCACCCAAGTCTATGAAATTGGTTTCCAAGTCTATAAAATTGGCGGTAAACAGTGCAGTGAGAAGCTTTGATGGGCTATTGCCATAGAAGACACTCCAGTATAAAGTCATTGACCTCAAACCAAATTTTTTGCTACATTCTGTGTCAATGCATTACGTACCAGGTTATATGAATGATACATCAAGTGTGTTTCTATGGCATAATGCACAGACATCTCATAACCATGGTTCCACAATGGTATCTCTCCTCCCAGTTTCCGTGGTGGCCATCAGTTGCAAGGAACATTTATTGGCCCATTATATCACAATGGACCAGGTGCTTTAATCAGTGGTGCTTGCATTGCAGTATTGTGACAATATGGTTATATTCACTCATATGTAAAGATGCTAAAAGTTTTACCGAAGCAATTGCTCATAGGCTTTCGTTAAAAGACATATTAAGTATGGGAATTGCTTCCAGACATTGCATGATGGGAATGAACACCTCAGATTGCAGGAATGCAAACAGAATGGTATGTCTTAGTGCCATTGGTCTGAAGCTTAGCCAGCTTATACATTATATGACCGGTTCCATGGGTACAAAATACCACCAAGTTGCACATTCATCCCATGAGTCTTTTACTTACCTCAGCATAGACAATGAGTATGAGGCACCTCCAATTAAACATCTTATGTGATCAACATCTAGCGGGGGTGTAGCTTATGGGCACAGGCAGCACAATCATCCTTAGAAAAATATACTAGAATATATCAGATGTCAGGGATTAACTTCAGATGCTTATTATTGACTTTTGTGTCAACTGAACTTTTTTTTTCATTTTATATATATATATACTAGCTGATTACACTTAATCAGTATATTGGTGTGTGTACTGACATGTGGACCCATGCACTTAATTGCCAAGTATATCAGATACACTGACCACTTGACCGCTTAGCCCCACTGCTGCAGGAACACTTGGAAGCAAGACATTCAGCTTTACCACAGTGGACCTCTTCACAAACTTGTTATGAATGGTTGCATTAACCTGTCACCATCAGATCTCTTCATAATCATTGGAAATGTTGTCTTACATGGAAAAAAAGGGAAGATAAAGGAGTGGAAAGGTGGGAGGGGAAAAAGACCACTAGTGGAAGATATAGTTTTTAGGGATGTTTATCCAAGTCATTTAAATCATTAACGTCTCTTAGAGGTGGCCAAAAATTGCTGTATATTTCCGTCAATTGGCATGTTTTTTATATCAAATACTCAAAGGAAGACATTTTGACATCAGCTAAAGGATAATTGTGATTTATTTGCATCATACTGAATTTTCACAGAATTTTTGCATAATTGCTTTGTTAATCGCAAAAATTTTTTCCAAATGCTAACCGTAATAAGTGTCACAATGCCTGTTTAATGTCATTTCTTTATATTGTTTTGTAGATTAATTTCAGTCTGAACATCAGGCGCTGTCATCTTGTGTAAATTGCTTTAGCACTGAGTGTCTCAGATATATAAATACACAGAGCAATGTTGGAGGAAAGTAGGTCAATCACTACTCATGTTAATTTTAACTTAGTGGCGTACTAGATAGTTCTTTAAAACCCGTCTGATACGAGTCATACAACATTGAATTGTTTTATTAGACATCTTGATTTGCAACACTGTATATTATGATCAATATCAACTACTCTACACAGTCAAATTCCTTGCTCCCCCATTGGGATTTTTGCTTCCATGAATTCACATAGGGTCTCCTGGGGAAAGGCCTGATCGAGGGTCTGGCATCCAGACTGTATTACCTTACTTAGCTGCTTAGTTACTCACTTACTTGCTTACTTACTTATTTCCTAACTAACTTACTAACTTACTTACTTACTCCCTTACTTACTTACTTATTTCCTACTAACTAACTTACTCCCTTACTTACTTACTTATTTCCTAACTAACTTACTAACTTATTAACTTACTAACTTACTTACTTACTTACTTACTTACTTACTTACTTACTTACTCTAAGAACTTAATGTCATTCACCATTGGCTCAAACCAAAACATTGCATGACCTACTTAATTTGCCATGCAAACCAACCGATAGTCAACACATTGATTTAAATGATAAAGATCACATCTCCCTATCTGATTTTGTTTTGGACCTGAATCGGTTGGCCAATGTTTACATGAAGATAAAGCTGCTGTTTGTTGATTAATGTTTTTGCTCCTTTTTAGATGCAAAAATATTCTAAGGTATAGATCGTCATGAATTTACTGAAAGTACTGGCAACAATTTTAATCCATTTTTCACTTTAAATGAGAAAGTTCTTCCAAATAAACCTAGCTATATGTAAATGTAAATTCAGGCTATCACTCAACATAGTCTCCACTTTACAACTGCACCTTTGGCAGGCCAATCCAGAGTCTTTCTCAACTCCCTATGTAATATTCAATCTTGTACCTGGGTTAACCATGGGCTTTCCAGAATCAGAACCTTTCCATTTCCATGGGAATTGAACCTGTTACAGGTCCATTTGGGAATCAACAGCATAGACCATTACTCCAAAAAGTCAATATTGCAATGGCAACACCCAGCTTATACTGTTACAATATCTACAAAGACATATGTTGACACCCATGGCTTACACAAAAATCTTGCAATGTCTGTCCATAACTTTACAACACTTAGTATTTAGTATATTTGTATATGTATGTCGAGCTGTGTTTTGCTTTGAAAATATGATTATGCTAAGCAGATTTGCCTGGGGTATACAGTGGGGCATGTTCGTCACAAACGATTTGCATTGATCTGGGCTAGACTGTCACTTTCAAAAGAATCTACAGGCAAATTTGGAATCAGAATCTAGGTTGAGGTCTCCTTCTAATTAAAATGGGAAAGCCACATGGGCCAACCTTGCAGAATTCACAGGTTTTGTTACACTAGCTCCATGTTTTATTTGTCTGTAATAAACACCATTATGAAATCATACAAATTTGAGGCCATGACTGACATTTAATCTCAGTGAGTTATTCACGGAATTCATTAACAGTTTTTTTATGCTTATGTGGGGTTGTTAATAAGCTGACACTATCGGGACTCATTGGCTTTTGTTTTGGATGCAATGACAGGTTAATACCAAGTATCGCCTCGCAGATCCCAAAATCAACTAGTATGCCTTTGAACTGTACTTCATGAAAAAAAAATGATCCTGAATATTTGTAATGAAGCAATAGTTTTCTCCATCAGGTATACTATAAAAAGTTCAATAAACAAGCTTTAGAAATTGAATGATCTTAATACTGATAAAATTTAAGTCTGGTTTACATGTCTGTTTGTCATGCAAGACTTATTATTAGGTTGTTTGTATGTCTCATTCAAGATTTCAAGGTATCAAGATTTTGATGGGCACTATTGCACATTTTGTGTATGACATGCCTCTCGGAGAGCCTTGTTAAATTAAGTTTTGAAGAATGTGCTTTCATTACTGACAACAGCCTAAGTTCATGAGAATGGTTTATATATTCCATTTAATGCTCTTGATATTTCACAATTCATTGTAATCAGATGAAAATTTCCTTCAGGGAACTGGGCTTAAGTTTCCGCATAGATAAATTAACGGGGATTTGTTTGATTGAACTGTAGCGTGTTTCTAGGTCGTGAGCAGAATGAGCAACAATCTGTCAATGAAACGATAAAAAGATCAACATATCAATATCTTAAACTGTTCGTGCTTCTCAATGTATATTTGGCCATTAATCTGTCATTAACTGAATAATGCACCAGACAGTTATAAAAGAAAATCATTAAGAGAATGATGTGTAAATACTGGAATATCAAAGTAAGATGATATTCTACATCAGGCATGCTAAGAGTTACTAACACTTAATTGTCTTTTGCAAATAAAACATTTGCAGAAAAAATACTATAAATTTATTTTACTTTAATATATCATAAACCAGGTATGATTAAACTTCGAGGGTCAATATCTTTCTATACTATCAACTCATAATAATACCATACTGTAATGTTACCTGATCCTGAATTGATTGTCAACAAATCAGACAGTCTCTAATTAAAGTTGTATTGGGAATAAGTCTGGATCTTATTGTAATGAACAGTCTGCTTCTATGTATCTTAAAGTTGCTTTGACAACAACAGCATTTCACAATTTTGCCACATTGTGCAATGTTTAGGGATAAAACACTGACTTTCTTGTTGTCTTGATCTCTGAAAATATGCTATGATGTAAGAACTGCTTGAGGCATCCAATAGGACTTGCTGGTCACAAGGGATTTGCATCTCTCATGGCCAGACTCGATGAGGTGACTAGAATCACCCAGCCAATTCTGTTATCAGATCAGTTGATCTAATGTACCATAGATCTCACAGCTTCCTTGTGTTATGTCACGATATGCATTCATAATGTCACTCCACAGCTTCACCAATTACCCATCTTAATGTTTATTTCCTGTAAGTCTTTATTGAGAAATTGGTAAAAATAGTCTACTAGTATGTAGCTAGACTGGGTTAAAATTGACATAGTAAAATAAAAAAAACTGGCATTGATGTTGCTAGAAAAACAAGTGCTAGGTAAATGATTGATAGTGGTGCAATTTACCTAGCCATTTTGATTATACAAATAGGGAATGAATTTAAGTTATAAAATAAACACACATGTGCTTTTTCTCTTTTCTGACTTCAATTGTGCATCCCTGCTAATAAATTGGAATCTTAAGCCCCGTTCCCACATAGCCGAGTTACTCGTAGTCAACTCGTAGTATTACGTAACACGCCTCTCGGGCCCAACTCTTACTAAACTCTGCGATTACTCCTCGCACTCGAGAGATGCTCGGCGAGAAACTCCTGAGTCTCGTAGCGAACTCGTGAGATTTGGAGCTGAGTTTGCCGAGTCTCCCGAGTATGCCGTGCTGCACGGCACACTCGGCGGATTTTCAGGAGTTTCAAAATCTTGGTCATGTCTCGCCGAGTTACTCCTCGAACTCGCCGAGTTACTCCTCGAACTCGCCGAGTTACTCCTCGAACTCGCCGAGTTACTCCTCGAACTCGGCGAGTTACTCGGCGCTATTTTCACTCGTATTACACTCGGGGGGATGTTCAGGAGTGCGAGGAGTAACTCGGCGAGTTGTAGGAGTAACTCACCGAGTTGTAGGAGTAACTCGCCGAGTAACTCGTCGAGTTCTACCTTTAGTACATGCATCATCAGCGTAGGGGATCGTATATAATATAAAAGGCCGCTGCTCCTATAATATTAGTCCGATTTTCGTCAAATAAAGATTGTTTTGTAGTATAATTCATAGTGACTCCATAGGTATTTTCGGATTGAAAATAGACCAAATATTAGGCGAGATATTCGTCTGAGAATGTAGCTAGGTTGGCGGAGGCAAACAGTGGTGCTCTCGCAGACGTCCGCGCCCGGACTGTATCAATGCAGGTAAGGCTGAGCGCTACTTTAAAAGACTGCTGCTCCCCTAATATTAGTCCGATTCTCGTCAAATAAGACTGCATTTTAGTATAGTTCACACTGATTCCATACGTGTTTTCGGATCGAAAATATACCAAATATTAAGCGAGATATTCGTCTGAGAAGGCGGTTGTCTGGCGGCGGCTGCTGCTCCATTTATATTATTCCGATTTTCGTCAAATAAATATTGAATTATAGTCGAGTTCATACTTATTCCACACAGATTTTCAGATTGAAAATAGACCAAATATTAAGCGAGATATTCGTCTGAGAAGGCAGGTAGTCTGGCGGCGGCAAGGTGCTCTGTGTATGGCCCTGACTTGAATGGTGTAGTCAATATTTTTGACCATTTTATATACATTGTTTGGATGAGCTTTATTGCAATTCATTTCTACTCATTCTGCCAACTGCCATGACTGTTATGTCAATTGCTATTAGCATTTTGAATGATACAAAGAATGGGTGTAGAGCATACAGCAAATTCAATACATGTGTCAATTGCCTAATTGCCTAAATTGGGGTTCTTTGACCTGTCATTTCATGGTTTGTTCAAAGATGACACAGTAATTGCTATTAGCATTTTGAATGATACAAAGAATTGGTGTAGAGCATACAGCAAATTCAATACATGTGTCAATTGCCTAATTGCCTAAATTGGGGTTCTTTGACCTGTCATTTCATGGTTTGTTCAAAGATGACACAGTAATATGACATTGTCTTGATTGTCATTCACAATTACAAAAATATGTAATTGCTTTCATTAATTAAAAGCAATATATTTAATTGTAATTACCAGGCAATGATTATATTTGTATAACTTTCTTATCTTTTTGTGTTAATTTGAATCTTATTGTGATATTATGATCAGTATAAATTTGTGTATATTTTGTAAAATTTAAATCTAATATTGATATTGTAATTAGTATTTGTGATTTGATCTGTGATTTTATTTGCTATATTTAATTTACTTATACTGGTGCTCCCTGAAGCGTCCGCGCCCAGACTGTATTAATGCAGAATGCTGAGCGCTTCTTTAAAAAGCTACTGCTCCCTTAATATTAGTCCGATTTTCGTCAAATAAAGATTGTTTAGTATAATTCATAGTGACTCCATAGGTTTTTTTGGATCGAAAATAGACAAAATATTAAGCGAGATATTCATCTGAGAATGCAGGTAGGCTGGCGTCGGCCTATCATTCGATGGGTGACTCGTCGCTGTCGTAGACACCTTGCTTCACCCGGCGAGTTACTCCTGGTACTCGGCGAGTTACTCCTGGTACTCGGCGATTTACTCCTCTAACTCGCCGACACTCTCCTCGAAATCGTTCACTAATTGGCTGCAACTTGGAGAGTCACTCCTGGTACTCGGCGAGTCGCTCGCTGAACCCGCCGAGTAACTCGGTGAGTAATTCGGTGAGTAATTCGGCGAGTCACTCCTGGTCACTTTTTCCGCAAAAATTTGTCGCCAACTCCTCGAATTTTGGGTGTTACGTAATTTTTGTTATTACTACGAGTTGACTACGAGTAACTCGGCTATGTGGGAACGGGGCTTTACTATATGTACCAATACTAAAAGTTGCACAAATACCACAGCTAGCTAGCACAGCTGTAGAATTACTTAGATAATGAACTACTGTGACGCCATCATGTGTGATGACACCTGGAGTAGCACACAACTTGCAACACCGTTAATAAATTGTTCACATTTAATCTTTAGACTGCAGTCCTTTTGCCTCACGTAACATTACAGTCTGGTATTATTAGTTGATAGTCTTTATGGAACTTGGAACAAATTGCATTGCAGTTATTTATATTCTTCCATCGGGAAGAGCCAGATTATGCCAGGTTTTAGCACGCTGATATTTGCACCAATTCATGCAAATGACACAACAGTCAGGTATACATGTATACCCAGAGGCGTCGATTCAAGGGTAGGGTGGGGGATGATATCTACTCCCCATTTTTGGGAAGGGGGAGATGATCAATGAAATCATCCCCCCTTGAAATTCACAAAAATTACATTTTTTCTACACATTTGTTTGGAACATTTTTGCTTTGTTACACATTTTTACACTCCAGATCACACACATTACAAGGTTATCTGTAAATATAGTTTGGCATCAATGATCTACCATTACCTTAACTCTTGAACAGACTCTATGCGTTTACTGCCACTACTTGTACTAACGAGGGAAAGTCATGATTCGACAGTCAACGTAGGCTTCCATCCCTCCCCCCCCCCACCTGTTATAGAAATCGACGCCCCTGTGTATGCTTAAATTGTTTATACCTTTAGCTAAACGCTGGCTCAGTGCTAGCACATTAAACGTATGTGAAATATTGCCATTGAGACCAACATTGGTATTAACCTTAATGGTAATATACAATGGTTAGAACATGCTTGGGTCTGAAAATGGTGGTCTTGCTGGTGAGGTGGTCTATGGCACCATACAGTACAAAGTGTCCTATAGTGACTTAACACCACCAGGTGATATACAAAATCAAATCAATGCCATAGCTGACCTGTCACACAAATATA
This sequence comes from Alitta virens, assembly GCA_932294295.1. NCBI lineage: Eukaryota > Metazoa > Annelida > Polychaeta > Phyllodocida > Nereididae > Alitta > Alitta virens. The sequence continues at coordinate 28,382,904 of OW028584.1, read as the reverse complement.
ACCCCTCCAACACCCAATGGCAGATACTGTCACCCCGGATCAGAGTAATGGGGTAATTTGATCATTTTGTGGTTGACATCATGCTAGGTCTCATCAAATATTCCATTCATGACATCAAGTCATTTCATGCTTAACTAACTGTACTCATCCTGCAATAGAATAGATATACCAGACTTTGTAAATGATAGCTGTTGTCTAATATTTTTAAGATAAATCAGGCTCAAAGCACAAATGTTGATCATAAGTACAGAAAAAGTATGTAGTGGAAACCTGAATTAAGAACACCTTTCCATTTGTCAATGAGACAACATCTATCTGAATTTTGAAAACAAACACATTTAAATTGAATTGCTAATCGCTGTAATCATAGTATAAGATAATGTAATTCCTTTATAACAGGAAAAACTCAACCAAGACTATATGATGTTGATTGCAAACACACGTTATTTATCACTTTGCATTTCAGTTATCTCACAATGAACAAACCTGGGCTGCTTAATTTAACATTATTTAAGACCCTTAATTCGTCATTAACGAATTTAAGACTGCTAAATCATGACAAAAAAATTATATATAAAAGGCAGTCAGCATGGTACTAAGGTAAAATTACATATCAGGTAAGTTAATTCATGAAGGCCAATGCTTCAAAGCAGTAATGACAAAAATGCAAATGTTGCAAAAGTAGCAATAATCAAAATTATTATTTGTCTGAACAGCAAAAATGTCAACAGCTGTATTTGTTCTATTGTATCAGATTTTAAAACAGCATTATATTTTGCATCTTCCATTTTTCCATAATGACGTTCTTAAATAAAAACAAAATCACCAGAAATCTACTCGCAAGAAACAAAATGTTCAGAAAATCCATAATATTAAATGATGACATTACACAGTGGCATTTTATGGAAACTTGAGGCCCTGGGGAATGATTCGGAGCTGAAATCTGATGTGCTTTCTGGTCACTGGTGTCATATAAACTTCTGGTATTAAACAGTCATCTCCATAACCTGCGGTATGAAAGGATATTGTCAACTCATATCCACGAGGACAAATTAATCACCCGGTTATAGTATGCGAAGGAAATGAGGAACAAGAATAGAATCAAGACTTATTATCCTCAAACATTGAGTAATCACAATGTGTAGACTCTTGTAGAGAGTATATTGATATTGCACCGTGTGGTTCAGGTGTTCTTATTACTTTTTTTGCAGGATATACAATGTATATGCCTAGGAATAATTACTTGTGGAATTGAATACATTGGCTGTATCTACTACTGAATGATTTTGACACACAAGTATAAGCTTTGTCAGGTAATATGACCAGCTGCAACCAGCAGATGTAATGATGAGAGCATAAAGCTTGGAGTCCACACTTTATTAGGGTAGAGCAGGTCACCATGAGTAATTTTTTGCTCTTTCCACCTATGACCATGAAGTGACAATTGTACAGTCATACTGTAAACATCTAACTGTAGTTTAACATCCTGAGTACGTTATGTAAAGAGTTAAATTGCATATATTATTTGTAAGAGGGGGAAATGCTGTGCCGAAATGAAAATATGTAAAACCCTGAAATGCACAAACATGCATACATTTGCTATGTTAAATATATTTGTATTAAGGCTCATCATGTAAGCTAGGGTTAAGAATTTTAATTTTCAAGGCAAGTTAAGTGCATCTGGTGTATAATAATTGGAGGAAAATTACATAAAATACACTTCTTCATGTGTCCTTTATATGGCTTTGATCTAAGTTAATAAACCCCATTCCAACCCCCCCCCCCCCCCTAAGAAAACATTTGGGGTCATCATTCCAATAGACAGATTTGGACGGCTGGGTTATAGTCCAACAACAGGTTGCCATAGCTACCAATAGTGGTCTAATAATGTATCGCTCCCTGCTGATGCATGAGACATTTTCGTAAAGTTGCACTATACAAGTTCTTTTGGGGTCTCTCTGACAGTTTAGCCACAATACATACATTAACACTGAGTTGCGCTTGAGAATCACTTGGTATATGATGGTATATGGAGAATCTGTTCCAAAGTGTATGGCTGAGTACAGGGATAATGAAGATTTCTGGTTTATCCCAGGAGATTTCCATCTGGGTCAGGACTGTACAACATACATTCTGTTATTGTCAATCATAGAACTCTTGGATAACGCATAATGCTGATAAATTGCACTAGTGTGCTTTGGATAAGCTGGTAAAAGTACAAGTGGTTTTCAGAATAGCGATCAAAATAATGCAACAGACAGTTGATTGATAATGAAGCACATAAAAATGGTTGTTGTTCTAGTCTTCTTGAAATCATTCTGTAGACTACCTAACAGTATTATGATTACCAAAATTTACAGTCGAGTCTGTTCATAACACCAATTCACTATTAAAACCACCTCAATTGAAGCCACTAAATTTAGGTCCAAATTAAATTATTACCTTTGTATCTTACTGCACCAGTAAGACCAGTAAATCTACATCAAGTCTTGATTGTGAAAATGCACTGTATATTGTGATTAATAAATTGCTTGGGCCAAATTAAGAGGTCGTAATTTAGAAACGGTCGTAATTAAGAGTAAAGAGCTGGCTACCAAGCAAGAATCTTCTGTAAAAAGTCTATTGAAATGATAATGACACAAGATTTCAAAAACATTTTGCAGGCAGACAGCATTTGGAAACATCTTATTTCATGAATGTGAAATATAACGTCATAAATTGATCCTGCATATCAGTTACTTTTATGCTTTCTAATGGAAGTAACTAATTAATCGTAGTAGAATAAATGCTAGCTTATGCATAATGTCAACATTTTGCTGGGTTATTGCCTTATAATAATAAAAACAGAGTTTATGGCAGCTGATGGGACATAAATTCCATTATGATTCTGTAAATAAAAGCCAGAGTGGTAACAAACAGCATCAACAAGTATGTTGTTTCTAAGGTAATGTAAGAATGTCAATGTCTTGTCTGTTGTTCAACATTTATTCATTTCAAGAATCTAAAATATGTATCTTCTTTATTTCCAAATTATTATAACAAATTTTAATTAAATTCGTTATTAATATTATTATAAAACCACAAAATATAAAGCTGGAAAGCTGTTTGGTGAATACAACAAGTGTACAATCACAATTACCTTCTTGTTTTTTTTGGCTAAAGACTGCAGTTGTGCATGTAAATTTTAGAAAAAAATTAAAATAAAAAGTAAATATTAAGTTAATTGATTATATTGAGTTGAAAGCACACCAAAAGAGCAAACTTACATAAAATCACACTGAAGTCATCTATCGTAACCAATAATACTTGAAATGCTAGTCACAAAAATACACAGGAAAAAACATTGGGGCTTGACCCAAGTAATAGGAAAGTGTCAGAAGTAATTAGCGATGAACCAATGGAACTGGTAAGGATTAATGGCAGATCTATTTAGGGTTGCATCTTCACATAAAGTACGCTGTCAAAGAATGTCAGTTGCACGAGTTCCTACATGTTTTTCACACTAGTGGGTTGTTTTTTTGGGCTTCTTAGTACAGTAAAAACCTATTTCAAGACGACCTCATTGTTATGACCACCCCACAATTAAAACAGTATCATTATGGGACACAGCTGAAATTACACAGTTGTATTTTATTTTATTGTCTATTAAGAATTTAAGACCACTTCATAATCAAGAGTAGTATATTTTGAACGAAGGCAAAATTGGATGGCGAGGTTCCATACCGCAATTCTGTGCTGAACGAATTATAAGAATGTTTTGTAAATATAATCCATTCAACAGCAACAAAAATGCACTATTTAGTAAATATAGCACCATTAATAAATGCCCACTTGTTTTTTGATCATATATTTTCCATAAATGGCATGAACCAGCACAGAATGGACAAAAATATAATCTAACTTAAAATTTGCTTTATTCTCCATTTCAATCTGTGCTGTGATTGATAACCATGCATAATGATGAGAAGATGGCAAAAGATTATCATTGGAAAGATAGGAAACTTTTTGATCAAAATTTGATACAGAGAGAAGTTTTTATGGGATTCAAGTTGGTGTTTGAATTATTACAGTGGATTGCAATGAAGTGTAGCCAGTTCATGTTTGACTTATTAATAACATTAATGTCCATTCCATGCCGCTTGAAGGTATTTAGGATGCAATATGACTGAAAGGAAATTAACATTTATTGTGGATCATACCATAGTAAATATTTGAAATGGTTTTCTTTCCTTATTTCACACATCCAATGTGATGATGGATTATAAATAATATTTGCCACATTGCATAAGATAGAGTCACCTTAAGAACAAGCTTCAGGGAGGACTGACAACCACAATTATTATACAAACATGACGAAGCCAGTGCATAATAGGACATAATGGAGAAAAGTAGCTACCATTTAATAGTGCACTGTGATTTCCAGGAGCACGAACAACACTTCAATATAAGAATGATATATGGTGGCAAAATAGAGATGTTAAAGTTCAAGAAATCCCATTGTGCAGAAGTATACATTGTCCCCCAATAGTATGGAAAGATCAAGAATATTTTGTATAATGATCTTATTTCCTTGTCTCATTGTAAAGAATCATTTTCAGTAAAAAATGAGTTTGTCTAAACCCCCATGCAACAGCTGGTCACCCTGCATCATGTCACATGACCAACTTAACTACCCATGATCCCTCAGTCTTTTACAATTTTTCACAACATTCACACCACACATTACTCAGGTTCGTTTACAACAATTTACTGTTACAAAATTATTTATTCACTTATTTCTATAAACCCAAAATTCACCATGAGCATTGACTTAAGTGACACATCAGTGTTAAATGTGTTATATAAAATAATTAGTATGTATTTGTCTTGATTATATTCTTCTGTGTTGATGATTTGCACTATTTGGTAACTTTAGGGAAAAGGTATAAGATAATAACAATAACAACATGTTGGCAAACTTTCGTGGCACAGTGTATATCGCGTAAAATGTTTAGCCTTGATACCTCCATCAATGTCTGTATTACCAGTACAGTAAACCTCACAACTTATATCCAGGCTTAAAAGTCATACTGTCAGATCACCACTTAACTATCTCGCAAAAGCCATAGATTAGATTTATGGAACTTACTTTTGTTGAGAGTAACGTGTCGCTTGCTGACTAACCATGCATCATCAGGCTACTGAGACTCTAGAGCTGGTGCCATTAGAACAACAGATGTCTCAAACCTCCACAACGTTCAACGATGGCCTCTGTGCCCTGTCATAAATCACCTCTTTTACTCCCCTTTGGAACCATTATCTTCTGAGTCCAACACTTTAAAATCCTGTGTCCAAATTGTATGTCCTTTCCCCACTGTATGTTGGAAGGCTGCTGATTACTGTTTACTGGTACTTCGTCTTTTGTGTTTTTGTAATCTTTGTGTTGTGTTGCTGGGAAGTTTTACCAGTGTAGATTTCATCGTAGCTGTTGAAAAATAGATTTTATTATTTCTGACACAAAAATTATTGTAACGAAGCTCATGTAGTAATAATAGTGTTAATGTAGCATTAAAAAAATCAACTATAGTTATCTCCAGCCCAGTATGGCTTAGTTTTGCTTTGTGTGTATGATACTTCCTGTTGAAGAAAGTGCTTACACAAGATGATAATAAAAATTGGGAATGCTGCATTATCCTGTTGTGGCATAAGGCCTAATATTCTTCCAGTTGTATCATGAATAATCACAGGATACACTGTTGTTTGTCAGAAATACATTGTACATTCTGATGTACTTGCATGCACATCATACTACACCTAAGAAATATAGAATGAGGTAAGTCATTTTGTAGTCTATTTGACCAAGTTATACACATATACGAGAAATAAAGGCAAACAAATTATCACTGGTCAATACTTAACAGGTGTATTTATAACTTGGAAAGTGGGGGTTTGATTCTTTGCTGAAGTATGTCCACTTTGGACTGCTGCTTGCTTTCAATAAAAAATATGAAAATGTGTGGAAATTTGTTTTGAATCCAACTAAATGATATAAACACTATCTGCTCATTATGCTATCATAATGAGAAGATAGTGTCCATATGAAGTTTCTATATGAAGCAGATTGCGTTACATTAGTGTATTGTGTTCAACTCCCAATCCTAAGGGCCTGGGTTTGAGCCTCATGCACCTAGAAATAGAAATAGATCTTCGATTTCATTGTAAAGCATTGCAGATTGTGCATTTTAGTATAATGTTGAGTACTTTATAAGTGCAATAATAATTATGATAATCCTTAATTCTATGCAAGATATAAGTGATACCAATATTACCAGAACAGCCCAAAATATATCAGTCACCAAAATTTTACTTGCATTGGTCTTTCTTTTTTATACTGGGAAACCCTCATTCTTTCTAAGAAATATCTTTGCCAACCAAAATATGAGGTGGAAACCAAAAGATTTTCAGTGGCAATAACCTCTACCAACTCAGTCTCAATCAGTGTTTACATGTGCTCACACGAAGCACTTTACATGAGAAGTTTTTTCTTCAGGGCCTGCTGATGTTCATTTGGCAGTAACGAGAGTCTCGGACAGCCCGTACCGTAAGCCTGGAGCCAGTGATGGGCTTGTGTCTAACAGTAAAACCTATCAATGTGGGGAGTGAGATATATGAATGCAAATAAAGATTTGTCACTGAACTGTTTTTTCTACTGTTTAGAAGTCTGCCCAGGTGATTTACTGTATTTTCAATATTGTATTCTCTGTGGAAAATTGCTATGAAAAATTTAGATCAGCAATACATGCAAAAAAAGATTCACTAAAACTCTATTGTACTTTGTTTCGTTTATCTCAATCTGCCAGTAAAATAACCTTGTTGTATCTGTATGGATTACATTTAACTTGGCCCAATGTCATCATGAGAAACTCACAATCACAAATGGACTATATTGGAGCCGAAATATAATGTTTTTTTTTATAATTGAGTTTTTTAATAATCAATGCAAAGTAAATTTAGAAAAGTCAATTTTCCAACTTACCTCATTGTTCAATTTACCTCATTGTTTAACCTACCTCACTATGTCCTCTCCAGATTACCTAGAGACAGATATTCAAACTAAATTGCCATTTATCTAAGGTTTTGCAAATATATCATATCACAAACTGTTTAAGATTTATAAATTTGTCGCATCTTTTGACATGTATCGGTGTATGGGCATTTCAACAGTATGAAATTCACTGATAAAATGTTGTCTGTTTGTCTTAACATTTTCAAGGTGGAATCACAAACTGTCATGGATTAACGTGGTAGAGCCCCTGCATGGAATGGAAGATGAATACATCGTCTACAGCATAGGTACCATGTGCACAGATAGTGATGGCAATTTCAGAAAGTTAAGCTTTGAAAGGTAAATTTGTATTGCTTGACAATGATGATTGTATCAGATGTCAAATTGTTAATCGCATAAGACATTAAATGGAGGTGCCTTGTATTTAGTGTATTTGCTGAGGCAAGCAAAAGACCCCACCCATGGGGTAAATGTGCAACATGGTCATTGGTGTGGATTTATCATATCATCATTACGTCAGGCTCTGGCTGCTGCCAGTAGCATTGAGACATTGAACATTGAAACGCATGCTTGTAATGATAGAGTGGACGCTATCACTGTACCAAAATTAAATACAGGCAATTACCTGAGAATTTTAAATGATGGGGATGGAAATAACTTTCACACTTTTCCAGCTGATTTATAACATCATTTTATGATAAATTAAAGCCTGATGGATATGGTAATAGGTGAAGCACTTATAAATCATAACACATTTAACTTCTTGGAATCTAAACATTACACGGCTTGTGAAAGTTTTATGACTAAAATTAAGCAACATGTGGAGGGTCTCCTGCCGTCACTACCTGATAAGTTCTTTAGTCATAAAAACATATATGGCATTTAAAAAATCGTTCATGATAAAATGACTTCAGTTGACAACCATCAGATCGAACTTCACTGTATTGCTGAATCAACTGAGCATTCTTAATATTAACCCATGAATATTAAGCAGACAAATTTTTGATGTGGTCTCCATCAGCAACATAGGACTGTATCAGCTTTAACCAGGTAAAAGGAGTGCAATTTTACATGCATAGATATATAATGGTGCTGAGACCAGGATGAAATAGTGTCCTTCATGTGCATAATAATCAGGATGTGAAGTAATGCAGAGCTCTGGTTGCTTCTAAAAGAAACTGTGAAAATTGACCCATGCAAAAATGCAGCAACCATATCAAAGAATTTGTATGCTATTTACCATTTCATACCAAATAATCTATAAAGTGCTTTCACTGAGGTTGATAGATAGTTTTGGACACATATGTGACGCACCGTGTAATAAGGGAGCTAATGGGTGGATTTTTCAAAAATTAGTTTTTGATGGCAAGTTATTGTCTAACATGTTTAGTTTTTGGAAATGTAAAAAATTTCCAGATATCTCAATATTTAGTGGTCATATGGGGTATTTGAAAATTTGATGTTTTCGCGCATATTACCACTGCAGACGTAACGAGGAGCAACACAGGCGCTTGTAAAACTATGCATTACATTTTATGACATATCTTTGCCATCCCCTGTTCAAAACTTACGCGATTTGGATATGTGATCATACGGTAACTGTTCTATATTCAACTAAAATTGTGAGCTGCTACAATAATAACTTTTTGTAAAAATCAACATCAAAATTGGCGTGTTAAAAACCCGGTTTCCGACGTAAAGACACCCTCCGTATTTGGTTTTTTATCTTGGGTGCTCATCCACCAACAATTACCAAAATCTGGCATTGTGTTTGTCGTGATTTTCTAAATCTTTCTGAAATTTCATAATTATATGTGCAACATTTTTAACACAATTGAGCCTCAAACATCAGCTACCAGCTGAGGTTAATATTCTAACTACGGAAGCCTACTAGTGCCACACAACTTCTTTTTTTTTTTAGCGTTTTTTTCTACTTAATTGTTTAGATTTGTGTTTTTTGATAAAAATAATTTTAAATTTGCGTTATTTGCTGTATAATTTTTTTAATTTGCGTTTTTTCTACATACTTTTTATGGCTTGTGTTTTTATGATACAATTGTTTTTTCATTTTTTTTTTTTGGCATTTTTGGTACATTATAATTTTTTATTTGTGTGGTTTCACACATAATGTCTTTCAGTATGCATTCTTTGCTACATGATATTTTTTGCTAAAAAAAATATTTCATTTTAAAGTTTTTTTTTATTTGTGACTTTTTGCTACATAATTCGTTACAATGTGTTCTTTGCTACATGATTTTTCGTCATTTGTGTTTTTCGCTACATAACATTTTTTCACTTTGTTTTGTCCAACATAATTTTTTTCTGTGTGCATTTTTTGCTACGCAATTTTTTTGAGTTTGTGTTTTTCATTACATAATGTTTTTTAAATTATTTATTATATATATTATTTTACAGTATAGTTGAATCATTTTGCTATTATTCGCAACATTTGTGAATAAACGCAAACATTTGCGAATAAATGCAAAATTATTTAACTCCTTCTGAAACCAATTGAGCAGAGCAAAAAATTATGTAGCAAAAGACACAAATTCTGAAAAAAATTGTGGTAAAAAACTCAAATATTTGCGAAATAAATGCAAATATTCGAAATGCAATATCATTTAACTCCTTCTTGAACCAATTGAGCGAAAACAAAAAAAATAAAGTGGCCAGAAACGCCAAAAAAAAGTTGTATGTGGCACTAAAAGGCTTCCGTATATGAGAGTAAGAACATAGAACTAAAAAGGGACAGAACTAATTCAGATCTAATGCTAAAATTATGCCAAATATACCAAATGATAGCCCAAAGGCTCAACTGTAAGTATATGGCTTTGCTGGTCAATATCTTTAGTATTATTTCGGACAAATTGGGGACATCATAAAAAGGTCAGTTTTTCTTGAAAAAAAGCGCGGTGACCCCACTTTCTTATCGGCCCATATAGATTATTATAATAAATTACAGTCAGGTCCAATGTTATATTAAACTCATATGGCTGGACATTTTTTAATTGCAATATTCATGAAAAAGATCCTTTAAAAAATTAGACTTCTTGAATTGGTTTGCTTTTTCTTCGGATCCCCTAAAATTATTGTTCTCTTTTGAGTTTCTAATGAAAAACGGTCTCAAAATGTTCCTGAAAGTCCAATGCATGCAATAACATCACCTTCTTTTATAGTTATAGCATTGCAATTAAATTATTAGGCTGGATATGAGTCGGAAAAAGTGGGTAAAAAAAAAACAAGAATAGGAAACATCCAATAATTTTAAATTATCACGCTGACCACCTAAATTTTTTTCCATATTTTAGCTTTATTATCCCAGGCAGAGGTTTGAAGTACCTGCATAGAAATGCAGACCAATTGTAGACTGCAGATGTACTGAACTTGATTGATTTCTTTATTTGTAGATCTTATAATAACATTGCCAAGCTGTTCCATGCTTTACACTGTTGACTTTCTGTATATATACTCTATTAAAAAGTTATACATGTAGTGTGTGTGCAGGTGGGTTTGTCACACTTAATTTCCAAAGCAGAACTCCACCACTATTGTATATACATTGATATAATTTGGTATCTTATTAGTTTTTATGGCCAAGTTGTGACTTTTGATAGTCTCATTAACGTGTCTCAACTTTGTTTTAAGGATTTGGGAAAACATTTTTAAAATTTTTTTGCTTTTCCAAGCAGTACTCTGATACTATTGCACCTACATGCTTTGTTATTATATGTCTAAAATATTTTAGTTGTGCCTTTTTGTGTCCTTATGGCCATAAATACTATAGAAAATTGGTAATGAGGGAAAATGTGAAAAATTCATGTTTTCTAAAACCTGTATCAATTGGGTCTCACCTAGTAGTGTACCTAAATACATGTTATTGGTCTTTTAAAATGTCTACATCGTAATACTTTCAATTTCGAAGCCTCATTTTGACATATATTTCCCTTTCTTTTTTTATAATTGTGGCAATTATGCAAAATTGCTGAACTTGTGTTGTTTGCTACATTTCATAACCCCTGGTATTCTTCTGTTTGCGCTGATATCACACATTTTTCAAGAATTAAGTGTATATATACATGAATGTTTTTAAAATTTACGGAGCCCCTAAGAGGACATGGTAGAAAAAAATAAAATTTTCCGGTGCGCGCAAGTTAATTTACGAAAAGTATTTTTTTTCCCGTGCACACGAGTTTATTAACTCGTGCGCACCAGAAACATTTGCACAAATTCTATTTGGGTAGTTCTGCATTTAAAAATTCTGTTCCTTGCAATGAAAAATAGTCCTTGCAGTAAACTGCAATGAACAAATCAATCAATCAATCACACATATGGTATATCAATTGGTCAATAATCAATCAATCAATCACACATGTAGATGTTATATCAACTGGTCAATCAATACCCATCAATCTATCTATCTATTATCTATCTGTCTATCTAGCTATGTAAATGCTTATTGAATTTACAGAGCAAAAGTACAAATACATGTACATATACAAGATTGTCACCTTTTGGTAGAACATGTAATTTCATGTGCTTAATTTGAAAACCCCATCTTTCTCGCACTTTTAGTTGCTGAAATACAACACAATACATTTTTGCAATCAAGATATATCTAATGAACTTTCTTACCTATGTCCTAATTGGCTGGGGTCACTGAGTGCACTTCACTACAGAGGGCTTGGCCATTGAATGGAACAGCATTTTTAACTCCTAATAAATAAAAACTATTAGGCCTAGATAAAAAATTGATAGAAGTGTGTGCCCGTTTTTCTCGTGCGACCGACTTAAATTTAACTGTCTAAAGTAGCACTAATATAGTGGATTTATTATATTGTAACAATTCTAGATCAAAATAAAACGAAAACAAGCTCCATTTCTTTAAAAAAACAACAGCCGTCAAGTTTGTTTTATCTTAAGTAGACGAATTGTGTGATCATGGACGATTTGTACAACGTCAAAATATCACAGATTTTGCTAGGCCTGAATTTGTACTATAATCACATTTTTCTCGGCTTCTACTAGTCCGATCTTCACCAAATTTGGTTTGTAAGTTGCGCTTTTGTATCGCGGTTCTAATGGTGTGCCATTTATAGCTGTACTCCCAAAACTACAAAAGCGCAAGTTAAAAAAGTTTTGGCAGGATTTCCTTGTGACAATCATTTATTACGCACGCGTGGCTTACTTGCATTTTCCCGCCAATTTCGCAGTTACGACGTCACCACCCGTAAGCCCCCTTTTCCCGTGGCGCGCCACATATATTTATCACATCAAAATATTTTTTTACTAAATATAGTGACTTCTTTCTTTATAGTACATGATAAATAGTTTGGACACAAAATCTCCAGTCCACCAAGTCTCCTATGGGACAGTGAGCATCTGAAGTAGCAGAGTTCTGTATACAGGATGAACCTTCATTGATGTCCCATGAAAGAGAAACATCAATCTCACACTTATCATATGCATACTATTTCCCATCAGACACAAATCACAGGCAAGACTATTCATACTATTATGGGTAACAGGGAAAAAAGGACATTGATTGGAAATATATTTTCACACACCAGATACATTTTATATCGGCAGCTAATAAATTTAATAATCAACCATTACAATGTGACCTTTTCTATTGTTCTTTTGTGGGATATAGCTAAAGAAAATGTTAGTTAACTCCCTCCGGAGTGCAAAAAGAATTTGTCTTGCACAATGAAGGCAGTACAAACAAACAAACAATCAAACAAATGAGGAAATATGCCTAATGGAGTATAAGTAAGTTATATCCCTGATAGTCGGGAGTTAACTAACCTTTTTGTTGCTAATGTCCCTCCTCCTTCAGCGTCAGGATATATCCAATAAAAATGTTAGCTAACTCCGTCCTATGAGGGATTTAACTAATACTTATATCCCTCATTGTCAGAAGTCTCATCATTCTGTGTGACTGAAAATCATCTCAAATTATTATCATCATCATCATCACCATCATCATCATCATCATCTTTAATTCATACATACATAATAAAGTCATAGATGACCTCCTGAACAAAGTTCAATGTGCTCTTTATAACTAAGATGACTCTGCTCTTCAGAATATTTTCATCTTATTATTTTGATTAATATCCTTGTGTCGTTGAATTAAATTACCCTGTTGTTCCCATACATCACAAGAGAAAAGATCCAGATGACTGTTTACTGGACTAGACCTGTCTCAAGCAGAGCGATTGTGCCACTGTATTTCCATGCTCAACCATAAAGCTGACATTTATTAGTGAAAAATGTATGGCATGACGATCTTATTTCAATCCATTGATTTGAATCTATGAGCAGATATAAGTATTGCATCTGAAAAGTTACATTCAATATGAGTTTTGTTGTTTTTGAAATTGAAAAGATAAAATGAACCTGTGGCACTGAAATAAGGAATGGTGTAGAGAACTCAGGCCCAATGATAATAATTCTGTTTTGATTTCTTCAATTTATTTCACACTGCCTCTGACGACAGGTAAATCTACAAATTTAAATTAAACAATTCATATAAATAGATTAAATTCAACTAATATGTACACATGAAATGTATATCAGTTACATCATACAATTATAGTGTGTATCAGGTTATCACATCATTACATTTACTATTCCATATTTGGTACAATATTACACTCTTTGAATTTACTATACATTGATAAGAGCATTATTATGCAGTGCATATCATACAAACAAAAAAATACTAATGAAGGGTAAAGTAAGAATAACATAGTGTACTTACAACAACTTGAAGAACCTAGGGCCACAAGTTTCTAGTTGACATAAAATAATTATTTTAAGTGTCCATTTTGTCATAACATGTTGACTGTTCAGTGTCTCATAGCTCTCTGAATTGTGAGGCCACTTCTTTTTCACACTTAGAGAATACTAACACTGTAATCGGTAAACATTGCATCCATATGCGAGATTGTGTTTGTAACAGTGTAAATTTAGGAAACCACAAAAACCCCAATTGTGGAATGATATTAATATAACTGATCTTGGATCAATGGATCCAATCTTCAGTTTTAACAAGAAAACAAATCTTTCCCTCGATACATTAGCCCCATGATAATGTCCCAAATATAGAAACAAAAAAGACCGAAAAAGAAAAAAGGAAAGAAAATACAAAACAATTAATGACACTTAGCCATTTTACTAGAGAAACTGTTTTGGAGGACAATTAAATGAAAACTATTAGGTCACTCCCACGCAGTCTAAGAACACTTTTCATTCAGCTGTAAAACAGATTATTGTTGCCAGTCCACAGAGCCATTGAGATTATCTAGCTATCATTAATTTGGATTTTTGCAAGTCGTTATAGAGTGCAAAATGGCTTATAACACCAGTAAAGCCACCAGTATAGGGCCTTCCTGGTGCCTCAAGTTCCAATATTGATGGTCCTATCTTACAGTATTCACAGAAAGCATTGACCTGTGGACTTACCATTAGGGACTTGGATATCTACTTTGGTGGTATTATACACTTTTGCTTGTGAAATACAAATTTCTCTTGTCAGATTTTATACCATCTTTAAGATGCGGTTATATATGATCACTACTATGCAGATAAGCTAATTCGAATATGTAGAAGTCATGTGAATACCTTGATTCAATTCTTCGCAATGAGCCCCATTTCTATAGAATTATGATTCAAGATATTCTTGGTGATTTTATGATTAAACAAATCATGATCAAGAATTTGCAATCAATTTCAGTGTCGAGTCAACTATCATTAAATTGGATAATTTCCAGATTAATCTGTATATAAAATGCTGCTTAGTCCATATCAATTTGCAATGCCTTTCAGTCTATCCATTACAGTATATTTTATTGACTTGGAAACGAAACTCCATAGGACGTCATGTCAGGGCTACTATTGGTTGAGTGGTTGTCTTAGCCAATTTGAGTACTGAATTTACATGACGTCATATGGAGTTTAGCTGCCGAGTCTGTTAAATCTGCTGTAATAAAAGTATTCAACCAACCAACTAACTTACACACCAACCAACCAACCAATCAAAGAGTCATATGTGAAGAATATCTGAAAAACAATCAAGAGGTTTTGTCTGTTATATTGAAATACCTTCAATGCCTCAGATGTTTACCTGCCATGCTATAAT
Organism: Alitta virens; assembly: GCA_932294295.1. NCBI lineage: Eukaryota > Metazoa > Annelida > Polychaeta > Phyllodocida > Nereididae > Alitta > Alitta virens. The sequence goes on along the minus strand of OW028584.1, from coordinate 28,367,716 downwards.
GAATCATTCCACACGTTAAATGACTGTATGAGTGCAGTTTCCAGTCTGCTTACTAGCCATATCACGTGTTATGACATTTCGACTTCTTGGAGAGATTTATGACTTTTTGACACTAGACATAATTTCAGTTTCAGCATGACCATAGCTTTTGGAGTTGCTTTTAAGCCAACTGATACTCCATCTCATTCTTGCGAAAGAGGTTTCTTTACAAATAATTCCTTCTTGTAAGAAGATGTTTTTTATTGATCAAAGTTACCTGCAGCAAATACAAAAATAAATATTAATGATTTATGCCCATTTATGAAGATCGCAGAGAAACAACAATAATTCCAATGGGAATTGCAGCAAAACAGTACTATGAATGCGATTAGTTGTAGAGAAGTTTCATTATCAAACAAAGGTAGGAGCTTGAATTATTATTAACATTTAAATTTCGATTTTGGTGCTACTTCAGTGTTTTATGCTTTGTGTAATGCAATATTATTTGAATTTGAAAAACATGCGGACATTTGTGTTGTCAGTAAACAAATTTGAATCTGACACTATTTTAATATCACATTCACACGTTGCACAGCACTTTCTTTCAATCTAGAGCTTTCTTTGAGAGGTGAATTTACCTAAAACATTATGTCTTAAATCCTTCTTGCTTGTGATGTGAAAATGCACTTAAGTGATCTCATGCAACTCAAGGAAATGGCACCATCAGTCATAGAGTTAGTTGGAACTGTACATTGGTGGATAGCATGCTACCATGCAAGGCTGTTGCTATCTATAAGAATGCTACCCAGATGCTGTTTTATAGAAAATTGTGTTTAAGTGTGCCAGTAAGTTTATTGCTGCTTTTAAGGGTGCTTTGCAGTATCAATGGTCATAGCAAAAGTGCAAATACATCACAGCTGTGTATTGCTGATATATTAGCGTGACTGTGAAAGCAAGACACAACGCAACTGAAACAGAATGGTCTTTTAGGAAGAGAAACTTCACTGATGAGTACTTCAATAAGAGTTATGACATGTTAAATTGAAGGTGTTATTTAATCTATGTCTATGCTTATTCAATAAACAGACCCTATGGACTCCAAGCCTTATCATCTAAACATTACATCTGCCTCTGGCAGCTGGTCGTATTAGCTGACTAAGCTTCAGACCTAGTAGCATTTAGACTAACAACTTATTAACCATTGTATTTGTTGGCATTTTAGCCCATAAAGAGTGATTAGAATAAATTATGTCTGGAGAATGAACATTGAAGTTATAGAAAAGCAAGATAATTAATACAAGTTGCATCTATAATATTCAAAATATTTTCCTTTGAAACGGAGTAAATAATTATGCAGGATATTTATGATGGCATCAACAATCATGCCTGTTTATGAAACCAGACAAAGATCAATTATAGTTATGTACTGAGTGAAACTGATATTTCAATTACCAAGCCTTATCTTTGTATTTGCCCCGGCAGTAATTGTAGACAATCAGAGTTTTGATCAATTGGAATTGTGATGAAAACACGACAATTATCTCTCTGGTGAATCCCTATTTGCACTTGTGTCTGATGATAAAGAGGTAGGCCTATAAATTAGATTGCTTGATTGCTCTGAAATCAGGGTAGGTAAAGAAGCGAAGAAAGATAATGATAATGACTATTTAAAATTCCTTGATAAAAGAATGTGGATATAAACATACTAATTCCTAATCATTTTCATTGCAGAAACTTCACAAAATGAAGTTAGAGATGTGCATTTTTCTATGGTGTTCTTTATCAGTCAGTTAGTTCTGGAATGTTGAGCAAATGATGAGGATGAAAGCAAAAAAAGGTTATATTCATGAAACATTATATTTTCTATTATTAAGGTATCCTAGCTAACATGATAAACTATCCAGGATTTCTGAAATTTTGCTAGTCAACGTGTATACCCATAAAGATTTCTGCAAATATTTTGTACCAGCCAAACTCTGAAGTACACATAGTAGAATTTTGCAGGTTAATTCAATGTGTGACAAAGGTATTGGGGATATTAAATAAAGAGCCAAATTAGATATAAGTACGTTGTATATATGTAAACTCTCCCTTATGAGATTGAAGTAGTACATATGCTACACCTGCGGGCTAAGTGTAATCTTGTATCCATCATTTGGTGCTTCAAATCAGACTACATTTACATGAAGCACCATAAGCAATATGTTCCGTGGTTGTTACTTGTGGATCACTTCAACAAAATGTAGTTGTAGTAAAAAAAGGCACTCAAGTTGTCGATATGACTACATGTCATCATTTGACAAACGCCCTGTTCAGAGTGATGTGGGGGTGGGGGTCCAGTCAGTGGTAGCTCACTGGACTTCCCACTGCTGGGTCCCGGGTTCAATTCCCAGTCGAGCCTTAGTAATTAGCCCATCAGGTGCAGAAATACAGGACTTAAAGCGCTAATCCATCGCCACCACCACTGTTCAGAGTGATGTTTTGTGTGAACCATAACCATGTTCTGTAATTTATCTGATTCTGAATCTGTCTTGTATGGTGAATATATATAATGTATCAAAGCAAATGAATGTACCTTGCAATATTTTGCGGATGTACTATCATAATTGAGAGTATCTTAGTACTATACATATATATTTGTTTCTGATCTCCAACATCTAACAATGAAAGAAGCAAATAAAATATGGTGTCTCTCAAGGCAACATGTCTGGCAGGAGTCTACTATTGTAAGAGACAGTTATGCATACAATATGAGGTAATTTGGTGTAATCAGAGCTTTACATCATCTGGCTCAGTGCATCAGAGAACGTGAGCCTTTTGTTACTTTCTAGAGGAAGAAATGTATTTCTCTTGATGTTATCTTTCGATCCTCTGAGCCTAAAGTCAGACAAGATCAAATTTAGTGCTGAGCCCAGAGTATGAAATAGCAGTAGTTTGGTCATGTTTTTGTCTTGTATATATATATATTTTTTTTTTGTGTGATCCCAAGTGATGAAAGAGGTTAATAAATACACCCAATGGGGAAAAACCCATATCTGATCTTTATTACTGTAATGGACTGTTTAGAGATTTATGTAGATTAGAAACAACCATACTTTTGCAGTGAATATATTTGATCACAAATCAACAACGAACGGTCTTCAGAGAGGTTGAAGAGCTAGCGCTCTGGGCTTCCAACCGCTGGGTCCCGGGATCGATTCCCGGTCGAGCCTAAGTTGGATGGCTGCTTCATCCTTCATTTCATTGCTATGGTCCTGTCCTAATTAACCCATCAGATCAGGTGCAGAAATACAGGACGTAAAGCTCTAATCCATCCACCACCCATCAGAGAGGTTGAAAATATAAAGCAATGCTCACAAGATAAATACTAACACTGCAATGATATTTGAACAATGGGGCATGGGAATTTGCTAAGGCTGTTGCACTTGCAACAGGAAATTGACATAGATTTGTACGTAATAATTGCCAATCAATAATCCAACATGATGAATGCGTATCATTAAGTGGGATGTTCAACAATGTTTATTATTGTTATGAAGTATTTAGAAATTATTTCTCCCGTTTCCTCACAGCATGATTATGTGGATGGAATAATTTTTATCTCTCACATGAACTTGTCTTGAAAGGCAATAAATTATTCGATAGATATCCAATATTGTTTCCATTAATGTGTGCACTTTTTCAGTGCAATTTCAAAACATACTTCATTGAATATAATAGCTCCTTGATTTTTAAGGCAAACATTTTACATTTAATCAACTGTCAAGCATTGTCATGGCTAAATTTGGAGCCAAGGCTCATAATATAAGATTTGTGGAATGAGCCGATATAATCTTGCATATTCGTTTTGCTTTTAGACTAATAACTATATTTGGTATATATGCATAATCTGTCAAAATGTTGTCAACATCACTACATGTCGGAAGATTTTTAATGCCCATCTTAATTATAAATTAGCAAAGTAAATAAACTGTGCTTTTAGCTAATTTGGCACAGCTTAAGAGGTTCGTTCCGAAAAGTAATTTTGATAACAGGTCTGCTGCTGGTTAAACTTATCGCTGTCTCAGATTGCAGTTGGCAGCAATATCTCAATAAGTTGATGACAATAAGATGGCCGTGCAACCAGTTGAACATTCTTGGCACTCACCAGTTTAATTGATGATATCATATGGGATAAAGATGAAAAGTTATTTAATTGAACCAATCACAACAGTCGTTATTTCCACTACTAAATATACATATATTCTCCACTCAGCTCCTCTGAGCCAATCTGAATGCTTCAGTGTCATCTAGCATGGGTGAATGTTGCATGGCTGGATGGCTGCAGTGCATGGAAATTATAAGCAATGATGGATGGTGTGTCGCCCAACATTGAGTTTTGTGGGATTTGGAAAAGTTATGTTGCCTCATCCCACAAAACACTATCTTGGACTCCTCACCATCCACTATTCTTATAACGTTATTGGGTTTTTCGAATTGGCCCATTTGTTAAGATACTTTTATGTCCCCTTGGCAGTCCTGGGTCCTTTTCCTACATATTCTGTAAGAAAAATCACTGATGCATCTTAGTGCCTCAAGCAGCTTCAAGATCTCACTATTTTAGGCTGAGTAGGGCACCATTTGACCACCCTGCTACCTGTTACTACTGGAAGCTATTGTTTAAATACTCCATAATGATAAATATATTTATTTCTCGTACATTTCGCGACTACATAATGACTGGTCTTTACTTTCAGGAATTTGCATAAGTTATATCGCAACATGTATAGCTTAGTTGTAATTATGTAATATTATGGCGTTAGTTCTAATGTTCATTTCCATTGATTTGACTATAAGATGTTTCCAGCTTGGTGTGGTTGTTCCCAGCTCTGAATACCTGTTCTTTTATGACCTTTACATGTCGATAAAATGAATTTGTGCTACGGTTTTGACCCTTTATTTATACAGTAAAAACAGTGAATAAACCCTTGTTATATTTACATGGTACATACTATTGTAAATTTGGCTACTTGGACAAAACAACAAACTTTCTGTGGTCCCATTTTGGACTAATACCATTCGATTCTCTCTTCACTGTAAGATATAAATCGGTCATAAATGTCCGCTGCTGATTTCTAGCTATCAGAAAGTGGATTGATCTTTTGACCCAATGAGGTCTGAATGATAGCCTTGGATAGTTTTTACTTTGTAATATACTTGCTCCAACACAACCAGATGTCATTGAGTTCAATAGAAATCAATATTTCGTGACTTCTGGGAAAGACTGCAATTATTAAAGAGAGCCTAGTTTTGTAATTACAATCTTCTATTTCAAATGTCATTGTTTACATGCTGAGACCTGATCAGAATATTTATATCACTATTATACAAGAGAATGCCCAATATTGTATACCAAATTCTAGTAACACTATATTTGGTGAATTTGCCGCAAATTCATAGAAAGTAACTGAAAATATAGTTTGTAGACTGCAGATTTGTTGACAAATAGATACTTCACAACTTTAAAAAATGAGTCATGTATTATATGGCTGGAGCACAATTTAATAGTTTATTAAGATCACGTTTTTCTCATTATATGATTATACTATTGGTTGTCAATGTTTGGATTCCAGTATATTTGAGACAATTCCCTTTTAGCAGAAAATGATTATCTGTATTAAACTAGGTATTAATTTTTCTTGAGTTGACATGATATTCTGTCATATTTAATAAAATGCACGCAAGTGGTACATTCAGAGAGACAATTTTTTATTCACCGCTATTAAAAAAACTAGAAATAGAATGTGATTGCAAATTATCATATCTAATGTCTTCCTACTATAGGTTTCATCTAAATTTAAAAATTTTTTCCTAAGCCAATGAGAGTTCGGGATTGAACGTGTTGTAATTGTATACCTTGATAGAACATGTTTGTCAGCATTTATCTATCTGAAATAAAGCTATTATTTATCATTATTCAATCACTTGCTATATAACCTGTTATCCTACAACTTTAACAACTGTGATTTTCATTGCATATCAAGAATATCAAACTTTCTACAACTAAAATTATCAAAGAAGCATAGAAACGCAAATGAAATCATGTGCTCTCAAACTCGTGAAGTTAAAAAACATCAGTGTATAATTTATAGAGATCTAGTAAAATCAAAGCCAAACTTATTTCCATACACAAATATTTGAATTATGTACAATGAACATGGCAGGCAGATGCCAATAGCTTATATGCCCTAAAAAGTAGAAATGAAAATAGAAGACAAAAATACAACAACATTTTAATTTACAGTTCAAGAGCATGAACAGTGGCTCTTACAGCCAATTTCATAGATTTGGAACCAATCTCTTAGACTTGGGAACTAAACACCAGAAGACATTATGTGAGTCCAGGACTCTCATTGGTTGAGGGACTGCCTTAGCCAATGAGAGTCCTACCAGCTGGATTCCCATGATGTCCTCTTGAAGTTAGCACTCAATTCTATGAGATTGGTTTCCAAGTCTATAAAATTGGCGATAAACAGTGCAGTGAGAAGTTTTGATGGACTATTGCCAATACCATAGAAGGCACTTCAGTATAAGGTCATTGACCTCAAACCAATTTTTTGCTACATTCTGTGTCAATGCATTACGTACCAAGTTATATGTATGATACATCAAGTGTGCTTCTATAGCATAATGCACAGACATCTCATAACCACTGTTCCACAATGGTATCTCTCCTCCCAGTTTCCCTGGTGGCCGTCGGTTGCAAGGAACAGTTATTGGCCCAATATATCACAATAGACCAGGTGCTTAAATCAGTGGTGCCTGCATTGCAGTATTGTGACAATACGGCGATATTCACTGATATTTGAAGATGCTAAAAGTTTTACCCAAGCAATTGCTCATAGGCTTCCCTTAAAAGACATATTAAGTATGCTGCCAGACATGATGGGTATGAACACCTCAGATTGCCAGAATGCAAACAGTATGGTATGTCTAAGTGCCATTGGTCTGAAGCTTAGCCAGATTATATGACCAGCTTCCATGGGTAGAAATACTAATGAGATGATAAAACTAGGAGTACACACCATGTTACACATTCACCCCATGAGTCTTTTACTTACCTCAGCATAGACAATGAGTATGAGGCACCTCCAATTTAACGTCTTATGGGATCGACATCTAGCTGGGATGTAGCTTATGGGCACAGGCATCACAATCGTCCATAGAAAAATATACTTGAATCTAAGATTGTTATTGAACTAGCAGATGTCAGGGATAAACTTCAGATGCTTATTAATGACCTTTGTGTCAACTGAACTCTATTTTCCACCGAGCTCCTTACAATTAATCAGTATAGGTGTGTGTACTGACAGTTGAACCCATGCACTTGCAGTAATTGCCAAGTATATCAGATACACTGACCACTTGACTGCTTAGCCCCACTACTGCAGGAACACTTGGAAGCAAGACATTCAGCTTACCACAGTGGACCTCTTCACAAACTTGTTGTGAATGGTTGCATTAACCTGTCACCATCAGATCTCTTCATATTATTGGAAATTTGGTCTCAAAATGGAAAAAGAGGAAAGATAGAGGAGCGCATAGGTGGGAGGGGAAAAAGACCACTAGTGGAAGATATCGTTTTTTGCGATGTTCATCCAAGCCATTTCAATCATTACTGTCTCTGAGAAGTGGCCAAAAATTGCTGTATATTTGCATCAGTTGCCATTTTTTTGTAATGAATACTTGATGACCAAATTTTGACATCAGCTAAAGGATAATTGTGACTTAGTTACATCATACAGAATTTTCACAGAATTTGCACATAATTGCTTCTGGTTTTCACCAATGTTTTTCCCAAATGCTAACTGTAATAAGTGTCACAATGCCCATTTTATGTCATTTCTTTATCTTATGTATTGTAATTGTTCAGCCAGGGATGCATGGTTGCTAGTGGGAATAAACATTACCTTCAGTCTGAACATTAGACACTGTCCTCTTGTGTAGAGTGCTTCAGCACTAAGTTTCTGAGGGATATAAATACACAGAGCGATGTTGGGTTAAAGTAGGTCAATCACTGTACGCCCGTTGATTTTAACTTAGCCACATACTTGATAGTTCTTTAAAATCTGACGGATACAAGTTGCATTGTTTTATTAGGCACCTGGATTTGCAACATTATCTTATGTATATGAACTAATCTACACAGTCAAAGTTCCTGCTCGCCCACTGGGATTTTTGCTTCTCTGAATTCACTCAGATCTCCTCCTGGGAAAAGGCCTGATCTGAGGGTCTGGGGTCCAGACTGCATTACCTTACTTACTTACTTACTTACTTACTTACTTACTTACCCTACTTAATTTGCTGTGCAAACCAACTATAGTCAACAGATTGATTTAAATGATAAAGATCTCTCCCTATCTGATTTTTTTTTGGATCTGAATTGGTTGGCCAATGTTTACAGAAAGATAAAGCTACGGTTTGCTGCTTAATGTTTTTGCTCCTGTTTAAATGCAAAAATATTCCAAGAATTTACTGAAAAGGATGGCAAAAATTCCAGTCATTTAAATCTATTTTTTCACTTTAAATAAGAAAGTGTTTCCAAATAAACCTAAGTATGCGTAAATGTACATCAAGGCTATCACTCAACGTAGTCTGCACTTCACAATTGCATCCTTGGCAGGCCAATTCAGAGTCTTTCTCAACTCCCTATGTAATATTCAACCTTTTAACCGGGTTAACCATGGGATTATCAAAACCAGAATCTTTTATTTTTACATGGGAATTGAACCCGCAACAGGTCCGAGTTGCGAATTTAAGTGTGTTACGGTAGAAGATTATTCCAAAGAGTCAATTTTGCAATGAGAACATCCTGCTGACACGGTTACAATATCTATAAAGACAGATGTTGCAATGTCTGTCCATAGCTTTACAACACTTAGCATATAGTCTATTTGAATACGTATGGCTGTGTTTTTGCTTTGTTTTGGAAATATGATTATGCTTAGCAGATTTGCCTGAGGTATCCAGTGGGGCATGTTAGTCACAAATGATTTGCATTCATGTGGTCTAGACTCTCACTTTCCATAAGGCGACAAGGGCCTAACGTTGCTTAGTTCACAGCTGTTCCTCCACTAGCACTATGTTTCATTTGTCTGTAATAAACAATGAAATATATGTATGGTACTCCTCAAAACATACCTCTAAAGCTAGACAGCTAATAAAACCAACTGTCTAGCTAGCTGTACAATGTAACTCTTAGAACTCATAACTCAGATTAAGTTTATATGGACTGTATATACAAATATACAAGATCAGGAGTGCCTTTCTCAGACAGCCATGCCAAAGTTTACAATAAATCAAGTTGATCAATCAATATCACCAGGTACATGAAATAAATATATATATATTGTATTTGATATCAAGACCTGCTTGTGATAAAGGGATAAACATCTGTCTAAAAAACAAATATTCCATAATCAAAAGTACTTGTATTAATTTTAATAAATAAAGTTAATTTGTTGTGATTTATGTAGAATTAAGAAGAATGGAATGGAAGGAAGAGTACTGATCCTAAATAATGTAAGATGAGATTCACTGAGAGCCATACTCAATTGGAATCTACAACTAAATTACACCATTATGTAATGAAATCCTAGTAATTTGGGGCAACGACTGACATTTAATTGCAGAGAGTCTCACAGAATGCATTTACAGTTTTATATGCTTATGTGAGGTTGTTATTGAGCTGACACTAATAGGACTTATTTATGGTGGCCCAGGAGTACACTTTGCGGTCTTGTGGTTTCATGGGGAGTTACTTTCGCACCACGACAGTCCCAACTTTCGCACCACGACAGTTTTATCTAGAATACTTGGAATACCTTTTTGAAATGTGAGTTCTTAAGCTGCTAGTTGATTTAATATCGTACTTCGACAGCTTTTAAGTTGTGTACAATCTTGGTTTAGTATTTGATACCAGCCATAGGTATAACTGCATAATGCACACCTGAAAGGTTTCTTATTGATGTGACACATAATGCATTCTGTATGGGAGGAGAGGGATGAGGGAGAGGAGGGGGAGGAGGGGGAGGAGGGGGAGGAGGGGGAGGAGGGGGAAAGGAGGAGGGGGGATGAGGAGGGGGAGGAGGAGGAGGGGGAGGAGGGGAGGAGGAGGAGGGGAGGTGGAGGAGGGGAGGAGAAGGAGGGGGAGGAGGGGGAGAGGAGGAGGATGGGGGAGAAGGGGAGAGGAGGAGGAGGGGAGGAGGAAATTTAGCCACTCTTACAAAGTTGCATACCTGCTGTTAAGTGAATCAGCCTTCACTTTCGTGGTGCGAAATCTACACTGTCGGGGGACTGTAGGCCTATTAGTAGGTGCTGTCGCAGTCCGACAGCTCAACTTTCATGGGGCGAAGGTTCAACTGTCGGGGGCGAAACCTCTACTGTCGGGGGGCGAACCTTCGCACCAAGAAGTGAACTCCTCGGCCACCATACTTATTGGCTTTGTTTTGGATGCAATGGCAGGTTAATACCAAGTATGGCCTTAATAATGTAAAATGACACTCACATGCCAAGTTCTGAGTTCTGAGAACTAAAGTACACCATAAAGTATTGAAATCCTACACGCCTGACATTTAATCACAGAGTAATTCGCAGTACTTAACAAAAAATGTTCTGCTTATGTTGGATTGTTAGTGAGCTGACACTAATAGGACTCATGGGCTTTTGTTTTGGATGCAATGGAAGGTTAATACCATGTGCACCACATCGCCTTAGTAATTTTTTTCAGAATTTGATCTGGTTTCCCAACTCATTTATAAAGCTCAGGTCACAGGGCTAAACAGAATGCAATCAAACTTGTCCTGAGGCAAACTAATTGAAGACATCAAAGGCTTAGAGTGATTGATATATTTTTGTAGGATACCTAGGCAGATCCCAAGATCAACTAGTATGCCTTTGAATTACAGGAGTACTCCATCGAAAAAACACTATGCACGATCCAGAATATTTTTAATGAAGCAATAGTTTTCCCAATGCAGTACAATATGGAAGGTCAAATAAAAATCTTTAGAAATTGAATGGTCTTAAAAATGATACAATTTAAGCCTGGTTACATGTCTGTTCGTCATGCAAGACTTATAATAGTTTTGTTCATAATTATATCTACACAGATATCAGGACTTTGTTTGGTACTATTGCCAATTGTGTGTATGTGACCTTCTTCTAGTAGATCCTTGTTAATCCCATTAGCTTTTCAAGAATGGGTTTTCATTACTGACAAAGGCCTTTATTCATGAGACCAATATAAATATTCCACTTAAAATTCCCTACAGCTCTTGATATTTCACAATTCATTGCAATCAGATGAAGATTTCTTTCGGGGAATTCGGCTTAAGTTTCTCCATTGATAAAATTAATGGGGATTTGTTTGATTGAACTGTAGCGTGTTTCTAGGTCATGAGGAGAAAATCATTAAGGGAATGATGAGTGAATACTGGAATATCAAAGTAAGATGATTTTCTGCCTCCTGCTAAGTATTACTAACACTAAATTGTCTTTTACAACAAAAGATTTTCAGAAATATACCACAAATTTATTTTACTTAAATATACCATAAACCAGGCATGATTCACCTTTGAGGGTCCATCTTTCTATGCACCACTTTATTTGCAATAAGAATAAACTGCTGGCTTTCTTGTTGTCTTGGAAATATGATTAGCTCATGTAAGAACTGCCTGAGGTGTCCAATGGGACTTGTTGGTCAAAAGGGATTTGCATATCTCCAGACAAAAGGTGGCATCGATGTTGCTACAAAAACAGGTGCATGGTAAATGATAGATACTGCAGTTTTAGAGTGAGCATGGACAATTGTATCTTCAGAAAGACTTTTCAGACTGATTGCCATGATTAATATAAAGTTTTTTATACAGTCAAATTCCTTACTCCCCTTACTTAGGATAAGATAAAATAAGATAAAACTTTATTTATAGTCGGAGGTGTAAAACAAACAATAGAACATAAGCTTTAAAGCTTTTAGCCGACTGATAAAATAACAATAACAAAATGAAAATATATTTACAGATGATTTGAAGGAGATTAAGACTGAACTATACAATGATCATAAATTATTTTGCTGACAGATTATGCATGATCCACAATTACAACTTTCCAGGGAACTGCAACATCTTAATAAATCTTTGAACTTAGCTAATTCATCTATTTCTTTTAAGTCAACAGGTAAAGAATTCCAAATCATAGCATACATAATAGACCTGAAACCATGTTGCATAGTGTTGTAAACAGGCTTGACTAGCTAGCTTAAGATCATCTCTCATCTCATATGGTGTAATCAGGATTATTATATATATAATTTTATTGACAGGATATTATCACCATTGATACATTGGTCAAACATACAAACAACATACAATAATACAGTACTTTTACAGTAATAAGATAATAATACTGAAAGTTTTAAGCTAACAGTCTTTATTAAATGGTGTTACTATGTATTTTACAGCAAGTCGGTCCCGGTTGTGACTAGTAAAAATACTAATAATAAAATACAATTTTACAATACAGACAAAAAATATAATTAAAATAAAAATACAGACAAATATATACCGCTTGTGCCAGTGGTTGCAACCAATCTGGCTATCCAGGTATGGATTTAAAATAATAGTATGTGGAGCCCAGGGGAAGAAAAAAAAAATTTAGAGGACTTTTATTGCTACCCTGAATTCACCAAGATAGTCTCCTGCGTAAAGGTCTGATATATTCATAGTGGAAATTTTACTTACTGATACCAAAAAACAAAAAAATTATCTAATCACAAGAGTAAATATCTGAAATGCTTTCTTGCTTTTTCGTGAGTATAGGATCACTCCTGAGTTATGTAACCTAATTTCAGGATAACACCCATATTATTGTAGAGAGGGTGGCCCAGTTATACTTAGGACCCAGTTCTCCTTACTTTCCCCTACTATATATTGCAAAATTATGTAATATATCAAAATATATATCAAAATGGTGCAATTAAATATATCAGATTTATTCTACAAAGCAGTGAAAAGAAGAAAACAAAAACGAAATTAGATGAGACAACATAAGATGTTGCGAATAAAGATTAAAGTGCCGTATACAAGAAACTGATGAAAACCTGCAGTATGCTTGGTGTAACATGAACTCAGCAAGAACTGATGAAATAAGTAAAAGTTTCATGATAGCTGCAGCTTCAAGGTTATTATTTGCGTGTTGGAATGATATATGACTATTTGAGAAACACCATGTCCTCGCTGGATTTCTGTTATCTCAGCAATACTTCACAAAATCAGATTTCATGTCGAAGAAATCCATGAGATCTCATAAAATATGATAGTCATGTTGTTTCATGAAGACATGCACTCTACCTTGAAATCTGCACCAATATTGAAACATTGCTGTGAAGATAATCTGAGTAAAAATACCAAACTTAATATCACTTTGTCACTGACAATCAATATTTTGACAAATTTAAATATTTGAAGATCTGTGTTTGCATAAAGTTTTACTCACCCATTAAATGATTGTTAACATAGCACTGTTTGAACTCTTCTTTTTATTTTTAATTGTTTATGCCAAGTAGGTAAAAAGCATAAAAAATATAAGTAGAATATCAATATACTGCATTAAATTATCATATTATATATTGGCTGCAGATCTATCATGTAATTTGGATACTCTGGGCTTGTATTGCATTATAATAAAGCAGACAAAAGCGTGACACCATCAAGCATGAAATTGTGCAAGTTTGAGGATCAATTCAAAAGATGATCACATCATATTCATTGCAGCGAAGTTTCATCATTGTAAGCTTTAGATCAGTAGGAAATCTCAAGCACCCACTTCAATTGTAACACAGGGATTTTACTTGTAGAATTCCCTGAAGCAAAGAATAAATGTTTGTCCGCAGACATTTAGTCAATAGTCAATTTCCCCAGACAACACTAGCATCCTGTAGTTGATACTAACATTCTCATCACGTATAGCAGCAAAGGATCCCTTAATAATGGGTTTCATCTGAATTTTGTTGAGGATAATTCTATTCTATTTCTTTTTTCATTCTATTCTATTCTACTCTATTCCAGTAATGGGTTCAACCGAATTTTATTAAGAAAAAATTTTATTGCATTCTATTCATTTAACTTTTGTAAAGGAGTTTATTTCTACTCTGTTCTGGTTCATCTGACTTCGTAAAGAGATTCTATACTATTCCAGTAATGGGTTCATCCTAAATTTTTTAAGGGGAGATTCTAATCTATTCTGTTCATCTAACTTTAGTAAAGGAGTTTATCTACTATCTATGGTTCATTAGACTTTGATTATTCTATTCTATTATTTTCTGTTCTATTCAATTTTATTCTATTCCATTCTATTCCAGCAATGGTTTATCAAAATTTTGTGAAATGAGAGTTTTTAGTCTATTTTTTTTCCATTCTATTATATTTTTTTCTTTTCTGTTATATTCTATTCCAGTAAGGTATCATTGAAAATTTGTTAAGGAGAGACTCTATTTTATTCATCTAGCTTTTGTATAAAAAAAAAGTCTATTCTGGTTCATTTGACTTTTAAAAAGAGATTATATTCTATTATATTCCATTCCATTCTCTTCTATTATATTCCATTCTATTCTATTCCATTCCATTCAAAGAAGGGCAAGGCTACATATGCAGCATAACTCATTCTTCACAATAAGGTAAATATCCATGTCCAGCTTCAAAAATAGCAATTCATAAAGCACATCTTTTGTCTCAATCTGAAAATATTCATCCCCAGTGAACAGGTCAGGTAGACAAAGTGTCCCAGCCACCAAGAATAGCTTGCTCAGTCCTTGTTTTTGTCTGGATCATGTATCAAGGCCTAATCGTCCGCAGCCCGGTTAGATTTGTCTGCATCTTTTTCTTCTTTTTGGTTTTGACTATATGGATAGTGATGAAAGTAAACACATTACTCCAGGCCACTTTGTTTATACTATAAGGCTGCAATTTAATAAAAGCAACATTATTTATCTAAAATAAACATGACCCTACTTGTTGGACTACCTTAACCATGGAAACCATTTCGCCATAGAGATCCTAGAACAATTAATTTGGTGAATAACTTCTATATTGAAGCAGCCGTAAAATTGAAACTTAAAATGTGACCTTTAACCTTAATATTGATGGTTAGACCTTCGAAAAGTTTTGATGTGCAACCAACAGATTAATATTTGAAATTATGGAATTATGACTATATGTTAAACAGCCATATAATATCTTGTCATTTTAACGTATAGCCAAAGTAAAGTTTTAAACGAAAATTTTCAAAGGCAAATATCCTTATTTGGCGTCAGTCTACCACTTTTGTGGGCATTAACTTAATGTTTAACTTGACTGTTCTTTGAATATTATGAAACGGTAATAAACATGAATTAAATTGAAAACTGATGATAAAAAAAATAATTGATACAGGATAGTCAAGTTTAAAAAGTCTATTCTGAAGGCGAGGGATTTTTTAGAACTCATTTGGCGTTTAAGAAATCTTTCAAGATAAAATGACTTTAGTTGACAACCATCAGATCGAACTTCCCTGTATTGCTGAATACACTGAGCATTCTTAATATTAACCCATGAATATTCAGCAGACAGATTTTTGATGTGGTCTCCGTCAGCAACATGAGACTGTATCCGCTCAGACAAGGTAAAAGGAATGTAATTTTTCACGTATTGCTAATGATGCTGAGACCAGGATTAAATGAGTCCTTCCTGTGCTTAATAAAAGAGATGCGGAGCTCTGGTTGCTTTCAAAAAAAGCCACAAAAATGATCAATTTGAATGCAAAAATTGCTGCAACGATATTGAACAATTTGTATACTATGCACTGTTTCAACCTTACTTTCCCATATGCACCTAACCAAATACTCTTTCAAGTGCTTTCACTGAGGTTGACAGATAGTTTTAGACACATCTATATATCACATCAAAATATTATTTCGGATGAACCATCAATCTCACACTTATGCATAATATCTCCCAAGAGATACAAATCGTAGACAAGACTATTCATGATATTTGGAGTAACGGGATAAAAGTCACTCAAGAGCTTACATCAAAGATTACACCAATTAATCAACAATGTGGGCAGGTATATTGTATTTTTCAATAGTTATTTGCAGATCTGACACTGCGGATTGGTATCGGACCGATCTTGGCCAAAATATCTGAATCGTAATTTGTGATAAATTATATCATCCAATCTGATCTGAAATATTAATATCGTATAATGACCACTGACCACAAATATTAGCGCTAATTGATGGTTACATGTATTGAACTAAATTAGTGTAGGACACATAACTAATCTGATGATTACTGCGTTCGAAATTCTTTGGCACAGGAAATTAGACAAAAACAGTAAATTTAAAGTTTTCAGTTACTTCAGTCTAAAATATGGAAGGCACATCATCATCTAGACTGCTAGAAAAAAAATTCAAACATAAATACTGAATGTTCTGTAAATTCTGTCTGCTACAGAAGATAAAAGTGACTAGATAGAAACAAATAGATTAAGCTATAAGCCAGATGGGCCTTGAGAAACAGAGACTTTAATACCACACGGAATGACGCTGTGAAGCCTTTTCTTTAAGGTCGTATGTCACTCCCACGACAAAAGAGCAGATAATTTTTATCACAAGCCCAAAGAGCCACTGAGATGGCTACACCTATACATTACTTGCTTGTTAAGCTGGTATTCACAGCAAACTGGTGTTTGTCACACCAATAAAGCCAATGGTAAATGACTCGTCGGCTATTTCCTGAAGCTCCAAAGAATATCAAGTTTCTACAATGATGGCTATTGTAGTGCAACGTGTGACACTAGAAAAACTTTGACCGCAGACGAAGTGAGTTACACGAGATACCAGTACTGATTAACCTGATCTTCAAATGACCTTCATGCCACCTATGTCCTTCGTGCCACCTTCAGGTGACATTCAAATGACCTTGTGATCCGGACATTCATTCCGTGTACCAGGGTTGAGATACTAATGTAGATGTATCAATGTATGGCTGAATGAAGATAAAGTTAACAAATTGAGTGATTTTGCAGTCTAGTAAGCAAGGAATTGTTCAAATTCTTTTCAGAATCCTCAATTAAAATTTCTGGTTAAATTGTAACCTAAATAGCTTTGACTTAATATATTTGCATTAAGATTACATTACGATTATATTGAAAACATTTATATACAGAGAATGCTATCAATGGGACCAAGAAGCTCTACTGAGTTTTACATCAATGTAAATATTGCAAAAAGGACAAAAAAGCCAATCAAATAACATAAAGAAGAGAGCAACATTACAGTGTAATCCATAATAAATGTCCACTTGGTTTTTTTGGTCTTATTTTTACATAAATGTCATTGAGAAGCACAAAACGGAAATAAATATTACCAAAAGGTCAAAGCCCAACTTTCTGACCCATAAAAATCCATCTCTGTGCAAATTAACTTAACATTTCCTATCTTTGCAATGATATAAGGCGAATATAGCAAATTTCAAGTTATTTCTTTCCCAGAAGTGGTTTAATCAGCCAGAAAGTTGGGATTTTGAATTGTTGCAAACATTTCTGTCCATTTTGTGCTGCTCCATGCCATTTATAGCAAAATATGACATTTATTTTGAATCCTACTATACCTAGATCATAAGATGTATTGCTTATACTATAATAGGATCCACAAAAACCTTTAAATTGAGTTGTTTTACAGAAGTGTTTTTATCAATAAAAGGGTAGGGTTTGACATTTTGCTAACATTTCTGTCCATTTTGTGCTCATCATGGCCGAAAAAAAAAACAAAAAAAAAACAGGAGGACATTTATTTTTTTATAAATCTATTTGGTCCGAAACGGGTAGTTTAACAGTTAGGTGGTCTTAATAGTGAGGTGATTTCTCTCTATTTTTGCCTAATCATCACAGTTGGACTCAAAAGTCTTCACTGAGAGTCATGAAATCCAAACTGAATGGTTTCCCTAAGTTTAAATCATTTTAATAGATATGGGAGGATGATGACTGAATGACTGACTGACTGACAGACTGACTGACAGACAGTAAGACAGCTAGACAGACAGCTAGACAGACAGACAGATAGACAGACAGACAGTGCGACAGACAGACAGACAGCTAGACAGCACGACAGCTAGACAGACAATTTTTATTTATTTAAGTCAAATCAATTTCCAGTCATTTGAAAAGAACACTGCCTCATTCTCTTGTTAAATATTTATAATTCACAAATTATGTCACAAACGAATTATGGAATACTCGTATGGGCTGGAAATCGCCTAAACTACAACGCCTGCGAAAGAAAACCATCCGTATAATATCTAATGCAAAATACTATGAACATATAAGTCCATTATTTAAGCAACTGAATACCCTGAAGATAACTGACATTTGTGTATTGCATGACTTTAAATTATGTTTAAATTGCAAAATAACATCGTACCAAAATACTCTCTCAACCACTATTTTCTATAATTGACAATTATACTTCCAATTATTTGACACGACAATCCAATCTTCCAGTGCCTGGCAGAGAGACATGAGTTTGCCAAAAATACACAATACTATTCCAAGAATAAAATTTCAACTCATAGTTTTGCTGGGTTTAAAAATTCAGTCAAATATAATCCTATTATCCTATACAATGTGCGCTGTGAAATTGCTAATTGTTATATATGTGAGCATTAGTGTCCTTGCACTAAAATATAATCTCTATTAATGAAATTATATCAAAAACGCTTTTAATTATGCCGCTAGTCTTCAGTGGGTCTCCCTACCACTTGTTGGTGAATACATTTCTTTCATCGTCATCGCTATAATAAATTATATTAATGTTGGTTGCTAGGGAGACCCTCACTAAGTTAGCTAAAGCCCCTGTCACACGGGCCGGTTTTGCCGTAGTGAACCCGTAGTATTAAGTAATAGTTATGTAACAGCTCTTTCCGCCGGTTTGGCGACAGGTTCTGGCAGCAAAAAGGGGCTGGGCAGCACCCGCCGGGTTACCCGCCGGGTGCTACGGGTAACCCGCCGGGATACCCGCCGGCTGCCACGGGTTACCCGCCGGTTTCTACGGGTGCCTCGGCGGGTTCTACGGGTGCCTCGGCGGGTTCTACGGGTGCCTCGGCGGGTTCTACGGGTGCCTCGGCGGGTTCTACGGGTGACTCGGCGGGTTCTACGGGTTACTCGGCGGGTTCTACGGTTTACTCGGCGGGTTGTAGGAGTAAGCCGGCGATTAGTAGGAGTAACTCGCAGCTTCCAGGAGTATACTTTAAAAGGCTGCTGCTCCCCTAATATTAGTCCGATTTTCGTTAAATAAGAACTAAAATTGTAGTATAGTTCATACTGATTCCATACCTGTTTTCAGTCAGCCTTTTAAAGTATATACCTGCCTACGCTGACGCTGGTAGCAAAAAGCCGGCGGGTTACCCGTGAAAGCCGGCGGGTTACCCGTAGAACCCCTCAACAAGCCGCCGGGGTGAAATTAGGGACGAATAATTCGCCGGCTTCCACGGACCACCCGCCGGCTTCCACGGGCCACCCGCCGGCTTTTACGGGTCACCCGCCGGCTTCCACGGGTCACCTGCCGGCTTCCACAGGTTTTTTTGTTTTTTTTTACATGCAAGCATGGCACAACCGGCTACCGGGGCCGGGTCTCGCGGCTTGGCCAAGTGTCCCACGGGTGCTGGCCGGGTATCCACAGGTATCCACGGGTGGCCGTATTGGGGCCGCCGGCTTCTAGCCGGGTAGCGATGTCCGCAACTATTACGTAATACTACGGGTTCACTACGGCACAACCGGCCCGTGTGACAGGGGCTTTACATCGACGCTACCGAGAGAGCCCCCTTTACAGATCTATAATTGCAAATATTTCTG
Organism: Alitta virens; assembly: GCA_932294295.1. Lineage (NCBI taxonomy): Eukaryota > Metazoa > Annelida > Polychaeta > Phyllodocida > Nereididae > Alitta > Alitta virens. The sequence continues at coordinate 28,347,811 of OW028584.1, read as the reverse complement.
GTTTGCTTTAAAAATATAAAATAATTAACTTATCATTGCATTGCAAGTCATCTAGACCGGCTCCCGGTCTGGGTGTTGCTCACATGACACATTAAATTGCAGGTGCCTTGTACTCAGTGTCTATGCTCAGGCCAGTAAAATAACCCACCCATGGGGTAGATGTGTAACATGGTGTGAACTCCAAGCAGATCGTCTCATCATTACGTCTGCCTTTGTTAGCTAGTCATATAAGCTGAGTAAGCTTCAGACCCAGTAGCATTGAGACACTGAAATTGACATTGACCCCTTTCCTTGATCATGTTGCATGCGCAAAGTACTCCCTCACAAAATATGGAATTTTTCAATGGAATTTTCATTTTCTAATGACTGTGATAATTCCTGTCTTTTGCTTTTCACAGATCTGTATGTTTATTACATGATATTTTTAATTCAAAGTAAAATGTAATAAGGACTGTGTGCATTGGAATGGGCACAGATACTGAAAATATGACGTCAGGGAGTGTGAGTTTATTTAATTTTTTTCAGTTGTTTTGGAATTAAATTATTTGACGGTTGTAGCTTTAAATTTTCTGCATTTTCCCCAATTACTATAACAAATAATCCATTTATCCAAACTTTATGTCCAATCAATTATGCTTTATTTCATGAGCTAAATATTTGACATGTTTCATGTGCTTTAAAGATTAAATGACTCATGATGGGCAACCGCTTTTGAAATTAAATTTTCAAGGTTAAAAAGAAGAAGTAGAATTTGATATGAATTAAATGCGGTTTGCAGTTCTGAAGGATTATTACCCTGGCAGCAGTGCTGTAATTTTTTATGGTATTTCGCAACAGGTCAAATATATATTGTCTGGACGGACCAGACAGTATACACGCATCAGTGCCAACAATCACCATTTCACATCATTGAAAATGAGCAATTAGGTTAAACGGCGATGACTATAAGTGATAATATTAGATTCTAAGCATTTTTTTAAAGCAGATATTGCCACTTCACTGCATGAAAATGATGATTTTGGAAAATAGCAGCAGTTGGTAATAGTGTGTGCACTCATTATTTTTCAGTATAACATAGATTCAGGTAGGTAAGAAGGCTGTAAAACCGTGTGATCATATAATCCCATGAAAAGATATAAAGACTGCTGCATGGCCTTCATACTGCAAACTCCGACGCAAATGAGGGTCTTGCTTGCTTGGCTAAAGGATCATAATGCTTTTTTGAGCATATTCATGAGTGGAAAAGATTTTTATTTATTCTGACAATTAACCAGTCAACCAAACACACTTTCAATCTAGTAAACAACTAAGAATGCTTGCAAGGAAACATTTATCTTCCATTACATGCAAATACCCTGAATGCTTCTGGCATTCATTTATCACTCGCGTTCACATTGCTTCAAAAGCTCATAAACAGACAGCATGGCTTCTTGAGTGAGGATCCTAGTTTGTTCACTGACCGTATCATTCTTGATGACCTTTTTGACCTCTCTATGAGTGATTTATGATTTGTTTACGTTCAACATCTTAATGCTCAGTCCTTCAGCTTCTTGGAAATACTTTAAGACATCTGCCGTTTTTGATGGTGCTTTCAGCAAGCTGTCACCCTACAAAAATACCTCATTAACTTTCACTCACACATAGTATTTTTGAGATTTCTCAAACTTAAGTAAAAGGTCCTAAGTTTTAGCAGTTGGATGTCCATTATGAGTGGTAATTACTGAAAACCATCAACATCCTATAACTTCACGTAGAACCAAGGGAAGTTATATTTTGCTCAGCTAATTTCAGACATTTACCCCGTGGGTGGGTCATTTACATGCCCCAACATAGACACTAGAATTACTTGGCGAGAATTTAACAAAAATATAAATATAAACTTCCCATGTCTTCGGGAACATTAAAATGGAGGTTAAATTGCTTTGGTCACATTAAACCTTTATCGACAAAACATGTTTCATTTACCTCCAGTAAATGATATTTATTTACCAAAGGATATTTTCTCGTGTGAAATGTTGAAGGCATGGCATACATGACCAATTGTCATGGGCAGACATAATGATGAGATGATAAGGATTGGATTCCACATCATTTACCCCTTGGGTGGGTCTTTTAAATGCCACAACATAGTCACTAAAATGATTTTTATTGCAATTTTAAATTTCCACTGGCAGTGTATGAATTATCCATTGTTCTTCATAAAAATTTAAAAAACTTCTTTTAACTTTGCAATATGTATTCTGTATTGTTAAGATTTTGAGTAAGTTTGCCTGATACAAGTTCAATGAACTCATGTAACTACAATCTTGGATGAACTAGAGAAGGATTGGACACTTTGGAAAGTAATAAAACAATATTCATTGTAAGGTGATTTAAGAAGAGTCAAATTCGCCCAGAACTGGCCTAAGACTCCCCGCTGCTTCCTTAAATACATAAATTCTTTTATGTTCACACTGCGCTTCAGTGAGCAAACCACTCATCAGTGATGCCCTGCATCAGCAGCAATTAACTCCCTAAATTTCATAGTGGAAATTCTTTATTTCTTATTGTATATTCTTGACATTACTATCAGTGAATGCCGCATGATCCCAGAATTCTTAAAGTGTTTTCACCAAATTTCTAATAGCCTAAATATTAAGAAAGTTATGGACTAAAATTAGCCAGATTGGAACTTATTTTTTTTGAAACATGTTATCTTAATCATGTGATAACTCAAGAAGCTGTAAAGAGCCATATTTCAGACCATATCCATTGAAAAGATGAAAACCTTGACTTCATGCTGGTTATTATGCCTTAATCGTCGTAAGTTGTCGAATGGAGATACAGACCTTCAAAGATGCCTAATTTTCAGCAGATGTGCAGACATGTGTCTTAAAATTTTGATAAAAACTTGCCAATTTATATATTTCCCAAAATTTAGATGCCTACAGACGTAACATTTTAGTCTGAAAAAAAACAATGAAGGAAAAAAAGTCAAGTTTATACTGTAGAGGAAAGATATGCATGTCAGCCAATGTGAATACATATTTAGCACCCTTTTCCATTGTTTCCCAGTGGAGTCAGTGAGGGTGGAGTCGTAAAACTTGGGTCATATTACAGCATCATTAATTGGTCATTAGGACAGTCGCGAAACACATTGTGAAGCTTTGAAGCATCAAAGTGTCCAATCCTTCTCTAGTTCATCCACGCTACAATGAACTCGTGTCACTTCAATGAACTCATGTAAATTCAATGAACTCATGTAACTTAAGTTAATGGCCCCATCAGCCATAAAGGTTGGTTGCAGAATAATTATATAGTACGTTGGTAGATAGCATGATACCATGCCAATAACTCAATTGCCATCAATAAAACAGCCATGCACATGTGCAAATGGGCTGTAAAGATGCTTTAAGTTTATGGATTTATTGCTGCAACAGTAATCTGAGCAGTACTCAGGGTGCTTCAATGCAACATCATGGCAAACTTTTCAGATTTATCACTAACAAAAAGTACAATACAGAATAAAAACATTACCTACAGCATAGCAGATTTCTATGAATTTAAAACAATTTTTCATCCTCCAAGACAGCATAATTATATAAGGTACAACATTTCGGCCATTTTAATCGAAGTTAACGTTTTTGAAATATTGTTATTCTTGCAGTATCTGTACATAGACAACCTACATTATGGATTTTGTGTTACTGTTATTTACAGCGAAACCCTGCTATTAAAATCACCCACCATGAAGATTTTTCAAGTTTTTATGGCAAGTTAGAGGTAAATAAAGCTATGGTAGTGAGGTGTTCTTAAAATGAGGTACCCATTTTATTTCATTGCAGTCTGAAGGGAACTTATTATTATGAAACCTAACAACTTGAAGCTACTTGAAATGCCTAATAATAAAAGACATAATGAAAATTTATGAAACTGATATTTCAATCATTAAGCCTTTTTTTTGGTTAAATAGTTATTGCAGACAATCACAATTTGATAGATTGGAATTGCGGTGAATGTCATAGCTGCAATTATCTCTCCACCAATTGCTGACTATTTATACTTGTCTCTGAGGAAATAGAGGAAACAGGAAACTGAAGATAAATGGAGAGCCAGACTAAGTTAATGGCAGTCGCTGTTTGCTTCCTCATTATGTATAAAATAATATAAAGAATATTGTCATCACCATTGGTGATAATTGGTAATTATTTCCTAAGTATATGAGCCAGAGAGAGCATAAGATATTCATTTTCCGTATACTTTTTCATGTAAATAATTGAAAACTGTGGGCCAATTAATGACACAAATAAAAAGCTTAATACAGCCATGAAATTGCCTATTTGTTCCAATAATAATGAAGATTGTGAATATTGCAGAGAAATAGTTTCCATAATACACTAATTGTCGCTCTAAAGAGTTTGGAGATGGTAAAATGTAAGCAAGGCGTCTCCCAGATAGCATTCCAAATCGTATCAACATTGGCGCAACCTCTGCGATGTCAAAACGATGTTGTACCGATGTAGAAACGACGCTGGCCCGATTTGGAATGCTCTCTGGGCTGTCATTGCAAAGCAGAAAGCAGACAGAATTGATAAAAAGCACAAGGTGATATGTCACAAGAACAATACATCAAATATCATAATAATTGATTTAAGTGCAGTGATTACCTTGTCTAAATGCACATCTTGTATGCTCGTACAATGTCCCACATACAAGTCTGAATACGTACCCATGAGAAATGGTAGATCTTCATATTGCCACTGAAATGTATCATCCAATATAAAACACTAAAATAACTTGTGTCCTTTCTTACTTGCATCAATGTCCTTTATCTTATCTTATCTTATCTTATCTTATCTTATCTTATCTTATCTTATCTTATCTTATCTTATCTTATCTTATCTTATATTATCTTGTCTTGCCTTGTCTTGTCTTAAATTATCTTGTCTTATCTTATCTTATCTAGTCTTATCTTATCATATCTTATTCTATCTTATCTTATCATATAGTATCATATATTATCTTATCTTGTCTATCTTATCTATCTTAATGACTTAATGCCACTGGATTGGAGCTGAGCCACCTAGCCAAAATGACCAGCTGGAAGAGGAAGATGTAATGATGAAATAAGCTTGGAGTCCCCACCATGTTACTCATTTATCACATGAGTGGGTTCTTTACTTGCCGCAGCATAGACACCAAGTACAAAGCACCCTTCGTTTAACGACTCACATGATCGAGTTAAAGTCAACATCCTGCTGGGATGTAGCTCATGAAGAGTGCCAAGGTCTGAGATCGAACCCATTATGGAATTGGCGGATGTCTGGAATTGAATAATTCATATCTTCTTGATGTTTCCTTTTGATCCTTTGATCCAAAAGGCACATTTCATCAAACTTAATCCTGGGCTGAGATTAGAGAGAATAAAATATCAGTTTCATTTGCAAGTGTTTTTTTTTGTGATCTCAAGTAATGAATGAGATAAAAAAAAAAACACTCTATGGATTGGTTCAACTGGCTGTTTGCATAGTATATATAATGTCTCAGACTGGCTTACTTACACTGAAGACCTACAAAAGGAAATAGCGGTGTTGAAAATCAAAGTTAATTATGTTTAAATTATGCATACAAAAATGTGTGCACAAGTATAGATATGAAATACAGCAAATGAACATAAGAAATTCATGTAAATTACATGTACCAAAATATACCACTAAACGATATGGTGGAAGCACTTCATGTTATTTTGGTGCTAAAATGCTGAATGAACTGCCGACGAAACTCACTAATTTGAAAAGTTTACAACAATTCAATAGACAATTAAGAGGCTTTTACAAAGATAAATATTAGTTCATTCGATTGCATGTATTGAGTATGATTGAAATTGTTGTTTAATCTTGTAAATATATTCTGAATACATGTCTACACCGATCAGCTTTTGCCTTTTTGACATCCTACTTTTTTGTGAAATAAAATTTGAATTGAATTGAATTAAATTTCAATGCTGTTGTTACAGTCCAGATGAGGTCAATATTACCAGATGCACCTGAATGCTAAAAGAGCATTTAGGAAATGATCTGTGTCTATCAAGTAATATGATACAAACATTCTGCAATATCCATAAATTGAATTGCAAATTCATAAAACTCTGATGAAGTATATGGAAAGCAATAGCTTAACGTTTTTGGACACTTCAAAATATTTCGATTTCTGTTCGATTATAATGTTATTGCTCCATTTTTAAAACTATTTTCTGCAGACAGAAATGTATACTGACAGATTGACAGAGAGACAAAAAGGATAGGCAAATATACAGATGTACAGGCCATCACACTATCCTAGGCCATATACATTGCTGAATTAAAAATAAATATATCAATGATACCAGGTCAAAACGCACAATAACAAGCACCATCTATAGCAGGTGTCTGAATCCTAATGTCCATAGCTGTAATATTAAAATACATCATATATTTTCAGAACCTTAATTTTACCTAAACAGTATGAGCATAATGAAAATATCCATGTAGAAAAATTATCATAGATTTTACTATCAAACCTTGAGTCCCATTTGCCAGCGAAACACAGGGCATTGGGACCATTAAATGTACACTCCATGAAGGTCTATTTTATTCCTCTGTACCAATATAAGCATGCTACTTAACTCGTTCAACCTTGAAAGTGAGATTTTTCCAATTTGAGGACACGCTTGGGCCTGTCTTCACAATTTTACCAAAATCTCCATCTTCAATGTCTATATATGGCTGCAGAATTAATGATCATTTGTAAGGATGCATTCTCTAAAAAGATAATATTACTGCATGCCTTGATAATTTGGACAATTAAAGCGAATCAAAACCAATTTAAATATTTCTTGCTGATTTTCACGCTTTTGGAAGATTTCTGTGCTTTTATCTCTTAATGAACCGTACGTTAACTTTTATATGGAATTCCGCTATAGAATGTGGAATAAATATGATACCATACAATAGCTGGCATATTTAAGATAAGATTGCATCAGGCATTTCAATTTCAACGATCATGCACTAAAAAGCAGCATTTCAATTAAGCTTGTAGACCTCAGGTCCTTATAACATCCTATTGGTTTTTTTCAAATTCAGAGAGTCAACTTACTGGAAACTGCATAAACACAGACTATTCAGCTTGTAATATAATAATAAGTTTTGACTTTTTTCTCTGAAGGCTATTATGCCAAAGTATGGCTGAGACATCAGTTTATGGCAGTTTGCAATAAAATACATTCCATATTATTAATATTTATATTGTAGGTTTCAAAGATCATTGATATATATATATATATATATATATATATATATATATATATATATATATATATATATATATATATATATAGTGCTTCCATGGATATGTAGCATTCAGAGAAGTCCTAGAGTTGAACATTAGTGACAAGGAGCAACACTGTCACCATTAATAGCACAACAGCTGGTATTTTATGAATTTTTAAAATTGCATTAACCTGACACAAGAAATTGCAGGTAAAAATGTTGAAGAATTGTAATATTGATAAGCCCCGATGTTCTTAAATGGATCATCGATCTCTGTGTCAGGTTATAGGAAACACAAACTTGACTTTACGAAAACTACTTCAAGTCAAGGATGTGACCTTGACCAACCAGATAAAGTGCTACGTCTCACTAATGTCTACCTAAGCATTGGCCTTATGTCTACCCAAGCATTGGCCCATTGTCTACCTCAGCATTGGTCCATTGTCTACCTAAGCATAGGCTCATTGTCTACCTAAGCATTGGTCCATTGTCTACCTAAGCATTGGCTCATTGTCTACCTAAGCATTGGCCCATTGTCTACCTAAGCATTGGCCCATTGTCTACCTAAGCATTGGCCCATTGTCTACCTAAGCATTGGCCCATTGTCTACCTAAGCATTGGTCCATTGTCTACCTAAGCATTGGCCCATTGTCTACCTAAGCATTGGCCTTATGTCTACCTAAGCATTGGCCCATTGTCTACCTAAGCATTGGTCCATTGTCTACCTAAGCATTGGCCCATTGTCTACCTAAGCATTGGCCCATTGTCTACCTAAGCATTGGTCCATTGTCTACCTAAGCATTGGCCCATGCTCTACCTAAGCATTGGTGCTTTGTCTACCCAAGCATTGGTCCATTGTCTACCTAAGCATTGGCCCATTGTCTACCTAAGCATTGGTCCATTGTCTACCTAAGCATTGGCCCAATGTCTATCTAAGCATTGGCCCAATGTCTACCTCAGCATTGCCCCAATGTCTACCTAAGCATAGGCTCAATGTCTACCTAAGCATTGGCCCATGGTATACCTAAGCATTGGTCCATCGTCTACCTAAGCATTGGCTCATTGTCTACCTAAGCATTGACCCATTTTCTACCTAAGCAGGGGCCCATTTTCTACCTAAGCATTGGCCCAATGTCTATCTAAGCATTGGCTCATTGTCTACCTAAGCATAGGCCCAATGTCTACCTAAGCATTGACCCATTTTCTACCTAAGCATTGGCACATTGTATACCTAAGCATTGGCCCATTGTCTACCTAATGTGTCATTTATCTGAATAGAGCCTGCAGCTTAGAAAATGTTGACAACCTGGGTGATGTAACCCGTAGAACCCACCGAGTAACCCGTAAAACCCGCCGAGTCAACCTTAGAACCCGCTGAGTCACCCGTGGAAGCCGGCGGGTAACCCGTGGCAGCTGGCGGGTAACCCGGCGGGTAACCTGGCGGGTAACCCGTAGCACCCGCCGGGTAACCCGGCGGGTGCTGCCCCGCCCCTTTTTGCTGCCAGAACCTGTCGCCAAACCGGCGGAAAGAGCTGTTACATAACCGTTACGTCACTCTACGGGTTCACTACGGCAAAACCGGCTCGTGTGACAGTGGCTTTAATCATTCTTGGTGGTGAAGTTGGCAACAATGATGGGAGTGTGATGCAAGCTAGATCACTGCATCCACAATAACCACAACAATGACGTCTATCATATTTTTCAGACTTATATCAAATTTCTGCTTCAAATTACTTCAACCTAATGAAATACCTAAAGGTATTTATAAATATTCCATGACAGCTAATCAGAACTAACAATGGAATCTATCAGTCAGAATAAAACTTGATTAATTTCTTCCCAAAACAATTAAAGTGTGGCTGACTGACTCTGATTAAAACTTTTGTTCACATGACTCCGACTTCGAGTAGGGCTGAGTTCCTTTTCCTTGAAATCGATGTGATACTGATTTCGATACTTTAATTTCAATTTATCAATTCTGCATTGATACTTCAATCGATACCATTTATCCTAATTAAAATTGCTAACATGCATCAGGTAACAGTTGTCCATAGCAGTGAATTTCGAGTAGGCTATTTTTGTATCTGGGATTTGATATTATAAACATTATGAAGTGAAATTGTGAAGGAAATACAATAAGAAGGCACCTTCAATTCAACGTCTCATGCGATCGACATACAGCTCATGAAGAGTGTCTGGGCCAGGGAATCAAACCGGATACCTGTTAAACCGAGCTGGTCAATGTGGAACTGGGGGATATGCCTTAACTATTATAGGACACCCAGCTGATTGAGACATAAACAAAAAATACACTGCTTCTTTTTTATCTAGAAGTATTCCCAGCAGGGTTACCAACCTTCACCAAAGCACTCAAATCACCAGAGTGCCTAATTCATCCATTTTCTACCTCAAATGTTTTCAAAGAATCACAACACTTATAGGACAATATATGTCCTGCTGGAACGCTTTATTGCCTGAGCAAATCAGAACTATCAGTGTAAATCTAAACCTTCTAATTAAAGCTGTTTCTCAGTGTGTATTTCCCTGGAAGAATCCAGTTATGAATTGCCTGATATGAAGCACTAAACTGTTTATTGTAATTTTCTTAATGAAAATTGAATTTATTTAAAACTAGACAATGTGTTACCCCATTTGATATGATTTAGTGCAGACTGAAGAAATTATCTGGTAGTGACGCCAGGAGACTATCCACACGTTGCTTAATTTCAGTCATAAAACTTTCACCAGCTGTGTAATGTGTTAGATATGTTATGATTTATAAGTGCTTCACCTATTACCATAACCATCAGGCTTTAATTTATCATAAAACTTTGAATTAGTGTCACAATGATGTTACAAATCAGTTGTAAAGTGTGAAAGTAATTTCCATGTCCATCATTTAAAATTCAATGGTAATTGTCTGTATTTAATTTTGGTACAGTTATTGCGTCCACTCTATCATGAAAAGCATGAGTTTCAATGTTCAATGTCTCAATGCTACTGGCAGCAGCCAGAGCCTGACCTAATGATGATATGATAAATCCACACCAATGACCATGTTGCACATTTACCCCATGGGTGGGGTCTTTTGCTTGCCTCAGCATAGACACTAAATACAAGGCACCTCCAATTAATGTCTCGTGCGATTAACAATTTCACGTCTGATACAATCGTCATCGTTTTGCAATACAAGTTTACCTTTCAAGCTTAACTCTCTGAAATTGCCATGACTATCTGTGCACATGCTACATATATGTTACAGACGATCTATTCACCTTTCATTCCATGCTGACGTGGGACGGGTTCTACCACGTTAATCCATGACAGTTTTTTTATTCCACCTTGAAAATATTCAGACAAACAGACAAAATTTTGTGGGTGAATTTCATATTGTTGAAATGTACATATCAAAAGATGGGACAACATTTATAAACTTTACCTAGTTTGTGATGTGATAGATTTAAAAAACTTTACATAAATGGCAATTAAGTTTGAATCTGTGTATCTACGTAATCTGGAGTGCATACTGTGAGGTAAGTCGAACAATGAGGTAAGTTGAACAATGAGGTAATTTAAACAATGAGGTAAGTTGAACAATGAGGTAAGTTGAACAATGAGATAAGTTGAACAACGAGGTAAGTTGAACACTGTAGTCAGTTGGTCTCTTTACTGATGTCACTAATATAAGCAGCTTTTACAACTGAATTTACTATGCTTTGATTATTACTAACTTAATTATATAAAAAAAAACTAACAAAACAAAGCAGTTTATTTAGGCTCTAATAGAGTCCATTTGAGATTGTTATTTTCCAGCGCTGACATTTGGCCAAGTTGAATGTTATCCATGCAAAGTTATTTTTCTGGCACGTTGAGTTTCAGTGAAACTTTATTTGCATATATTGCTTATCTACATCTAAAAAAAAAAATTCCACAGGGGGTACGATACTGAAAATACAGTTAATCACCTAGGCATACTTCTAAAACAGTAGGAAAAACAAAGTTCAAGTTTTATGGTTAGACACAAGCCCATCACTGGCTCCAGGCTGCTGATACGGGCTGTCCGAGACTCTCGTTACTGCCAAGTTAACATGAGCAGGCCCTGAACAAAAAAACTTCTCATGAAAAGTGCTTCCTGCGAGCACATGTAAACGCTGATTGAGACTGAGTTGGTACTGAAAATCTTTTGGTTTTTCTACCTCATATTTTTGTTGGCAATGATTGTTCTTAGAAAGAATAATGGTTTCCCAGTAAAAAAAAAAGAAAGACCAATGCAAGTACAATTTTAGTGACTGATATATTGTGGGCTGTTACGAAGCATCTACAGTATTCATGAAGTGTCCACAGGGGATATTATATTGGAATTTGTGGAAGGATATATGGTAATATGGATGTCACTTTTATCTTGTATAGAATTGTATTTACCACAGGAAACTAATAAGTTCATAACATACACAAGAATTCAGGATTATTATTAGTATAGCATTATACATAGCACTCCACGTTTATACTACAATATACATTCTGCGGTACAAAGATATTGAAGATGTATTTTTAAGAGCCACTATATCTGTTAAGTTGCTCAACTCCCTGGTATGGGGAGTAGTTTTCACCAATTTTGCGAAGGTCCTATCCCAGATAGCATTCCAAGTCAGGCCAGCGTCGTTTCAATATCAGCTGCTGTCATTACAACATCGTTTTGACATCGCCGACATCATGCCGACATTGAAAGAATTTTGAATGCTATCTGGGATGCAGCTGATCTCTCTTTTCTTCATCCATCAAAGTCTTCTTAAGCCAGGCACCCACTCATCTGCTGGGTGGACGGTGGTAGTGAGGACTAAGTGGCTTGCCAAAGGCCACAAACAGAAAGTGCAGTGCATGAGGCTCAAACCCAGACCCTAAGGATTGGGAGTTGAGCACAATACCACTACTGTAACAATATCTGCTTTATATAGGCACTCCATATGGACACTATCTTCTCATTATGATACAACAATGAGCAGAGAGTGTCTATATCATTTAGTGGGATTCCAAACAATTTCCACATGTGGATAGATATATTCTCATTTTCATATTTTTTATTCAAAGCAAGCGGCATTCCAAAATGGAAATACTTCAGCAAAAAGTCAAACCACCACTTTCCAGGTTTTAAATACACCAGTTAAATATTGACCAATGAGAATTTGTTTGCTTAATTTCTCTGTATATGTTTATAATCAGGTCAAATAAACTATCAAATTAGTTACCTCATTCTATATTTCTTAGTTGTAGTATGATGTGCATGCAAGTACATCAGAATGTACAATGTCTTTGTTACAAACAACAATGTATCCTGTCATTATTCATGATACAACTCTGGCTTCTGAAGTAATAAATCATTAGGCCTTATGCCACAACGGGATAATGCATCACTCCCAATTTTCATATATCATCTTGTGTCAGCACTTTCTTCCAACAGGAAGTATCATACATCCAAAACAAAACTAATCCATACTAGGCTGGAGATAATTTTTAATTTTTTTTAATGCTACATTAGCACTATTATTACTACATGTACTTTGTTACAATATTTTTTGTGTCAGAAATCATAAAGTAGTTTTTCAGCAGCTGTGAAGAAATCTACATTGGTAAAACTTCCCAGCAACACAACACCAAGATTACAACAACACAAAATACCAAGTACCAGTAACCAGTCATCAGCAGCCTACCAACATACAGCTGGAAAAGGACATACATTTAGGAAACAAGGATTTTTAAAGTGTTGGATGTAGAAAATGATGGTTCCAAAAGGGAGTAAAGGAAGCGATTTATGAGAGAGCACGGAGGCCATCATTGAACGTTGTGGAGGTTTGAGACATATGTTATTCTAATGACACCAGCTCTAGAGTCTCAGTAGCCTGATGATGCATGGTAAGTTTTTTACTGAAGATTCTTGCAACAAATTACTCGCAACAATTTTTCATTTTATTTAACACTGATGCGTCACTTAAGTCAATCTTTATGGTAAATTTGGGTGTAATAGAAATAAGTGAATATTCGTGGATTTCAAATAGTCACTATGGTAGTATCCACAATAAACGTTAATTTGCTTTCAGTCATATTGTATCCCTAAAAACCTTCATTTTGGACGATAATGTTATTACAACTGATTGCATTGAAGTGTAGTCATCAAGCTATCACTCAAATTGCAAGTTTGGCAGCCACATCACAGTATTGCAGCATGAGTGCCTCCCTAATAGGTTAAGCCATCTTAATCTGCTGCTGTAAATAAGCTGGTGGATTGCCAGTAAATTATCATTTCATTGAACATCAAAGTTATGCAATATAAATCTTTCAATCAGTCATGGTAAGTCAGCAAGTGACACGTTACTCTTAACAAAAGTAAGTGGGCAGATTTATACTTTCTTTCATAAATATAATAACAATGTAGAATAGTTTAACCATGGCTTTAGCAAGATAGTTAAGTGGTGATCTAACAGTAAGTCAATGTTCATGGTGAATTTCGATGTTATAGAAATAAGTGAATAGATAATTTTACAATGAGACAAGGAATTGAGATCATTATACAAAATGTTCTTGGTCTTTTCATCCTTTTGGGATTTCTTGTACTTGACTATCTGTATTTTGCCTTCATATACCATTCTTATATTGAAGTGTTGTTCGTGCTCCTGGAAATTACTGTGCACTATTAAGTGGTGGCTACTTTTCTCCTCCATTATGTCCCATTATGCACTGGCTTTGTAATGTTTGTATAATAATTGTGGTTGCCAGTCCTCCTTGAAGCTTGTTTGTAAGGTGACTCTATCTTATGCAATGTGGCAAATATTATTTCTAATCCATCATCACATTGGATGTGTGAAATAAGGAAAAAAAAGGATTTCAAATATTTACTATGGTATGATCCACAATAAATGTTAATTTACTTTCTGTCATATTGGATACTAAAAACCTTCAAGCGGCATAGAATGGACAATAATGTTATTAATAAGTCAAACATCAACTGGCTACACTTCATTGCAATCCACTGTAATAATTTAAACACCAACTTTGAACCCCATAAAAAGTTTCCTATCTTTACAATGATAATCTTTTGTCATCTTCTCATCATTATGCATGGTCATCAATCACAGCACAGATTGAAATGGAGAATATAGCAAATTTTAAGTTAGATTATATTTTTGTCCATCTTGTGCTGCTTCATGCCATTTATGGAAATATATGATCGGCAATTGAGTGGACTTTTATTGATCACACTATATTTACTAAATAGTACATTTTTGTTGCTGTTGGAATGGATAATATTTACAATACATTTTTATAATTCATTCAACATAGAATTACAATGTGTAACCCTGGCCATCCAATTTTGCCTTCTTTCAAAATATACTACTCTTGATTATGAAATAAAATACACTCTATAATTTCAGCTGAGTCCCATTATGTTAATTGTGGGTTGGGTCATAACAATGAGATCAACTTGAAATGAATGGGTTTCTACTGTACTAAGAAGCCCAAAAAAAAAACCCCCCACTAGTGTGCAAAACATGTAGGAACTCGTGCAACTGACATTCTTCGACAGAGTATTTTATGTGAACATTCCACACTAAATATATCTGCCATTAATCCTTAGCGGTTCCATTGGTTTGTCGCTAATTACTTCTGACACTTTCCTATTACTTGGGTCAAGCCCCAATGTTTTTTCCTTGGAAATTTTTGGGAATAGCATTTCAAGTATTATTTGTTACTATAGATGACTTGAATGATTTTATGTAATTTTGCTCTTTCGGTATGCTTTCAACTCAATAGAATCAGTTAACTTAATATTTACTTTTTTTAAATTTATTTTCTGAATTGATATAAACATAGTCTTAAGCCAAAAAGAAAAAAAAAGAAGAAGAAGTTTATTGTGATTATTCACTAGTTATTCACCGACCAGCTTTCCAGTTTTACTTTTTTTCGTGGTTTTAATATAATATTAATAATGAATGTAATAAACAAATAATCTTTGTGTTTTTTAAATAAACAAGACACCTTTTCTAGATTCTTGATATGAATAAATGTTGAATAACCAACAAGACATTGACATTCTTAGATTACCTCCGAGACAACATACTTGTCGATGCAGTTTGTTTGCCACGCTGGCTTTTATCTGTAGAATCATTGCAGAATTTATATCCCATAAACTTGTTTTTATCATTTTATATGGCAATAACCTTGCAAAATATTGACATTATACATAAGTTAGCATATATGCTACTACTATAAATTAGTTACTTCCATTAGAAAGCATAAAAGTAACTGATATGCAGGATCAATTTATGATGCTACATTTCACATTCATTAAAATCAGATGTTTCCAAATGCTGTCTGTCTGCAAAATGTTTTTGAAATCTTGTGTTATTATCATTTAAATAGATTTTTTACAGAAGATTCTTGCTTGGTAGCCAGCTCTTTACTCTTAATTACGACCGTTTCTAAATTACGACCTCTTAATTTGGCCCAAGCAATTTATTAATCACAATATACACTGCATTCTCACCATTAAGACCACCCTTGATGCAGATTTACTGGTCTTAATGGTGCGGTAAGATACGAAGGTAGTAATTTATTTGGACCCAAAGTTAGTGGCTTCAATTGAGGTGTTTTTAATAGTGAATTGGTGTCATGAACAGATTCCACTGTAAATTTTGGTAATCATAATACTGATAGGTGGTCTACAGAATGATGCAAAGAAGACTAGAACAACCACCATTTTTATGTGTTTCATTATCAATCAACTGTCTGTTGCATTATTTTGATCGTTATTCTAAAAACCACTTGTACTTTTACGAGCTTATCCAAAGCACACTAGTGCAATTTATCAGCATTATGCGTAATCCAAGAATTATGTGATTGACAATAACAGAATGTATGTTGTGCAGTCCTGAGCCAGACGGAAATCTGGTGGGATAATTCAGAAATCTTCATTATCCCTGTACTCAGCCATACACTTTTGGAACAGATTCTCCATATACCATCATATACCAGGTGATTCTCAAGCACAGCTCGGTGTTAAGACAGCGACCAAAACTCAGACAATTTTTAGTGTGGCTAACCTGTCAGAGAGACCCCAAAAGAATGTGTATGTATAGTGCAACTTAACGAAAATGTCTCATGCATTAGCAAGGAGCTACACATTATTAGACATTATTGGTAGCTATGGCAACCTGTTGTTGGACTATAACCAGTGATAACCAAGCCGTTCAAATCTATCTATTGGAATGAAGACCCAAAATGTTTTTTAGGGCGGGTCTTGGAATGGGGTTTATTAACTTAGATCCAAGCCATACAAAGGAATTGTATTGTAGAAATATGTAATTTCCTTCATTTATCACTTATGCCAGATGCACTTTACCTTAAATTACATAATAGCCTTAATACAAATATATTTAACACAGCAAATGTAGGCATGTTTTTACATTTCAGGGTTTGACATATTTTCCTTTCGGCACAGCGCTTCCCCCTCTTAAAAATGATATATAAAATTTAACTCTTTACATAAGATATTTACAGTAAGACTGTACAATTGTCACTTCATGGTCATAGGTGGAAAGAGCAAAAAATGACTCATGATGCCCCACTCTCCCCTAATAAAGAGTGGAATTCAAGCTTTATGCTCTCATTATTACATCTGCTGGTTGCAGCTGGTCATATTACCTGACAAAGCTTATACTTGTGTGTCAGAATCATTCAGTAGTATATACTCAGAGCAGCCAATGTATTCAATTCCACAAGTAATTATTCCTAGGCATATACATTGTATATCCTGCAAAAAAAGTAATAAGAACACCTGAACCACATGGTGCAATATCAATATACTCTCTACAAGAGTCTACACATTGTGATTACTCAATGTTTGAGGATAATAAGTCTTGATTCTATTCTTGTTCCTCATTTCCTTCGCATACTATAACCGGGTGATTAATTTGTCCTCGTGGATATGAGTTGACAATATCCTTTCATACCGCAGGTTATGGAGATGACTGTTTAATATCAAAAGTTTATATGACACCAGTGAATATAAAGCACATCAAATTTAGATTCCGAATCATTCCCCAGGGCCTAAAGTTTCCATAAAATGCCAATGTGTAATGTCATCATTTAATATTATTGATTTTCTGACCATTTTGTTTCTTTTGAGTAGATTTCTGGTGATTTTGTTTTTATTTAAGAACGTCATTGTGGAACAATGGAAGAATCAAAATATAACGCTGTTTTAAAATCTGATACAAATAATAATTTTGATTACTGCTACTTTTGCAACATAAATTTGCATTTTTGTCATTACTGCTTTGAAGCATTGGCCTTTATGAAATAACTTACCTTTTTATAATTTTACCTTAGTACCATGCTGACTGCCTTTTATATATTATTTTATTTGTCATGATTTAGCAGTCTTAATTTTGTTAATAACGAAATTAAGGGTCTTAAATATTGTTAAATTTAGCAGCCCAAATGTGTTCATAATAAAGTGTGTTTGCAATTAACATCATATAGTCTTGGTTGAGTTTTTCCTCTTATAAAGGAATTACATTATCTTATACTGTGATTACAGCTGTAAGCAATTCAATTTATTTGTGTTTGTTTCAAATATTCAGATAGGTGTTGTCTCAAATGGAAAGGTGTTGTTAATTCAGGTTTCCACTACGTACCTTTTCTGTATGTATGATCAAAATTTGTGCTTTGAGCCTGATTTAGCTTAAACCATATTAGATAACGGCTATCATTTACAAATGCCTGGTATATCTATTCTATTACAGGATGAGTACAGTTAGTTGAGCATGAAATGACTTGATGTCATGAATGGAATATTTGATGAGACCTAGCATGATGTCAACCACAAAATGATCAAATTACCCCATTACTCTGATCCGGGGTGACAGTATCTGCCATTGGGTGTTGGAGGGGTTATATTTGTGTGACAGGTCAGCTATGGCATTGATTTGATTTTGTATATCATCTGGTGGTGTTAAGTCACTATAGGACACTGTTGTACTGTATGGTGCCATAGAAGCCTGCTTTAAGACCACCTCACCAGCAAGACCACCATTTTCAGACCCAAGCATGTTCTAACCATTGTATATTACCATTAAGGCCACCTAGACATTAAGATGAGTAAAATTAGTCCTGATGTTGGTCTGGATGGCAATATTTCACTGTAAATTTTAATGTGCTAGCACTGAGCCAGCGTTTTGCAAACGGTGTATGAACCATTTTGGCATACACAGGGGCGTCACTTTATCAGACAGGTGGAAGGGAGGGATGCAAGCCTTAAGTTGTCTGTCAAACCATGACTTCCCTTGTTAGTACAAGTAGCAGGGGGTTTGGTGATTGCATTGATCATCCCCCCCCCCTCCCAAAAAAAATGGGAGGTATAAATCCCCCCCCCTCCCTGAATGACGCCTCTGACAATACATGACCATAGTTTCATTTGCTTAAATTGCTGCAAATATCCGCCTGCTAAAACCTGGCATTACCTGGCTCTTACAGATGGAAGAATATCAATAACTGAATGACTGCAATGTAATTTGTTCAAAGTTCCACTAATCAACTCATAATAGTGTTGTTGCAAGTTTTAGTATTGGTACAGACAGTAAAATTCAAAGTTCAAAACTCATTAATTAGGGATGCACAATTTAAGTTCAGATTAGGGATGCACAATTTAAGTTCAGAAAAGAGAAAAAAACACACATCTAAAATGCACTATTATGTATCATTTACCTAGCACTTCTTTTTCTAGCGACAATTTCTCTATAAGGACTTATAGAATATAAAAATTAAGATGAATAATTGGTGAAATTGTGGAGTGACATTACGAATGCAGTGATGAAAACACTTCTTGAAAAGCTAATGGCATTAACAAGGACCTGCTAGAGGCACAAAATTGGCAATAGTTCTCAACAAAATTCTGATACCTTGAATTCTTGAACGAGACACATATGTGTAGATATATGAACAAAACAATAATAAGTCTTAAATTGTATCATTACTAAGACCATTCAATTTCTAAAGATTTTTATTTGACCTTTCATTTCGTACTGCATTTGGAGAACTATTGCTTCATTAAAAATATTCTGGTCATGCATAGTGTTTTCGATGGAGTACTCCTGTAATTCAAAGGCATACTAGTTGATCTTCTGATCTGCCCATATATCCTATAGAAATATATCAATCACTCTAAGCCTTTGATGTCTTCAATTAGTTTGCCTCAGGACATGTTTGATTGCATTCTGTTTAGCCCTGTGACCTGAGCTGTATACATGAGTTGGGACACCAGATCAAATTCTAAGAAAGATTACTAAGGCGATGTTGTGCACATGGTATTAACCTTCCATTGCATCCAAAACAGAAGCCCAAGAGTCCTATAAGTGTCAGCTCACTAAAAATCCACATAAGCTGAACAAGTTTTTTTAATAAGTACTGCGAATTACTCGGTGATTAAATGTCAGTCGTGTAGGATTTCAATACTTTACAGTGTACTTTAGTCCTCAGAACTCAGAACTTGGCATGTGAGTGTCATCTTACATTATTAAGGCCATACTTGGTATTAACCTGCCGTTGCATCCAAAACAAAGCCAATAAGTCCTATTAGTGTCAGCTCAATAACAGTCCCACATAGCATAAAAAACTGTAAATGAATTCTGTGAATAACTCTCTGCAAATAAATGTCAGTAGTGGCCTCAAATTTCTAGGATTTCATTAAATGATGGTGTACTGCTCTAAGTGAATGTTATCTTACATTATTTAGGATCAGTACACTTCCTTCCATTCCAGTCTTCTTAATTTGTATTTTAGATAATAGAGTATTTCTTTTTTAGACAGATAAACTTCATCCCTTTATTCCAAGCATGTCTTGATATCAAATACAATATATATATATTTATTTCATGTACCTGGTGATATTGATTAATCAACTTGATTTATTGTATACTTTGGAAAGGGGCGACCCTTTGTCAGTGACAGCATGGCTCTTTCAGAAGGGAACTCCAGATCTTGTATATTTATATATACAGTACGAATAAACTTATTCTGAGTTATGAGTTCTAAGTGCTACATTGTACAGCTAGCTAGATGGTTGGTTATATCGGCTGTTTAGCTTTAAAGGTATGTTTTAAGCAGTACCATACATAAATTTGATTGTTTAGTACGGACAAATAAAACAAGGTGCTAATGTAATGAAAAGCTGTGAAATTAGCAATTTTAGCCTGCGTGACTTTACCATTTCAATCTATTAGTCACATCTACTCAACATCAGATTCAGAAGGAGACATCAACCTAGCTTCAGATTACAAATTTGTCTGTAGATTTGTGTCGCCAATTCTCACTATGGAAAGTGAGAGTCTAGACCACATGAATGCAAATCATTTGTGACTAACATGCCCCACTGGATACCTCAGGCAAATCTGCTCAGCAAAATCATATTTCCAAACAAAGCAAAAACACAGCGCACCATATTTATACAAAGATACTATATACTATATGTTGTACAGCTATAGACAAACATTGCAAGAATTTTGTGTAAGCCATGGGTGTCAACATATGTCTTTGTAGATATTGTAACAGTGTAAGCAGGGTGTTACCATTGCAAAATTGACTTTTTGGAGTAATGGTCTATGCTGTTGATTCTCAAATGGGACCTGTAGCAGGTCCAATTCCCATGGAAAAGGAAATATTCGGATTCTGGTAAGCCCATGGGTACAAGGTAGGGTGTGGCTGGTGCCCAGCAAATTTGAAAATACTATCAGATCCAACCTAACTTAATTTGGTATTGTCTTTTGACCAAAGGAACATGCATGTGCAGTTTCATTGAAATTGATGCATTTCTACCTGAAGCATCATCATGCTCATGTGAAGTTTTACACTAGTTTATATAGGATTTTTCATTGAATTTCCACTAAACAAAGTTCCTATCAGAAAATCCAGAATAAGATATGACTTGTTTAATAGGGTAAACAATGACATTTGAAATGGAAGATTGTAATTACAAAACTAGGCTCTCTTTGACCAATGCAGTCTTGGCCCAGAAGTCACGAAATATTGATTTCTATTGAACTTAATGACATTTTACCATTACAAAGTAAAAGCTATCCAAGGCTATCATTCAGACCTCATTGGGTCAAAAGATCAGTACACTAGTTGCACTAAGTATAATGAAATGTATATATATATATGAAAGACTTCACTGCGGGGTGGGGAATGTGGTGTCTCTGCTCTCTTATCATATATTAACTTCATCTCATGCATCTCATTCCTCAAAATTTTCATGTAGCTAGTGGTCTCAAAATAACTTTGAATTAAGTTCTGAAACCACCAGTCATCATTATTATTGTAAATAATTTGATTTGTCATTGATAATAATAAAGAATCATACATATCAGTCAGTAGCTAGAAATCAACTGCGGATATTTATGATGGATTGCTTGTTATCTTACAGTGAAGACAGAATCGAATGCTATTATCCAAAGTAGGGACCAAAGAATAAGTATCAAGAACCCGCACTCTCGTAAGTAGGACGCGCTATGCCTACTGGGAAAAAGAGGCGCATTCTTAACCGAGCTGATTACGTCATAAACAGAGAACAATCGGCGACTATTGTGAGACATTATACTGACCAATTATGACATCATATGCCATGATACGGACATGGTAGCGTTAAGATTTTAGTGTTTGTTGACCTCATACATATAGGTAACATTTAGCTCCGTGCGTCATTATGACAATGAAAAAATGTGGAAATTACATTTTATTGTGTTGTTCATGTGAAATCGGCAAATTTACCCACTTGACTGGAAGTTCTGAATTAATTTTATTATCCACTAGGGGCGTTATAGAACTCCGGCACACAATGCATGCTGGGAAAAGGAGGTGCAAGCGTTTACAATGTGAAGCATAGGGAGTGGCGCTTCTTGGAAGTTATTCTTCGGTGGGACCATAAAAAATATGTGATTTTGGTCAAGCGGCAATCGTTGCAATAGAATGTATTATGTAAAGAATATAACAAGTTTTTTATTCACTGTATTAATCATGAAAATTAATTCTATGGAGATTTTACAATTGTACACAATTCATAGTTTATCACATCATATGAAAACATAATGTTACATAACCCAGAGTTGAATACATTACTGCATAAATGTTGTGCTTATTCTGTTATTCTAATGTGGATTTTGCAATATTCATTATTTTTAACAAACTCTTTGGGTTATTCTGAAGCATTACCCATACTGCATAATAATTATTTACATGTAAATTTGACCAAATCTCTAATTTAAAACAAAACGCTCACTTATACAACAGTTATATTTACAGAAGATGTCTCTACACCTTCAAGAAATACCTCAAAATGGTTTTTAGTCACAATGACACCTTATTGCTAAAATATCCTTAAAATAGTGACTTACATAATAATTATACACACAGTGTAGTAATTAACAGGTAGGAGGGTGGTCAAATGGTCTAAAATGCAAAACAATAAATGCTAATTTTCAAAAGCACTGTAACTTGAGAGTTAAGAAGTGCTGCTGAATTTTAATTTTAAGGTGATACATTGAAACTGCCTGAGCATAGGCACTAAGAAATGGACACCACTCCTGCAGGTTGTGCATCAGTGGAACCTTGATTTTTCTCACAGAATATGCGAGAAAAGGATCTAGGACTGCCAAGGGGACATAAAAGTAGTTCCTTAACAAATGGGCCAACTCCAAAACACCCAATATCATCATATTATTAGTGGATGTTGAGGTGTCCAACATAGTATTTTGTGGGTTGAGGCAATATAACTTTTGTGAATCCCACAAAACTCACCATCCACCATTGCTTATATTATTCACTCATTGTACAACATGCACTTCAGCCATCCAACATACACCCCAGCCATCCAACATACACTCTAGTCATCCAACATACACCCATGCTGGATGACAATGAAGTATTCTGATTCGCTCACAGGAGCTGAGTGGAGGATATATGTATATTTAGTAGTAGTGGAAATATTGACTGCTGTGGTTGGTTCAAATAATTAACTTTTCATCTTTATCCCAAATGACATCATCAATTAAAACTGGTGAGTGCCAAGAAAGTTCCATATGCATATATACCAAAAACAGTTATTAGTCTAAAAGCAAAATTTATACACAGAATTAGATTGGCTCATCTAATATCATGAGCCTTGGCTCCTAATTAAGCCGTGATAATGATTGACAGTTTATCAAGCAACTGGACGCTCGCCTGCTCCTCTAGAGAACCTGGGGTTCAATCCCATACCCAGGCAACCTTTCATGAGCATCATCCCAGCTGGATGTCATTCGGATGAGACGATAGTGGCAAGAACTTGCTGTATAGCCTGTACTTCTCATATCTATCTATCTATCATATGTAAAATCTTTCCTTAAAAATCAAGGACCTATTATTGTCAATATAATATTTTATGACCTTGCATTAAAAAAAAAAGATTACAAAGATTAATGTAAACAATATTTGATATCTATTGCATAATTGATAACCTTTTCAGACAAGTTCATGTGCAAAAAAATGATTCCATCCACCTAATCATGCTGTGAGGAAATGGTCGAAATAACTTCTCTGTACTTCATAACAATAATAAACAATGTTGAACATCCAACTTAATGATACTCATTCATCATGTTGGTTTATTGATAGGCCCTTAGCTCCTTAATTAAGGTAAAAAGCTAAATCAATTTCCTGTTGCAAGTGCATGGTCTTAAAACAGCCTTAGCAAATTCCCATGCCCCATTACTCCAAGAGCATCGCAGTTAGTATTTATCTTGTGAGCATTGCTTTATATTTTCAACCTCTGATGTTTCTGCTAAATAAGCTGAGAGAGAGATGCGTTTATCAAGCTTTTGCAATAACTGTAATAGTATAAATCGAAATAAATTATAAGCTGTTGGAGACAGCCAGCTGGAGGCCCCAGACTCTATATAATACTGTTCGCTGTTGTTTTGAGACAAGAAATATATTCACTGAAAAAGTATGGTTGTTTCTTAGATACATAAATCTTTTTAACAGTGCATTACAGTAATAAATATCAGAAGCGATTAACCATCTTTTGTTACATTTCTGATTAGATTTGGTTCAAAATTATAATAAAGATATATGTATTTTAATAGCCTGGTGTTTTATTCCATTGGGTGTATTCATTGACCTCTTTCATCACTTGGGATCACATAAAAACAAAAGAAAAAAAGTTATCAAACTTCTGATTTTTACTGCTCTGGGCTCAGCACAAAATTTGATCTTGTCTGACTTTAGGCTTAGAGGATCAAAAGATAACATCAAGCAAAGGAAATTTCTTCATCTTGAAAGTAAAAAAAGGCTCAATTTCGCAGATGTACTGAGCCAGGTGATGTAAAGCTCTCATTACACCAAATTACCTCATATTGTATCCATAGCTGTCTCTTACAATGGTAGAATATCCTAGCCTCTGGTGAGACATCTTGCCTTGAGAGACACAATATTTTATTTGCTTCTATCATTGTTAGATGTTGGAGATCAGAAACCAATATATATTTATAGTACTAAGATACTATCAATTATAATAGTACATCTGCAAAATATTGCAAGGTACTCTCATTTGCTTTGATATGTACATACAAGACAGATTCAGAATCAGATAATTTACAGTACTTGGTTATGGTTCACACAAAACATCACTCTGAATGGTGGTGGTGGTGGTGGTGGTGGTGGTGGTGGTGGTGGTGGTGGTGGATTAGCGCTTTAAGTCCTGTATTTCTGCATCTGAGGGGCTAATTATTAAGGCTCGACTGGGAATTGAACGCGGGACCCAGTGGTTGGAGGCCCAGTGAGCTATCACTGAGCTGGGCTACCCCCACATCACTCACAGGAGGTTTGTCAAATTATGACATGTAGTCATATTGACAACTTTAGAGTGCTATTTTTTACTACCCCTGCTTTTTGCTGAGAGTGATTCACAAGAAACAACCAAAAAAAACATGTTGTTTTTGCAAAGAGGTGCTTCTTTTTTTCACAGAAACAGTAGACACATAAATGCAGACAACTTTGAAGCACTACATCATGGATACAAGATTGCACTTAGCCTGTAAGTAGTAACTCTGTATGGTAAAAATAGTCTGATATGATATATGTGATGGGTAAGTGACCACATCATTAAATAGCATTAACTCTTCATGCACCAAAAGTTTAAACCCACCTTTCAAAAAAAAAATATAAAACTTCTAGAGCAAACTGGTTTTATACTTCTTGAGAGTAGTGTACAAAGAATTATCTTCTTTTCATTTAAATTCGTACAAGTTAATCTTATCATATGTCAATGATATTACTGGGTAACCTTATTAGCGTGGTGGGCATGAAGAAGTTTCATTGAACAAATTAAACCCTGTTATTTACTGATTATCTTTAAAGCTTGTGAAAGGCTACTGGAAAATGCATTTGCATCATTTAAACCTTAAATCCAATATTATGAATTAACACTTCATTTGCTTGATAATAACTTATTCGTTTTGATATATATATGACTTTTTATTTTGTTTTATGTCAGTTTAGTTCAATTTCAACACATTTTGAGATGTTGAGCTAAATTTTGCCATAATGTCAGACCCAAGCTGCTACTTTCCCAAAGTGCTTCAATGTATCCAGCATGAGTTTTTGCAGGGCTTCCTTTTCAGAGCTTCTTGGGAAACACAAGCATCATCCCACTTCCTCTTTATGCACAGCAAGGATTCGGTTTCATCCTACTCTTCACGTCATTAGCGAATAAAGGGGAAAGCGGCATCCTGTTGAAGCCGATATGGTCTTCTGTTACCGAATGTGACTACAGTTACTCTCCATAGTCATTCCGGTAGTTATTTAAAAAAACGAATAATTATCAGTAATTATCTTGCCACAAAACGTGACGTGAGAAAGATGTTTTTAAACTTTACAATATGTCGTTATAATTATTAACGACATTAATGATTTGATATTTCAAATTTCATTTGTAAAACACTTGTTGCTTGATTGGGAAATAACACGTACACTTAAACTTCAGTTACAGAATTAATATAATAGAATTATAGAATAGAAAAATCTTTATTTTAAGTCGAAAGGGTACAACAATAAAATTAGCTCTAAAAGCTATTGATCGATTACATAATTGCAAAAAAAGAAAAAGTGTAGATAAAATAATAACAATGAAACTAATTAAATTATAATATAAAACCATGATCATAAGATGATGAGATGCTTAAAACACATAATAAAAAACAAACATTGTGGACCTTCCCACTTTCTAAAATCATTAAAATCGAAATCTCCTTTAAAATGTCTGTGCACTGTGCAGTAAATTCCACAGATGAGCACAATAATATGAGTATATTCTATCGAAAAAGCAAGTGAACATGCTATATGGCTGAAAATTAGGGGATCAACTCATGAAATTATTATTGGTGGTGCCTATATTCCCCCTGAGGGTAGCATGATCTATTTGAATAGTAGATATGGAAAGGATGTGCTGAATGAATTGAGGGAGGATCTTGCATGTTTTCTAGATAGAACACCCTTTGTTTCTATTTGTGGTGATTTTAATAGCCGGACAGGTGATATGAATGATTTTGAAGAACCTGTAAATGGAAAAAATTCTTCTCTCATCTCTGACTTAGGCACTGTATCTCGTGTTGCAACTACAATGCAACACAAATGGTCCCTTAAGCACAGACTGTGTAGAGATAAGAAGGTAAACGCCTTTGGAAAGGATCTCATTAACTTATGTAGGGCAAGCAGTATTAGAATAATGAATGGATTCTTTGATGAAAGTATAACCAATCGATTTACCTGTCATACTCCTATGGGACAAAGTGTTGTTGACTATTTGCTTTGTAGTGAACCAGCGTATAATTGCCTTCATGAGTTTGTTGTAAATGATAAGCTTACTGAGTCTGACCATACACCACTTAGCTTTTCTTTTAACTTTCCCAAAGTACCAAAAATAAATAAACAGACTAAAAATAGTCGGCAGACCAGAACATTCAAGTATGTATTTGACAAGAGTAAAACTGAAGAATACCTCTCTAATTTTGACAATGAAAATGCCAAGAACACACTGTATAAGCTATGCTGTGATATTGAGTCAGACTATGATACAGATGTGGTCATAGATACT
Organism: Alitta virens; assembly: GCA_932294295.1. Classification (NCBI taxonomy): domain Eukaryota; kingdom Metazoa; phylum Annelida; class Polychaeta; order Phyllodocida; family Nereididae; genus Alitta; species Alitta virens. Next base: position 28,320,349 of record OW028584.1, on the reverse strand, counting down.
GTATACCAATACTTAACTGATAGAATACGGCCAACGTTTGAGAAAAAGAAATCTAAATCTGCAAAAAGCACTTTTCCTACTAATAAATGGTTTGATAGTGAGTGTAAAAATCTCAGAAAATCTTTGAATGACTTTGCTAAACAGAATGATTTAGCCCTGGATCAAAATAAAATGCAATATGGTATTATGCACAGATATTACAAACGAGTAACTCAAAAGAAAAAAAGAAAATTTCAAGGAAATAATAGAAAGGAAATGCAAACTCTCATGGGTAAAAATCAAGCAGATTGCTGGAAGTATTGGAATAAATTAAAATCTGTTGGAAAAATCCAAGTTAACTGCCCAGACTTAGATACCTTTCATAACTACTTTAAACAACAATCGCTTCCACCAGAGCGTGACTATTTTGACACTGAAAATATGGCACACATAGTTAATGCTGTGCAAAATTCCGGTTATAGCTGCAGTAGTGAACTATCTACTCATATTTGTGATAATGTAATAACTGAAGAAGAGGTCGCCCTGCATTTCAGGAGACTCAAAAATAATAAAGCGGCTGGCATTGATGGGATACCCGCAGAATTCTATAAATATGCTGGTGAAAATCTTATAACACCATTTTGTGCTGTATTCAACCACATTTTTGATAAAGGTGAATACCCATCTCAGTGGTCAGAAGGGCTTATTAATGCTTTACATAAAAAAGGTAACCGCACAGATCCTGATAACTATAGAAAAATAACTGTAAATGTAGTAATGGGTAAGATTTTTGACTCAATCCTAAATAGCAGATTATACTTTAAAAATGAGGCTCTAAATCTTGATGATCCTTGTCAGTTTGGGTTCACCCCTGGGTCAAGCACTACTGACTGTGTCTTTGTTCTTGACACAGTTATAAGTTACCAACAAGCAATGCGAAAACCTGTATACTTGTGCTTTGTTGATTTTACTAAAGCATTCGATTACATTAATAGAAATGCTTTGTACTACAAATTGATGCAGCAGAATATTGGTGACAAAATGCTCAAGGTTATCATTAGTATGTATGATAAGGCAAAAGCAAGAGTAAACCAAGGTGGTAATACCGGTGGTTCTATTGACAGCAAATGTGGGGTATTACAAGGTGGAATCCTCAGCCCAAAATTATTCAATGAATTTATGTCAGATCTACCCGATCATCTTGAAAAATCAGATGGAATAACATTAGGTGATTTTACTCTTACACATATATTGTATGCCGATGACATCGCACTTGTAGCTGATTCTCCTAATTGCATGCAAAATAGTATAAATTCACTTCATAATTACTGTAAAAAATGGCACCTTATTGTAAATGTTAGTAAAACCAAAGTGATGCAGATTGGTAACAAAGCAATAAGCACCTTCTTCTGTAATGGGGAAAAACTAGTAAATGTTGACAGCTTCAAATATCTTGGCCATATGCTTACTAATAAGCGTAGAATACATAGCAAGATGACGGAATACCTCTCAACACAAGCTCATAAAGCGCTCTTTGCACTGCAAGGTGATTCAAAACAAGCATTAGGAAAAATCGATCCCATGCTATCTCTTCGAATGTTTGATACCTATATTTTACCTATCCTGGAGTACAATAGTGAAATATGGACAAGTGAAAAATCTATGCCTGAATTAGAAAATTTGCAACTTGCATATCTTAAAAACATATTAGGAGTTAGAAAACAAACACCATCTTTAGCAGTCTATGGTGAAACAGGTAGATTCCCATTGCATGTCAGACAGAAAATTAGAATGGTGAATTACTGGATAAGATTGGAAAGAGCACCTGATGACAGTTTACTTAAGAAATGTTTAAATTTTCAGAAGGAAATTTATGTGAATGCAGTAAATGGAAATAACTGGTTCAGTAAAGTGTGTCATGTATTAAATAACTGCAACATTGAATATGATATTAGTAACCTCAGAAACTTTGACATTGATAATATCTCTAACACAGTGAAACTAAGACTCTATGAAGCCGAACATGAGCGACTTATAAATGCAATAAATGACAGTTCACAACAACCAAAACTTAGGACATATAAACTATTTAAAACTGATTGTAGAATAGAACCTTATCTTGAATTGCAACAAATTCGCAAAGTGTTAACTAAAATAGCTAGATTTAGGACAAGTTCACATAGCCTGAAGATTGAAACAGGTCGACACCATAAACCAATAATTCCTGCTCCAAATAGAATATGTGAAAAGTGTACGTTAAACTTTGTAGAAGACGAAATTCACTGTTTGATTGTCTGTCCTGGTAATGAGCAACACCGTGTTAACCTTTTTTTGAATGCAACTAAATTTATTAACAACTTCTTGTCTCTAGATGATATAACTAAGTTTACAGCAATAATGACAAACAAGGAACCTGAGTTATTAATTAGTTTAGGAAAGTTTCTCCTTCAAGCTGATGTGTAGAGAAAACCATCTCCTGTATCCACACAGTTATTAATTTAGTTTATTAGTTTATTAGTTATGATGTGCTTGTCATGTTTTGGACTTTGAGAGTGAAATGTTTTTATTAGCGGCTTGTATTTTTTTCTATTGTGTATGTGGATTTTAAACACGTATTATAAGTTAACTTGGTGGCTGGAACCTTGATTATTGAAATTTTATTGCTTTCTGTACTTACATTAATGTCTCTTTCATGTTATCTTTTAACTGAATGACATATGTATCATTTATGATATTTTACATGTCAATAAAATCTATATATATATATTCTCTTTCCCTGTAAGGTAGAATGTCGGTGATTTATGCAGCTTTTGAGCCTAACAACCGTGGCTTTGATTAAACAGTACAGCTTATCTTATCAGGTGACCTTCCAGTGTTTTTTTCTTAATACCGATTTTCATGGTACAACAACACAATGAAAGCGGACAAATTGGCCTTGGGAAGATAATTAGGCAAAGGAACTTGATCCAAACAAATAAAAAAAACTGTGATTGAGCAAGTTCTGTTTGGATGCTTGGCCTCTCTGTCGACCTAGCTTCTTGATTGGACTTTCTTTTCTTTTTTCACCTTTTGATTGTTTTTTCATTTTTTTTCATGGGTGGCCTAATGGTTAAGGAATCGGCTCAATGGTTAAGTCATTTGTTAATTCAACATTTGCCAGCTCTGCTGAAGGTCCCGGAACACGGGTTCGATCCTAGGCCCGGGCGCTTTTCATGAGCTACATCACAGCTGGATGTCTATCGCATTAGGTGTTAAATTGGAGGTGCCTCATACTCGGTGTCTATGCTGAGGCAAGTGAAAGACCCCACCCATGGTGCGGACTTCAAGCCTATCATCTCATTATTATGTCTGCCTTTATGCGGCTGTTTATATAAGCTGACCAAGCTTCAGACTCAGTAGCATTGAGACATTAGACATACGTTGTGTTATTCCTCTGTGATCTGTACCCAGCCACGTCAGTAAAGTTAAGTTAAATTTATATTTTATATTTTTTGGTAAATACTTAGTACGGTGAGTCAAATGATACACCATTCATAAATCTGGCGCGAAAAATAGTAATTAACAGTACTAGGTATTCATAAATCAATATTCTTTAAAAAAAAAATCGATTTATGAGTGCAGCACGGTTAGTTTATGAAAATGCAATAGGCTTAAATAGTTTGATTTCAAGTCCCTTTTAATTTTTCTCAGTTTAAAAAAAATCTTAGCAAAATGAGGATTTACTCTACTAGATTGAATTGATACTAAAACGAGGTTTTGTTCAAGCTTAAATAACATAAAGTTTCATTAAAAGTCAGAATAAGACTCAAGATTATTGGCATACCATTATTCACTGTACATTAATGGCTTTTCCTTTCAAAATCTCTTATTGTACATTGTACATTAATGGCTTTTTCTTTAATTTATTGTACATTCATGGCTTTTCCTTTAAATTATCTTATGTTCTAACACTAAAATCTACAGCAGTTAGTTTCATTAAATACGGCCCGTCAAATTGAAACTAGACAAAGCTGTAATTGCTGGCTACTCAAAACCGGATCTAAAAGTACATATTTATGATATATTAGATTAATTTCTTACCAAGGTACAAAACACGCAAATAACCTTAAAGCTACAACTATCATGAAACTTTATCTTTATCTCTATGTGTGTAACGCCATTAACGTCTTTATAATGATAATTTTAATTCATGCAAAAGGCATATACAAATATGTATTTACAGTATATATACAATATTTATAACAGTTCACACTAGGCCAACAATTGTATAGCAGGTACCTTAATTAATGATACAACTGACCATTACATAAATTTTTTATTCACTACTATGCCAAAATCTCAGATATCAGACCCTAAATATATGATATAAAATATATATCGTGCATTTACAGATAGAAATCGAAATCTATTCAATGAAGAATTCATATTTTGCTAATTAAAAGCAGGACATATCTCTATATAATCTCTATATAATCAACAACGCCCTTAAACAAAGACATTGTTGTGAGTGAGTCGAAGGTCACTAAAGCCGTACAACAACTGAAGCTCGGAAAAGGGGATGGAAATAAGGGAGTCTTGTCAGATCATGTGAAGTGCGCACCAAATTAACTGTCCGGTCTCATTGCCCTCCTGTTGACAGCAGCAACCAAGCACAGCTACATGCTATGTGAGATGCTTACAGGCATGAGAGCAAATATGTTCAACAGTGATAAGTATCGTGGGATAGCCCTAAGCTCCTGCCTATCTAAAGTTTATGATCTTTTCATATTAAATCGATATGTCAATGAGCTGTCTACTTCAAACATGCAGTATGCCTTCAAAGGACAACACAGCACACCTATAACAGCACACTAGTTCCAAAGGAAACACTATCCTACAATAAAAGGAACAAAAGTGATGTTTATGTGGGTCTCATGGATGCGAGTAAAGCATTTGATCGTGTGTGCCATGACAAACTCTTTAATCTATTGATAGACAGAAAGTTACCAGGAGTAGTTATCAGACAGCTCTTGGATTCTTATAAAAGACATTTATTGCACCCAACATTGAATAAACGCTACTCTGAAACATTTTATACCCTCAATGGAATTAAACAGGGGAATATCTTATCACCCGCATTTTTTACCTACACCTTTGTATGTACAATTGGCATTCACTATTATGGATCGCTGATGATTTATCAGTGCTGTGTCCCACTTTGTATGGACTTCAAGAAATGTTCAATATATGTGAGGAATTGGGAAAGAAATATGTAGTGAAGTATAACCCTACCATGTCAGTTGGATTTTGTGTGAAAACGAATATTGCCAGATGCGTCTTGCAGGTCAGCCCATTAAATGGGTTTCTGTAAATAATTATCTTGGTAATTACATCCAGGCTGACCTAAATGAAAAGGGTTTAGTGCAGTATAGCGGACCCAAATGTATGCCCATATTTGGCGCCCATTAAAAATAAAAATAAATTTCAAATATTTCACAAGTTTTCATACTCCCATGCAGCTACTTGTCAGGGTGCAAGTTTTAAGATCTAGCACAATAAAAATAACATTTGATGTAGATAAGCGGGGGTTTGGAAAAAGCCAAAATAAACGCTGTCTTTACCGTGAAGATGAAACCGCCGTCATAACTATATTGATTTGTGACGTCATAAATAGATTTCAAGCATTTTTACGTCATAGGCCTGGCAATGAGGCTCGTTAAATATAGTCATAAATCTGGGTCCGCTATACTGCACTTTTTCCAATGAAAAAATTGAAATTGTGAATAAAATAAGCGATTTTATTGGAAGGATTAATAATTTGTTGGCAACTTTCTCGAAATAAGATATTTGTATCAAGCAAGGAATCTTTAACTAGCAGTGCAGCCACTTTTATGGTGCAGAAACCTGGAACTTGTGTTCTCCAGATGCAGGGGTGGGGGCTTAGCTCAGTGGTAGCGCGCTGGGCTTCCAACCACTGGGTCCCGGGTTCAAATCCCGGTCGAGCCTAAGTTGGATGACTGTTTCATCAATCATCTCTTTGCCATGGTCCCTACCTGTCCTAATTAGCCCATCAGGTGCAGAAATACAGGACGTAAAGCCCTAATCCACCACCACCACCATTCTCCAGATGTAGACGTATTCAGGAAGACATGGAACCATGGTGTGCATAGGACCTTTGACTTATCCTACCGCGCATCAAGAGAATCTAACCTTCGTTAACATTGTCTCATCATATCTCCCCACATCTCATCTACTAACATTTCATCTCATCTCATCTAATCTCATCTTGTCTCATCTTAACTCTACCTTACTTTCGTTATCTTCTCATATCATTTAATCTTATCTCGTTTGGTTCCCTTCTCATCCTATTTGCTACCCACCAAGTTTTATTGGGGGGTGTTAAATGGACAGGGCAGGGGTAAAGCAAGGGGCCTCTATTTCTCTATCTAGCCATATGGGTGTATTTAATTTCAAATGGGTAAAGTACACTACAAAGTTAAATAATTAAGAGCCCTGCTTCCTGGCCTTACAGCCTCAGTCTTTACTAAGCCTCTGAAGAAGCAACATATATTAATAATTTGCCGAAGTCTTTGTCTTCCCTCCCACCCACTCCTTTGGGTTAATTGCGCTTTAATTATCCTAGTCTTAGTTGAGGTCTTGATCAGTGATTATATAATGAACAATAATCTAACTATTCATTTGCAAGCATGACTTCATTCAGAATAAATATGTCTAGTTAAGCATAAAATGACTTGATGGCATGAGCGGAATATTTGATGAGACCGAGCATAATGTCTGCCGCAAAATGATCAAGTTACCCCATTACCCTAATCCGGGGGTGATAGTGTCTCGCATTGGGTCTTGGAGGGGTTGAATTGGTGTCAAAGGTTAATGATGCGTCTTTTAGACTGATCAGACTCAAAGCTCTGAGAGGCAATGTAAAGATTTGAGGTTTACCATTTATCTGTCTTCTAGACCTGCTAAATTGGTGGTTTGCCTTACGTTGTAAACTGTACATGTCTTTGGTATTATAATCTGTTATTGCTAGCGGGGGTATGTGGGTGAAGGTCTGAAGGTCGGTCAATTTAATCGGATAATGGTCCTTATTAGGTATGACCAAACACCCCAAACTTTGCTTAATCCATTCGAATAAAATGAATGTACATTTTACAATTCTCATTAAACAGTTTGGAATAATTATTGGCTCTTAGAATACTACATGTGACTACTCAGAGATACAACAATCCGGGCCAAGCATACATATAATACAATTAGGCTCTGTTTTATGCAATTACAAAGGATAAAGGATGAGACATATTACGTTTTTGTTTCAATCCAAAGTTCGGAATAAAACTTTCCTAATAATATTAGACAGCCTTTTTCCTTAGATTCCGAAATTTCACATGACACTTTAAGTTTGTTAATAAAACAAAATTATAACATTGAAACATGCTCAAAATAATATTATTTACAATTTGGATATTTCTCTAGAGCTATTTTAGGAACAGGTGAATTTATACATCAACACTATAACTGATGATACTTTTACAATATAACATAAATGGATATTGTATGATTGAAACAGTTCTGGGTTACAATTACATTCTTGGATTGTTTAAAGAGAGTTTCGGTCTAAGTCTTGGCTGTCATATTTCTCTGATAAATGTAATTACACAAATCCAAGTTATTTTAATTTACCAACATCATGGGTATCAGGTTTTACTGTCCACTTTGAATGAAAGACTAGATAAAGTCTAGTTTAAACAGTGTCTGGTCTTTCATTGAATGATTACTGTCTAATGGTGTCTATGCACACACATTGTCTTCAACAATGTGACAGCAAAAAGTGTAATGTGGTGGGACATTCCACATTCAATAGACAGATCTCCAATGTATGTTTTGATTGAAGGACAGTACTACATGGAAGCATCTAACCACTTGTGGTGCAAAATTGATCTCTTGAAAATTGAGACCGTCTTAAGAACAAGATATGATAAAATTACATAATACAGGAAGGCCCACACCCCACATTCTTATGTAAAAATGCTGAGATCTCCTAGCATGTGACTTCCATTTACTAAATCAATAATGCTCTGTTATTTGACCTTTGGTCACTTTGGTCAGAAGTCAAGAGACAGTGTTTAGATAGCCTGGGTTATTTTTTTCATCTCTGAATCCTAACCTCGGGATAAATAGATTTGACTGAATTACTATACCTCTCCACCCTTATTGAGAAAACTGGCATCAAATTAGTGACTGGCAGTTTTATAATATTTTTTTTTTCTTACAGTTAAGCATCAGTTTGTTTTAGAATGCTACTCTCAAATGTCCATATTTAAGATGTGTAAATAAATAAAATGTGATGTCCCTTTCACTTGAATTATCATTCCTAACATTTTAGTTGGGATAAAAATATGAACAGCATCTTTGTAAATTCAAGTCAGTGATTTGCCTTATAGGAAAATTGTTAGCCATTAGTACATTTAGTAGACATGTTCCAACATTTAGTAGACATGTTCCAGAGAGATTAACCACGTCAACGAATTGGAAAACCATTATCAAAAGCCAAACAGACGCCCCTTCATGGTATGTTACTGAGGCAGAATAAATTATTGATCAAGCTTGAAAACATTCACTACTCTCCAAGTAAATACCATTTGTGGCTTGTAAAGTAGAATGAATAATCGGGGTCTACATGGGTACCGAAAAGCAATATCTCATGTCGCCATTTAAGCACAAATCTAATGTCACTTTTTACCTAATATGAATAATAACTAAGAATATCAATACTGTCGCCTGTCGCTCTTTAAATATATATATATATAGCTTTTATTGGGACTTTTTTATTATCAGTAAAGATACATATGTCACATATCTACTTACTGCGTCTATCTAAAACTACATCTACAGAAATATGATATACAAATTCTCATTATTTTATACATAATAGACTCTATACAGCTTAACGTTCAAGGTCCCAGTTGCCATAATTTGATGTTTTCTGGGGAGAGTCACTTTAAAGTGATATTCCTAGTATGTCCATCTTTATTTGAGAGCTTCAGTGTCTCTTTGTCCCTGGTTAAGAAGGGCAATGTCGCACTGTTGATTTTTACCCATAATAATAAGTAAGCTACAATGACTAGAATACCTGTTCTGGTATGGTCTGAATTTGTAGTGGACCTTTAAAGCATCTGAGTGCCTAAAATGATTTTTTTTTGTCAATATTTAATGATATATAGACATCCTTGATGATATAGGCCACTGTGATGAATTTGGATCTCTCTGATAATAGGGACCTCGGAAAAGTTTGTATTTATAGAACATGGCCAATTGTGCCACATGCGTTTTCCATGCGTTTGGATAGACGCATGGAAAACCGAGGTTTTTGCCTCATTATAAAAAGCTAAAAACCATGCCTTTTCTCTGTGTTAATCCTTCTCATGGAAAACGCACGTGGCACATTTGGCCATGTAGGTTCTCTATAATGATATCCGTTTGTTTTAGAGGGCATCTTTAGTGGCATGTACCTCTGAGATGACATGGACTTTAGTGCTGCTATATCCTAACTATCCAATGTCTTTCCACTAGCTTGTAGGAATTTTATGTCCGGGCTGGTCAGTTTTCGTGTGACGTTGTACTCTCTCTCGCTGGTTCGCTGAGTGAAGAAACACTCAGGTTGGGTCTGGCGAATTCTGTGATCTGATTGGTTGATATCTAGCATTTGCACATTGTGACGTTACCTTCCAATTGACAGACCCGACCTATCTCCTTACTTGAGACGGGAACGAGTCAGTATGACATCACCACAGCCCAATTATTGATGACATCATTTTGTGTAATGGTGACTTCATGTATTGTACTAGTATTTCTAGGTACAAAGGTCTCACAAGAACTGTCCAGGCCCATAGCCAGGCTGAGGCAGAGGAGGCAGTCGCCTCCTCTGATTTTGGGACAAATTAACCCATTTTTTGGCAAAGTTGCCAATAAATTTGTGTTTGATGGACTTTTTTGTTACAACAAACAACACCGCCCAGCCAAATCATGATGGCATTTTAACGCATAAAAGGAACCTCTTGGGAAATCATGTAGTCTTGTTTCCATTTGATGAAGAATGTGAAGTGACACTTGTGTGCAGGAAAATCTATATAAGCTAAATGTAAAATGCATTAACTAAACACTAGTAATTACTAGTAAAGGATATGACAAATAACACAGTAAATGATAAAGTAAATGACGTATTAAATTACATAGTAAATGTCAATCGATGTGACATAGCTAAGAGATAATGAAAAAGTGCAGTATAGCGAACCCCAATTTTTTACCATATTTAGCGAGCCTTGTTGTCATGCCTATGATGTTCAATGCTTTATTTCAATGAATGACGTCACAAGCAAATGACAGCGGATTTCGTTTTTCAATGCAAGAACGGGTTATTTTCTTTCACCCCACAAAAAATATACAAATGTTATTTTAATTGTGCTAGAACATGAAAAATAGGTAAAAATGGCAATATATTCTGTGTGCCTTGTCCACCAAATATGGGTATAAAGTTGGTCAGCTATACTGCACTAAACCCGAATTAACAATTGCTATATTAAATAACAGTAAATGATTGAATATGATGGTAAATGACGCTGTAAATGACATAATAAATAACATTGTAAATGTCATGATAATGAAAATGTAAAATGATATGGTAAATGACAAAATAAATATCAATGATAAATGAAAATGTAAAATAATATGATAAATGACATAGTAATTGACGTAGTAAATGGTAAGGTAAATGACATTGTAAATGGCAAGGTAAATGACATAGTAAATGGCAAGCTAAATTATATAGTAAATGACATGATAAATGACATAATAAATGGCAAGGTAAATGACGTACTAAATGACATAGTAAATGGAAAGGTAAATGACGTACTAAATGACATGATAAATGACATAGTAAATGGCAAGCTAAATGATATAGTAAATGACATGATAAATGACATAGTAAATAGCAAGGTAAATGACGTACTAAATGACATGCTAAATGACATAGTAAATGGAAAGGTAAATGACGTACTAAATGATGCAGGAGATTATATTGGTGCATGATGAAACTTTGTTTGCTGTTGGCCTTGTCTCAACTCATCATTATCTTGTCTCTTTAAACAACAAATAACATTTTAAAGTTAATATAAAAAAATTGCACAAATCATGTTATTGTATTCTGAGAAATTATTCAAATATTACTGGGAATTTAATGCGTGTGATTATTAAAACTGCTGGGAATTATGCGGTTTATAAAATATAACATTTACTGGAGAAAGTTTTATGTAGTATGAGCAACACAAAATTGTCAAAACTTAGCAATTTGAGAAAATCATGCTCCTGCAACTTAATGGTAATGTGTTAAACTGAACCAGCACATAGCCATAAATCCTAAACGGATGCTTAATGTTGCTGAGTGAATGAGCCAGTTTTATGTCTTCTGTCTGGCTGCATTACAGCACGACAGTTGAATTGAGTACAATATTCCATCAGATGATCATGGAAGAATCCAAACTAGGAGTGACTGACTAGATGGCAAAGCCAAGTCACCACCTCTGGCTTTAAAGAAGATAAAACTAGTCCAGCCAATCTGTGTCGAATGCAATATTCTGCCAAAGGATCCAATTTGCTCACAAGAGTTAAGTAGTCATAAAAAGACCCCCCCCCACCCCCTCTGTAATTAATTCTGGTGTAGGATCCCAAAAAAATATATAGAGCAGAACAGGGAAGTAGGATCAGCATGTCACTCACAAGCAGTGAGTAGGTGAGAGATATGTTTAATGATGTCTTAACTATATCTATAAATGGTTTTTATTGACATTTACTCATATCAGAAAAGATACATAAGTCACATATAAATATGGCTCTACTCACTAAGTCTACCTAAAGCTACACCTGCAGTAGTATGGTATACAGGTTCTCATTATTTTATACATAGTATGCTAACTGTATGATAATTCATGTCACTGCTACATATGCAATAGCTAGACAGGCATTAACTAGAGTGCACATTGCGCAGAGTCCTTGAGATGAGGAGGCCCAGGACTTTCAAGGGTAGTCAATTACAAACATTGACAGTCACTGCCTTTGAAATAATATTATGCCTTGGAATTTCTAATCTAATATCCATTGTGTGACTGACTGATGTTTCAGTTTCATTCTTTTGACGAAATTATTTTACGTCTATTAATATCATATGTGAATTTCTTTGACTAAAACCGTCAATTGACAACCAAATTGTTTTTAGTGATAACACAAGCAAAAGAACAGTAGTGGTTTATGGAAAGATATACTATAGACCAAATTAGTCTCCTTTATGGTATTTTTCAAGAAGTTTTCTGTTTTTTCTTTTTTTCGCAAAACACATTTCTGTATTAGTATTTCTCATAACATACAAAAGTGATACTATAATATGCCAATATTTACTCATCATTCTCTTAATGGTTTTATTGGATAACTGTCTGCTGCACTAGTCAGCCTAAATTTATCGGTTAATCATACACTAATGGCCAAATAAAACATTTTGAGAATCAAGAACAGTTTGAGACGTTAAGATTTTGGTCTTTGTATCGTTTCATTGACAAATTGTTGCTCATTCAGCTCACGACCTACAAACATGCTACAGTTCAATCAAACAAATCCACAATAATTTTATCCATGGGGAAACTTAAGCCAAATTACTCGAAGGAAATCTTCATCTGAAGACAATGAAACATGAAATATCTAGAGCTATTGAGAGCCTTAATTGGAATATTTAAACCATTGTCTATGTCTTTGTCTATGTCTCAATTCTAATGGGTCCAAAGCTTAATCATTCGCGAGAAAGGAGTCTTTTGTCAATGATGGAAACACATTTTTCGAAAATTAATTCCTGTGGTTAGTATCTCAAATTTAGAAGCCCACTATATCCATTTGAGGGAGGTCATGCAAAAAAAAAAATATGTGTGCAAGAGTGCCTTCCAACAATCTGATTCCTCAAATTTTGAAACAACCATCATTTGCCTAATTTTCATCTGCCTTATCCTCTTTATGCAATATAAATGCAGTTGGTATAGCATGAAATGATGTTATCCCATGTGCAGAATACTTGATGAGACTGGGCATAGTGTCAACCACAAAAGGGTGGGGGCCGAGCTCAGAGGTAGCGCTCTGGGCTTCCAACCGTTGGGTCCCGGGTTCGATTCTCAGACGAGCCTAAGTTGGATGGCTGTTTCATCCTTCATCTCATTGCCATGGTCTCTGCCTGTCCTAATTAGCCCAACTGGTGCAGAAATACAGGACGTAAAGCCCTAATCATACACACACAGTGTCAATCACAAAATAATCAAGATTTAAGACAAATATACTTGCCCTCATAGTTAATGCAATAATGCAGTACCCAATTTCATTGTTTACTGCATTTGTTTTTTTGTTATTGTTTTGTTTATTCATTTTCCCTCACATTGAATATACTGGTCAAGGATGAAAAAGTTAATTGATCAAAACTGTTTTTCTCAAGTCAACTGACGGAAAACTAATTTGTTGCAATATGAAATCTCTCAAAATATCGTTAGTCAAACAGACCTGTTGGACATTTTGGCCAACATTTACACACTTTTAATAATAAATAATGAAATAGTAAGGGTTAGGTTTGCACTCATCTGTTTATAAAATAAGTTGTATCAACTCTAATACATTATATGTCTTCATATTTCGTATTTTTCATCAATAAGATAATGTCATGCTGTCACTAATTAATTGGAGCAAGGATTGGGAATGAATCTGGATCTTAGTGAAAAGCCTGCTTATATCAATCAAACAAGTTGCTTTTGAGACACAAAATATCTGCATTTTGGCAATCGTGCATTTTTGTGTAAATTTAATGTGACTTGATTTAGTTAGGCAATTTCAAACTATTTTGATTAAGTCTTGGAAATTGCCATTTTGACTGACAGTGCAGCTTTAAGGAAGCTGTGGACCATAGGCCAAGAATTGGCTGGGTGATTCTAGTCACCATATAATATATAGAGTCTATTCACTGAACAGCCTTGAATTCAGCAAGACATAATTCTTTCTTCTCCTCTTATTACTCATTTTGCTTTTGAGACACAGTAGGTAATAACTAACTGATTCCATAAATATAACTTTCTCAGAGAAATAACAAACAAATGATAAAGTGTCAAATATACATTAAAATGCACTAAAAATACTGCTGCTAGGATGCACTTTGCTTCAGCCAATCACAGTCAAGGGCGGGAACTTTTTCAGCCAATATAATAGCAGTATTCTGCTTTAGCCACCTGATGGAAATACAGAGAACCTTCCGTGAAAATCCACTATTGGGTGCAGGCTGTGTAGGAATCTGGCTGTGGTGAATGCAGATAATTTGTTACTGACAAGTCCCATGGGAATGCCAGTCAACACAGTCTTTTCCTAGCATAACCATGTTTTCAGACAAATAGGAAAACCTGTGCGTTATACTTAGCATTAAATATATATAAGATGGTGCTTATATATATATATATAGGGAAGCTCACTCCCACCAATTTTCTGATTGTTATAGAAAGTTCAAGAATGTTTATTTCAGAACTATAACCACTTGTTTCCTACATGGAGATATGAAGGCCCAGACTTGTGGTGTTTTTACTATCATTTTAGTGTAAAAATTGCTATCGTGGTCAAAATTGCCTTAAACTTTGGTGGCCCATAATTCAATGAAGAAAGCTTTTGGACCAGAAATTTCGATGTTGAGCTTTCTAACTTAGTTGTAGCTTTAATATATGTGACTATCATGTAGATCTTTTTCAACCTCTGCAGACAAGGTCCCTGATAGTGCCTAGCACAAAATTGATTAAGTCACATTGGCTGTTATTGTTTGTAGATTTAAGCTGTGTGTAGGCCATTGAATACCTCCAACCAACCCTGAATGTTTATAAAGCACAATAATTAATTATTAGTAATAATACCATTCGAGACCCTCCTCAGCCAATCAGAAGGCAGTATTCGCTGGTGATGAAATCAGTTATCAGCTCAAGCAGACTGATAATGTTTTCCGCTTCAGTGATCACTAGGGAGTGATAACAATTCAACCACTAAAGGATTTGTGACAACTAGTAACAGCTATGTAATTGAAAACAAACGGCAACATTTAACATTAAAACTGCATTATTATGACAACATATAAGAACACCTCAATATAAGACCACCTCTCAATTAAGCCCACCTCACTATTTAGACACCTCACTATTAAAACCACTTCATTATCAAAGCTGTATCACTACCATAAGAATACCTCGATATAAGGACATTTTAAAGTTAAGACCACCTCAATAAGATCATCTCACAATTAAGACCACTCCACTACTACACAATCACCTCAATAAAAATCCACCTCACAATTAAGACCACCTCACTATTTACCACTCACTATTACACCCACTTCATTATTAACACCACATCACTATCAAGAATATCTTAATACAAGACTACCTCACAATCAAGACCACCTCACTCTACTAGTGAGACACTTCAATGTTAAAACCACTTCAGTATCAAAATATTAGTACACCACAATATAAGACAATATCACAATAAAGACAACTCATCATTAAGACCAGCTCATGATTAAGCCCACCTCACGATTAAGACCACCTCATATTTAAAACCACTTCATTATGAAGACCACCTGTTAAAACCACATCATTATAAAGACTGCCTCATGAAAAACACCCTCACTATTAAAAGCAGGAGGCTGATTCAGGCTTATCACACCTCATCATTTAGGCACTAACTTTGGAAAAAACTTGACCATTGTATTTAAATTACTATTAATTCTGTCATTAAGACAACTCAAATTTGTATTAAATGGGCAGGTTTTACATCTGTTCAAATTTTCATAGCAGCAAGAAATTGATAATAATATTTAGATTTTTATTTCTATGATTTTGAAAAAGAAATTGATCAACATTCCTGACCATTCAATGATATTGTGAAAAATATAAGATCCATGTGCAGTGGAGTACTATTGCTTCTGATACACTCATTGCAGACAATACCTATTCTGTTTAAAATCAACCAACTGATGACAAACAACTAACAACGATCAATTCTAAGAGGGATTAAGTTTCTGTTTAAATTTGTTTTAAGTTGTCTACTCTCATAGTATTAGTGCCCTTGGGACACTCGAATGCTCACATGATTCTGTTCTTATCTGGAATGACCCTTCAATAATGTCAAGGTCAGGGATTTGTATGGTATCTGTATTTTCTTCAATAATGTCAAGGTCAGGGATTTGTATGGTATCTGTATTTCCTTCAATAATGTCAAGGTCAGGGATTTGTATGGTATCTGTATTTCCTTCAATAATGTCAAGGTCAGGGATTTGTATGGTATCTGTATTTTCTTCAATAATGTCAAGGTCAGGGATTTGTATGGTATCTGTATTTTCTTCAATAATGTCAAGGTCAGGGATTTGTATGGTATCTGTATTTCCTTCAATAATGTCAAGGTCAGGGATTTGTATGGTATCTGTATTTTCTTCAATAATGTCAAGGTCAGGGATTTGTATGGTATCTGTATTTTCTTCAATAATGTCAAGGTCAGGGATTTGTATGGTATCTGTATTTTCTTCAATAATGTCAAGGTCAGGGATTTGTATGGTATCTGTATTTCCTTCAATAATGTCAAGGTCAGGGATTTGTATGGTATCTGTATTTCCTTCAATAATGTCAAGGTCAGGGATTTGTATGGTATCTGTATTTCTTCAATAATGTCAAGGTCAGGGATTTGTATGGTATCTGTATTTCCTTCAAAAATGTCAAGGTCAGGGATTTGTATGGTATCTGTATTTCCTTCAATAATGTCAAGGTCAGGGATTTGTATGGTAACTGTATTTCCTTCAATAATGTCAAGGTCAGGGATTTGTATGGTATCTGTATTTTCTTCAATAATGTCAAGGTCAGGGATTTGTATGGTATCGGTATTTTCTTCAATAATGTCAAGGTCAGGGATTTGTATGGTATCGGTATTTCTTCAATAATGTCAAGGTCAGGGATTTGTATGGTATCTGTATTTCCTTCAATAATGTCAAGGTCAGGGATTTGTATGGTATCTGTATTTTCTTCAATAATGTCAAGGTCAGGGATTTGTATGGTATCTGTATTTCCTTCAATAATGTCAAGGTCAGGGATTTGTATGGTATCTGTATTCCTTCAATAATGTCAAGGTCAGGGATTTGTATGGTATCTGTATTTCCTTCAATAATGTCAAGGTCAGGGATTTGTATGGTATCTGTATTTCCTTCAATAATGTCAAGGTCAGGGATTTGTATGGTATCTGTATTTCCTTCAATAATGTCAAGGTCAGGGATTTGTATGGTATCTGTATTTCTTCAATAATGTCAAGGTCAGGGATTTGTATGGTATCTGTATTTCCTTCAATAATGTCAAGGTCAGGGATTTGTATGGTATCTGTATTTCTTCAATAATGTCAAGGTCAGGGATTTGTATTGCATCTGTATTTCCTGTGATTGACGTACCCAAAGGCAGGAGAGAGAAGTCAAACGTACATTTCCATCTGTCGGACACAAATTAGCCCAGCATGGCAACTTAGGTGACTGCAACTCTTTGATAGTGACTGAAATTGCCAAAATGTAATAGATTGTGCTCGAAAACACTTTTTTTTTCAGCCATTACTTTCCGAATACTATGTAACGCACCTGACAATTCGTTATTATTTTTCTAAAACTTTCTTAAGTATCTTGGTATTAGAACTATCTGGACATGCATACATCTTTTGGATGGCTTATCCTTATCCAAAGCAATACCAAAACAAATCACGGTCTGTGTACCATCATTGGAAATCGGGGTAAATGGCGCTTGCTTTCCGTGCCATACATCATCACCTCGCTCTGTTTATGAGGCATATTTTAGTCACTTTTCCATCACACAAGATTATCATCTTCATCTTATCATTCCCCCTCAAGCACGATCTGCCACTCTGTTTCCTATGGTAATAGCAGAATTGTATGAAGCAAAAGAAACTAGCAATTTTAGTATGCCATAAATAGTCTGAAGAGAACAGTTTTCCCATTTCTATAAATCACGATATCTCTAAGTTCAGTCTGGGGAGTTGCTGTATACTTCACGAGTATAGCAGCTCTTAAGAATAGTAAACTATACATTGTTAAATTCCAACCTTTGGGTTGCCATAAAGGCCATGTGCCCTATATACAATCTTGATTATGAAGACAATCCAAATAAGGGTTCATCAGTAATTAGTTATCCACTCCACCCAGGTGTAAAGGGGTACTTGGCTACAGGCAAATATGGCATTTGTAGGGTGTTTTGACCTAAGAAGCACTTAATAGGCTGCACACTGGGTGTATGCTCCACAGGAAGCTGCGAAAGGTTCAAGTTTGATCAGGCCTCCTAAAGGTGTAAAGTCGGCAGAATATGTCCATTACGTAATTGAAGACTCTAAACCCCAGACACATTTTCACATTTGTCACATTCTAGTTAGCACATGGTCAAATGTGCCACGTGCACATTTGGCCATGTATAAGAGCAATTTCTTGGGCCAAACTTTTCATCAATGAATACAACCCTATTAACAGTCACCGTTGATTCTTTGAACCTGATATTTGTGATGTAATGGGACAATATTTGTTCCTTGCAACCGATGGTCACCGTGGAAACTGGACGGAGAGATACCATGATGGAATTGTTGCTATGAGATGTCTGTGCATTATGCCATAGAAACACAATGTACCAACTATGTAATAGAGTGCAACAGAATGTCCACGAAAATAAGTCTTGATATCCATGACTTTTGGGCTTTATGCAAGCTGAAGTAACCTTACAGTGAAGCCCATGATGCTATTTCAAGATTCTCGGTAACTCCCTCATTATATTATGCGTCACTTGTCAATCAATCTACAGAATTTTTTTTTTTTTAGATATTTAAATTGCTTGACGGCTTGATTGCTTGATTGCTTGCTTGCTTGATTGATTGATTGATTGATTGATTGATTGATTGTCAAAACCAAGCATATATTATGCAATCCCAAATCATTGTTCATAATTAAATAAAGAAAAACACCTACTATAGGAAGGCTAACCCCAAAAGGCGTATTTGCCTTTATATGATCACACGAAGATAGATTTGTCTATATTGTATAATCAAATAGATCATTCATACAGATATAAATTATACAAAGGAAAATAGAACATAACAAAGAAAATAAAATATGAATTTTATTAATGTATAAATATAATCATCTATAACTTTTTTTTTTTTGCAAGCAAGTTCTACATTTAAAAATGAAATTCGGCTGGTGATATAGCAATGTAAAGATTAATAGTTAATTAATTGGATTTCAGTTTTTTTTTTTTTATCTATTATATAGCAACTTGGGGTAGTCTGAAATATTGGGTTAATAAATTATTACCTTAAGATTATGATTTGCTACACATGTTATTTGTTATTTGATTTGATCTTAATCTTCAAATTCATTAGAACAACCAAGATAAATTAAATCTATTATCAATAAGCTCATTGGTAGCGTGCTGGACATCCAACCCCACAGCTTGGCTCTCAAATTTTTTCGCCGGGTGGCAAGTCGGTGAGGTTGCAGAATTTATCCTACAGGCCAGCAGAAAAGTTTGGCACAAAAATTTTGAAAAAAAATTAACTTTGAAATTGTATGGATTTTTGTGTCTGCTGGCACAAATGTTGGCAGAATGCAAAACCGAACCTGAATTCAATTTTTATCACAGGGAAATAATCATTCTGCAGACTTGAAAGTTCTGCAAGGCTGGCGAAAAAATTTGAAAGCCGAGCTGTGGGTCCCGAGTTCGCTTCCTGGTCGTGGCTAGTAGAATGGCTACTGGAAGATACAGTACAGGAAGTCCCATCATATGTAAGTGATCCTTTTACATGCGCCAATTTTGTCTTTTTTCTTCTGTGACAAAGATGGTTCTAATTGCTACAGAATCCCAAAACCCATATACAGGGAAACATCACAATTACGACCTGATGAGAGATCATTGAAGTGGTCTTTAATATACTCCTTATAATAAAATATATACTGACGTCATTATACTGGATATATTTTAGGTCTCAATGCTACTGGGTCTGAAGCTTAGTCTGCTTATATGACCAGCTACCAGAGGCAGATGTAATGATAAGTTGATAATACTTAGAGGCCACACCATGTTACACATTCCCCCATAGGTAGGGTCTTGTCCTTGCTCCAGCAAACAGGGCCCAGCATAGACACAGAGTAAGAGGCACCTCCAGTTTAAAGTGTCATGCGATCACCATCTTAATTGTGAAGTGGTCTTAGAGTTACACTGCGCGTTTTAATTGAGATTTTGTGGTTACAGTGCATGTAATTTAGCTGTCATGCCCATGTCTTATTATTGGGAGCCTGCTTTTCTTTGCCGATTCAACATAGTCATTAACCTCAATGAAAATTACTCTACTTTTCATGTCAGATTTCATGGGTTGTAAACCCTCTTGATATGACAAGACGATATCTGTTCCTGCAATTTTGTTGCTTTTAAAGAGCTTCCCTCCCACAAGTCATGTTTAAATCTCGGAGGATACAGTACAGGCGGTGTCACAGAGCTGATTAATGTTGTAATTATGGCAGAAATTTTGGGTAGGCAAATTATCCTCCATGAATTAGCCTCCCTGACTTAAGTCGATTCAGAGACATCGAGCATTAAAGTTTATGGTAGCCATTTGTTACTAAAATATAATGCCCCTAATTGAGATTTTGCTTATTGAAGTATGAGTATCAAAATACAACTGTGATTAAAAAATGTCTGCTTTGAAAAACTGAAGACTGCACAAGAAAATACACAAATGAACATTGTATCATCACCCACATGTACAAGCTGAGGCAATTGAAAGACCCCACCTATGGGGTAAATGTGTAACATGACGTGTACTCCAAACCTTATCATTACATCATTACATCCACCTCTTGCAGCTGGTCATATAACACGTATAAGCTGAATAATCTTCAGACCCAGTAGCATTGAGACATTGGCATCAAGATCTGAATTTTCAATTAAAAGTGGCCTGATACCTTTTTAATAAAATACTCAACTGAGACCAGGTTTCATTCAAAACAGGAATTCCTAACATTCGGGCAATAAAGTACGTAGTTTATGGATAAAATGTTGTGTTGTAAGTCAAAACTTTAACTTATGCTCAATGTCATCGTAATTTGTCGACATCAGAAAACAGTTTATTTTCATCTGGGAGTGAGTATATTTCTTGGTACAAAACAACTATGCTCTGGTAGTAAGGCTAAGGCCACCCACTTACCACAGTAGGGATATCTAAGGTATAAAAATTGATATAGACCTACAGGATGACATAGATAGACCTATGGGATAAGTCACATCTTCTTTGAAGTTCTTCACAAAATCTCATCAATATTGCAACAATAGGCTACATTCACCTGGAAAATTGGCTCACGTTTTTTATGACCAAAAAAATTTCATATTTCTGCACTTGCACCCAGAAACTGAAACAGTCAACTCATGCCTCATGAAACGTTTGAAGTCTACACTGCAAGTCCCTGTATCTCAATGCTCATTGATCTGACGCTTAGTCAGCTTAAATGACCAGAGGTAGACGTAATGATGGGATAATAATGGTTGGAGTCCACGCCATGTTACACATTTACCCCATGGGTGGGGTCTTTTACTTGCCTCAGCATAGACATAGAGTCATCAAGATAGATGGGGCACACTAATATATATTTTCTATACTGACATGTTTTATATTTATACTCTCTTATCCATGTATTTTACATTAGTTTATGGTAGTGTATTAAGTTTTACTAACAGGAGGGCCCTATGAAAGATAAGTGTGACACTTAATAGTAATGATAATAAAAAGGTACAGTACTGATATTGCTGTAACTTATAATGCTAAGTAGCTAAAAGGGTTGTAATTTACGTAGTTTTAAGTTGAATGCTACTAAATATTTTATTTTTGGTTAAGAAGTTTCCAATATTTTAATTTACTTTCACCTCTCAAAATATTTTGATTGTTGATTTGATTACACACATCATTAAAAAAGGGGTTTACGAGGTTTTTTCAGTTTTTTTTTTCAGCAGAGCTACCTAATGATCCTATTACTGCTCTGCGAAACAGCTGAATGAAGGTATCATTTTAAAAAAATGATAAAAAAACTTGTTTATGTTAGGTTCCAGCTGTTATAAAGAATTGATATTGTGGCAATTTGTAAAACAAAAAAAAAAAAGTTTATATAACGAAATAGAATCTCTCTAGGTGGCCCCACGGTCGAAAAGTCAAGTTTTCTTAGTGGGGTCTCCCGCCTCAATATAATATTGTTGATATTGTAATGCTGATTTTCTTGTAAAATGCAAATAAATGTACCTGAATCTGACTGAAACAAGTAGCATTGTGCTGACCTAGTTTAGTTGTCTGTTCCTCAGAGTAGTATAATTGCAACATATAATGAACGTTGTGATATTCCTAATTGTTATATTTGTTCAAGGTCAAACCCTCATTAGTGTCATTATATTCATAAAATACCTTTCATATCATTATTGATGAAGAGCACTGTTTATATTTTTGTTTTGTTAATTTGAAATAGCGTAGAAAATTTTTTATGAATCTTTAATTGCCCCACGATAGCGAAGGGATACCTTCTTAGTGGGGTCTCCTCACATTATCTACAAAATGTTTTGTAAATTAAATTTATAATATATGTTTTATGAATGTGAAATAAAATGAATGAATCTGAATCTGAATCAGTGTACAGCACTGGAGTACATTTTTACACTGAATAATCGACCTAGCTGCTTTCTCAAACTAGTCTACTTTTAAATGGGGACATTGTCAAGTTTCTATTTGCTCCACAATGTTCCTCATAATGGAGCCATGAGTAATTTTACCCAAACGAGAACATGTCTTCCCTGAATGATGTGTTGAAGCACAAAAAGCTATTCCAGTGTTGTGTTGCTCCCCAGGGAAGTGTTAATCATTTTCTATCCTGAGAAGTTTTAAATTACATATCATTACGCAATTTGAATACTTATGATCATCTGCAGTAATCGGGTCATAATTTTCCACATTTGTGATCCAGGTCGGGTATAAATATTGATATCAACAATCTGTAACCATATACCTGTTATAAAGATGTTTATTACAGTTATGAAATGGCAAAAGTTCCCCCATTAACTTACATGATGATAATGTGGCTGGAATAATAATTTTACATCTAACATTACCTTGTCATGAACAACTGTGAAATATGATATATTAACACCAATAATTTTTACACTGGTTTACATTAAGACACAATGACAATGAATGCAATTTTATTACGCGCTTCTTGTACAGTATAACTAATACAAAACTTCTAAGTCTACTAAAACAGGCTTCAACTTATACAAATGCCTAATAAATACCAGTCATTATTTAGCATATAAGCATTTGATATATTAGTCATTATTTGTAGTTATAATTACCAATTAGTAGCCAGCTACATTAATATAGCTATATGGTTAGATTCAGTGGGAAGTGGCATCGTGTTTCAGTTGGTCTAGCTCAGTCTTGCTTGTTCAGTCTTTGACTAAACCAAAAATTCGGGTTTTCTGGGACCCTATAAGGCTGAACTAACAGGTAGTTTTCCTTATTTAAATCATGCTATCATGTTTCTCACATTTTAAATGGGGATGGCAGACTCATTATCTTGGATTCAAATACAAACCTAGGCAATCAGAGTGAAATCATCTAAGTTAATATCGTTTCTATCATTAGTTTTCTGGATAAATAAATTGAGAGTGGAATTCCGTTCTTCCCTTACACATGTTTTGCTGGGGCTCTTTGGTATTTATGCATGTTGTTATATATTGGTAAAAATTACACCAAGTTATAGCACTTTCAGCTATTTGGTCAAATTCAGATGATTATTTCGGATGAGACGTTTAATTGGCAGTCCCTTCTACTCAGTGTCTATGCTGAGGCAAGTAAAAGATCCCATCCATGGGGTTAATGTGTAACACGGGTGGACTCCTCCTCTCTCTCTCACCTCATCAATCGACCCTCAAAGAACTTGCCTTAGTGGGAAGTACTTCCCATTTCTATCTATCTATCTATCTATGTATCTATCTATGTATCTATCTATGTATCTATCTATGTATCTATATAGTATGTATTTATCTATGTATGTATCTATCTATCTATCTATCTATCTACTATCTCAAGCAGTACTTTTTTCCGTCGGGCGTCTTTTTAAAGCGTGTGTCAATTGTACTAGTTTGTGCCTTTGTAAAATAAAAATAAATTAATCACTAATAGATTATGACAGTGCAGCCCTCTAAGGCAAATTTTTGCCACTGCAAGATATACTGATGACATGATATATACATGAAACTAAAACAATGGATTTCCATACCCAAGAGTACCAGTTACACATATTTTTCATTCAAAGATGGTTTCATATACATCTAAGTTAGCAAGAATTTATATTCAGTAATTTATATCTTTGGCATAAGTTATACTG
Organism: Alitta virens; assembly: GCA_932294295.1. Classification (NCBI taxonomy): domain Eukaryota; kingdom Metazoa; phylum Annelida; class Polychaeta; order Phyllodocida; family Nereididae; genus Alitta; species Alitta virens. The sequence goes on along the minus strand of OW028584.1, from coordinate 28,295,820 downwards.
ATTGCGTGTCCACAGTCCGACACAGCAAAGTGTCTTTTCAAAAATAAGAATGTTTTTCAGACATAACGTCGGTGATAAAGATGGGAGTATGCACACAAATCCCATTTAATGGTCCAACATATTTTACAGCAATGTCCATTTTTATCCATATAGGCATTGATAGCATCAGTCTTTATAGTTCTTTGTACTGGTATATAGCCATTGCTTTTTGACACAGATGCAATGATGAGATGATTAGGCTTGGAGTCCATACTATGTTACACATTTACCTTGTGAGTGGGATCTTTTACTTGCCCAGGCATAAACACTGAGTATAAGGCACCTCCAACTAAACATCTCATGCGATCGACATCCAGCTGGGATGTAGCTCATGAACAGTGCCCGGGCCGGGGTTGCAACCCAGAACCTTCAGCAGAGCTGGCCAATATGGAGTTGGCGGATGCCTTTACCATTAGGTTGTGAAGTTGTGAGTCTTAGGTCGGGATGATTGACTTCTACTTCGTGACTTTCTTACTCCCACTTAGATTGAGCTTTAAAATGTCAAGAGAAGTTTAATGTCAAGAGAGTTCAAAATATATCAATATTTCATGACTTCGTGATTATAGTTTTCCAATCAAATGGCATTGTTTGCCGCATCAGACAACTTCAATCTGACCCTGGGTCTGATAGAACTGTCACAGAACCATGCCTTTCTTCACTTGTATATAATTCATATGGACACTATTAATATGTTCTTATAAAGAGCATACTGGTATGGAATATCTGTTCTCAATGATATGCAGTTAGAATAAAAAACTTTCAACTTAATCTATTTAAAGCTAGGAACACCTTCTGAACATGACCACAGTTGATTCCAAATCAGGCCAGCATCGTTTCTAAATCATTTTGACATCAACATCGCGCCGACATCGATATGATTTGGAATGTTATCTGAGATAAATACTTTTACAAGTATCTAATGTAGGGTGGGGGCCTAGCTCAGAGGTAGCGCTCTGGGCTTCCAACCGCTGGGTTCGATTCCCGGTCGAGCCTAAGTTAGATGGCTGTTTCATTCTTCGTCTCATTGCCATGGTCTCTGCCTGTCCTAATTAGCCAAACTGGTGCAGAAATACAGGACGTAAAGTCCTAATCACACACGCGCACAAGTATTCAGTGTTCAATGTTTAATGCTACTGGGTCTACAGCTTTATCAGATTATTTGAACTACTACCAGAGGCAGACGTTATGATGAGATGATAAGGCATGGAGTCCACAACATGTTAAACACTAATCCCATGGGTGGGGTCTTTTTTTTGCCTCAGCAGAGACACCAAGTACAAGGTACCACCAAGTTAATGTCTCATGCTGGCGACATCATGCTGCGACGTAGCTCATTAAGAGTGCCAGTTTATCGCGTTATATAAGTTTACACATCATAATGCTAAAAGACATTCCAAAACCAAGTAATCACTTGGTAAACCAAGTAATTAACAAAATATTACTTGAATGACTCATTGGTAGGGAATCACTTGGAATTGGAGTTTTTGATAATATTTTCACACTTACAGAACAACAAAAATGTTTTACTTAACCTGACGAGGTAAAAAATGTGTCAAGGTGATTAACTATTTCTTATCCTTATTTATGATTAATGGTAATGCTGTTGGAAAAATTTTTGAAAAAAGGCTGTCAGGTGCATTTTGTCTCTTATATTTTTCATATTTCTTATCCTGAGAATTGTATTTCCAAGTATACAAAATGATATGTTTAATTGCTAAATATCTTACTTTTGTATAGATATATATCTATTTCTTCATTAAGCAGGAAGATACGTCGCGCCAGGTGATATATCAATTTCTGAAACAATCTTATTTAATTAAGAGAAAACCAGACACAGAATATAATTACATGTGGCGTCTCATTTTACTGCCAAAATCCCATTAATTAATATGTTCCTATATCGCATTCCGCTTGTCTAATATTTCGACAATTTGAGGAGGAATTTGTTTATATTTCATCCACTTGGCTTGTGACGTGTCCTTCAATAATTGCAGCAAATCTGATTGCATGTGTTTTTATTAATAAACCTTATCAATGTTATGTTATGTTATGTTATGTTAATAGTGGATTTTCACGGAAGGTTCGCTATATTTCCACCAGGTGGCTACAACAGAATACTGCATTTCTATTGGCTGAAAAAGCTCCCACCCTTGATTGTGATTGGCTGAAGCAAAGTGCATCCTACATGGCCAAATTTGCTACGTGCGTTTTCCATGAGAAGGATAAACGCATGGAAAACGCATGGTTTTTAGCTAATTATAATGCGGCACGTGGCACATTTGGCCATGTAGCATCAGTATTTTTAGTGCATTTTAATGTATATTTAACATCTTATCATTCAATTGATTTCCACTTTTTTCCTGAGAAAATTGTATTTATGGAATCAGTTAGTCATAATCTACTGTGTCTGAAAAGCAAAACGAGTAATAAGGAGAGATGAAAGACTTATGTCCTTCTGAATTCAGCGCTGCTCAGTGAAAAGACTCTATGCGGCCACACCAAAAGTATATTCTGAAATAAAAGGTGATTGTCACTTTAAAATTTTTTATTTTTTTACTTTTTGCATTTGCGAGGCAGTTGCATATTTTGTTATGCATATATTTTGTATCTAAATAGAAGGAAAGTAATGTGCATTATTTGAATCCATGTAACTGAAATAAACTGATATTTGATTCTTGGTTCATTCATTCATTCATTCAATAAGTACCAGGTGGAGCACCATTACAGAGAAGCACCCGAAGGTATTAAAAACTTATATATAACTATTATATGGTATTTATGTAAGATATTTCCATGAACTTCTACTTCACTCCTCTCTTTCCTTTTTCCTTCTTCTTTGTTCTCTGATTTAAAAATAATTTTCTTAAATTATGACCATGTTTAACATAACCTTTTTTATGAAAGTGTTGTAATTGCACACTTTGATACAACATATATTTATCATCATTTATCGATTCGAAATTAAGCTCTTATTATATCTAGCTCTCTATCTATCAACCTGGAAATACCAATTATTGATGACATCATCTAATATATTTTATTGGAGTAGTATTAGTATTTCAAGGTACTACATCACACCAGAGCTGACCAGCTCATTAAGCATGCAGATAGATATTTATAAATGGATTTATTTCTCTTACAATACTATGTAAAACTAATAATTATGAAAAAGATAAGTTTAAATTTTGCCTTCTAATGTGTGTAACTTATTCCAACATTTTGGCATTGTTTTTTACTTTTAGTATGACCGGGGTGGGCATCTAGCTCAGTGGTAGCGTTCTGGGCTGCCAACCACGGGGTCCCGAGTTTGATTCCTCGTTGAGCCTAAGTTGGATGGCTGTTTCATCCATCATCTCATTGCCATGTTTGATGTTCCTGCCTGTCCTAATTAGCCCATCAGGTGCAGAAATACAAGACATAAAGCCCTAATCCACACCACACATTTAGTATGACCAGCTCAAACCAAACCAAACCAATGCGTTTAATGTTAAAAGTAATATGCTGTACGGGAAATGCAGCTTATAGATAACAGCCACTATATATCGAAGCTTGAAGTACGCATCATATGCATTAATCCAATACCCCTTTATAGTATCCTGCTCACAAAAATATTTTGCAATTGAAAAATGTATTCTCTAATGTTAGACATACAATGTTAGATATACATGACCATATATATTGTTTTGCCGGTTGTCCCATCTCTTTCATTTGCAATTTTCCTTTGTTCGTGTTTCTTTTGGTTTGTTAGACTATGCCATGAAGCTGTTCTTGGAAACTCCTTCTTTAGTACTGTATTCTATAGGTGTTCGAGTATTTTTGACCCCATTGTATGTGAGGTGCATTCGTGTAATAGATTCAGGCTGCAATGGAGCATCTAAGCCACTCATCTGGGATACACCTTTAAACCAATGTTGCTGGGGCATCCCTGGTCATGACACCACACACAATACGTGCACTGAATCACAAGGTCGTCTGGAGAACGTCCGAAGGTCATGACCTCTCTTGGCTGACATCTTGTCATTTTGACTTACCTGGTTTGAGGTCAATGTGCAGAAACACGACATTTTACGGGGGGCTTTACTAAGGGTTCTATGCGATGACAACAGAATTTTGACATTATATGTAACTGCATACAATATAGGTGAAAAGGTTGTGATTGTATATGCATGGGTAGCACCACAAGTGGAATGCATCCATATAAATATGTTACCTGATATAAGCACTGTTGGGGGTAAGAAAAAGTCTCCTTACCGGGATAACATGCCAGGATGGTCGCCAGTTGATCGTGACGTTTAGCCAACATCAACCGAATGCTGGGGACACTAGCACAATGTCACGCCGATGTGAAAAGATAGATAGATAGGTAGATAGATGGACGAATGGATGGATGGATAGATAGATTTTTTTTATTTTAGATAGAAATTTAGATCAATTTATTTCCACAATTTACAATAAAGGAACATGTCAAATTATATTAATGAAATGAGAAGATGCAATTATGATGGAGAACCCTCAAGCTAGCAAGGCTAGCGCTTATGAGGGGCCACCAATGAAATGAGAGATGAAATGAGTTACATCTAATGGGGGAAAACGGGATGTGGGTGATTATGTACTGGTGTTGAGATTACTATAGAATACAGAAGAAATTACTATAGAAAATAGGAGAAATTACATTTGGCAAATAAAACAATTTCTTATAATACATTTATCGCTGTATGACTCCAGGAAATGGTTTTGAATAATTTTGGAAAAGTGTCTTAAGCTGTGGGTGAGAATTTTGTCTTTTATAATGTTTAGTGCACTATTGAAAGTTTGTGGAATTCTATATATAATCGCCTTTTTAAGAATGTTTGAATACAGGTAGTTGATAGTTATTTGTTCCTCTATTTAAATAACCATGGGCTCTGAATTTTCCGTAAAAAATATCGTCGTAGATATATATCGGTAACATATTGTTTTCTAACCTGTGACAAAACTTCAACTCACTCAGTGTACATAGGTCATGTAACTTAAGAAGCCTTAGTTGTTTAAATATAGGATTGGTATGGGCTTTGTATTTTGATATGCTAATTAATTTTACTACCCTTTTTTGTAAAATATCGATTCACGGCAAGATCCCCAAAAAAGAAGCCCTTAATTCAAGAAAGGTAAAAACATGGTGTTGCATGGAGTAATTAATTCATATTTTGGTAGCATATGTTTTAATTTATTCAATACTGCTGTGACTGAAGATAATTCGTTTCGAATGTGGTTGATATGTGACTTCAAAGAGAGATGCTTGTCTAAAATAATACCTAAAAAAGTAACTTTATCGAGGCACTCAACAGCAGCATTTTCAATTCTTATTACAGGAGGGTGTACTATTCTCTGATGAGTATGGAAGACCATGGCCTTAGTTTTGTTTATGTTTAGTGATAATTTGTTAAGTTTGAGCCAATTACTTACTTTATTCAGTTCTTCATAGTGCCAAATGTGTTCAAGGTTGCAGAGAGGGTAGTGTCATCAACATATACTATTGGATAAAAAATATTACTAGCAGAGTTTATCACAACCGAAGGTAGATTTATTTTTAAGTTTATTGATTATTTCTTTAATACTGTCACTGTTGACCATACTAAATGAGAAATTATTACCTACAGGATTCTTAATTTTTGATGCTAGGCTGGGTCCAATATTTGTGAAATACTAATTAAATTCATTAGCTATTGTAGTTTGGACAGATACAGGGGTGCCATTTATTATGAAATAGTTTGAGAGACATTTATCATTTTGGTTTTTGTTTAAGATATGTTTAATTGTGCTCCATGTCTTCTTAGTATCACTTTTGAATTTATCAAGGCATTGGTGATTATATAACTTTTTTGCATTTCTAACGTTCTGCTTTAGGATACGATAATAAGTTTGGCGGTTGATCTTAATGTTGCTGTTTTCATTGCTGGTTGTAGGAGTTGTGTGTAATTTAGCAAGCAGTTTATCACAATATTTATTAAGTATACCTATGTTCATCCATTTACTTCTTTTATGTTTATGCCTGTTATATCTGACTATTTTTACTGAGAGGTACTTGTCAACTGACTGTTTGATGTGTTTATCAATTAAATTATAATTAACATTGGGATCTGTTTCAATTGAAGGGTTCATTTTAGTAACTAAGTTCAAATCAGCAATCTCATTTTTTAAACTTTTCAAAGTGTGGCTGTCTTTTGGAAATAGTTTTAGAGTTTTTCTTAACTTTTAAATAATCATGTGTAACAAAGTAAGGTTGGTGGTCGGAAATACGATGAAAATTGTAGGAGAGTTTTACAAAGGCTTTATCAATTAAGATAGACTGGTTCAGCATCAACTACATGAAAGCGAATCCAGAGAAGTTTCAGTCGATCGTACTATCTCGAAGACCGCAAACATCCGAACCCTATGTCGAATTTCATGTGAACGATATTGCGATCAAATCAGAATGATGTGTCAAACTTCTTGGAGTGACTCTTGATGAGTCACTGTCTTTTTCAGATCACATCTCTTCTGTGTGTAAAAAATCTGCCCAAGTGATTAGTGCAATGAGACGCATTGCTTCCATGCTTAGTTCTGAGATTCGCGCATGAAATTTATGACCCTTTCATTATGTCAAACATGCTGTATAGCTCATCAGTATGGCTTGAATGTTCCAAGACAAGTTGCTGGAAGTTGGAAAAAAATCCACGAGAGAGGCCTCCGTGTAGTCACTAATGACTACACTACAACATACAAAGTACTCTTGGAACTGAACAAGCGAAGTTCACTCTATCTGCAGCACCTGAGAACTTTTATGGAACTTGTTCATAAAGTCCTGCAAGGCATGGCACCTCCAGTAGACTCCTGTTTTTACAAATTTCATGAAGTGACCCATAACCTTAGAGACAAAGATACTCTCTGTAAACCATGTTATAAAACACAAATGTATGGATTTCATGCCTTAAAATACCAAGGCCCACACATCTGGGACCAACTGCCATTGTCTGTGAAAAGCTTCTTATATAACAATGATTTTATTGGTTTTAAAGATAATTTAAAAACCTGGTCTCCAAGATGTTCTTGTGGATCATGTATTTTATGCAAAATGTGGTGCCATGTATCTCTAAAATAGTGTTTTTTTAAAATGCCTTTTTTCTACACTCTGACTATTTATGCCTATGTAATCATGCTTTGGTTTTATATGTTCTATCAATGGTTTTTATTTAACTTTCTGCTATTTATTTTATTTTTCATCGCACTCATTATTGTACTTTTCATTTCTCATTTCATGTCGGCAAAAAGTTTTACTTGTGTTTACTGTTTTATTCCTGTCCGACCGTAAATAAACTTTATCTCATCTCATCTCATCTCATCTCATCTCATCTCATCTTATCTTATCTTATCTTAATGTACTACTTTGGTATGTTATTCTAGTTGGAAAGGTAATCTTTGGGATAAACCAATTTGACAGCTTGATCAGATGGTTGTGTTGGATAGACATTATTCATCTGAAGAAAGGTACTGGAGTTATTGCTGCACAATTATAGTATATCTTGGAAAAATGACAAAAACCTAACACTAATCATGACATAATTTGACCACATCGACAGCTACTCAAACAATATTCATTCTGCTCATATCATATTTGCATCATATTTGCATCAAATTATAAATATTACGAATATATTCTCATACTTTCACTTTAAAAATCCTACTGTGGTTACTATTTCATTAAACATATAGAAATATAATTTTTTTTTTCTTTTTGGTAATAAAGGGTGCTGGTTCTATTACTGGATTTGCTTTAAGTAGAGAGCCTTGTTTGGGCCTGCATTATCCATATACAATAAAAGGTCTTGTTCACATTATCTCTGATTATCTACAACTCTAAACCACTCACAAAAGCTAAATTGAGTCCTCATGTTTTCTTGATGGTGACCTATTTGACCCAGGCTCTGCATGCTTACTAATGGGGCTTATCTTATGTTCTGTCTTTTACATGTCAGTTCCATTAAAAACGGCCCTGTCAAATTGGATCTAGATGAAGCTAGACAACTTCTGCTATACGGTGATACATGCCACTAAACGGAACTGTCTGACTATAGCTGGCTACTTAAAGCCGGATCAAAGTGCATGCAGCACCGTGTGACCAGTGCGTAAGTTGAGAGTTACTTGTTGCTAAGAAGCTTAAACAATTGATGAATAACCTCTCTGAAGTAAATGGTTCTGGCTCACTGTGACATCAGTCTGCACTGGTCACGTGGTGCTGCATACACTTTGATCCGTAGGGTCTAGTCTTGCAGAAAATATTACTGTCCCCCTAAATAAATCATTTACAGATTATCTACTGTCGCCAAATAGTCATACTTTTTCTTTTGAAAAAGTCAGTCAAGAATATGTGTCCAAAATAATTGAAACCTTAAAACCAAAGAGCAGTAGTGGTATTGATGGAATTTCTAATAAATTGCAGAAATTAATAAAAAAATGGAATTCTGGTTCCTTTAACTTTGATAATAAACCAAGCAATAGAAAATGGAATTTTTCCGGACAGGCTCAAAATAGCCAAAGTAATTCCCTTGTTTAAGACAAATGAAGATTACTTATTTGAAAACTACAGGCCAATCTCTGTTTTGCCCAGCCTGTCAAAGAATTAAAATTTTGTTACAAATTAGAGAACAAATTGGTACCCGCTTTACAACATATTTGTAAAAAATAGAAACATTCATCGACACAACACCAGATCTGCCAATGCATTCCATATTCCCCGAGTAAGGCATGAATTTGCCAAACATAGCATTCATTATATAATTCCCATGGCTTTTAATAATAGTATTCCGCTTATCATAAACAAAATTTACACCCACAGTCTCTCTGGATTCGCAAAATATATCAAGAATGACTATCTAAACAATTATAAAGAAAATTGCTTAATAGGAAATTGTTACATTTGTCAGTCCTCTTCAGGGTAAGCTTTGCTTCATAAATGCCTGCGTTGCACTCATTATATCCCTTTTGTGAATTTTAATGACTAATTTTCTGCAGTTCATCTTTTTTTATAGGGTTCTAAGATATCCAGTGTACTTTTTATTCGGAAGTGATGAACCAAAAGTCATTCACTGCACAGAAAATGCACAGAAAATGCTTGTAAAAGTAGCATGTGAATTTCATTTCAGTAACTTCCAACATGGCATGTGAATTTCATTTAATCAGGTTCTAAATAGAAAATGCTTGTAACATTAGCATGTGAATTTCATTTAGTATTTTGTTCATCATTGTTTCTGTCCAGTCATTTCTATTATCATTATTGTTACTATTATTATTCTTAAAATATTTTATTTACTTGATAAATTGTAATCGGTGACTCAGGAGATTTCAGCCTACCTTTAAATGCCTGGGTGGCCTCTCGATAGCGGTCTTAAGACCTTAGAGAGGCCTCCCACACATAGAGAAAAATACATTTTAAATATTTCTTTACTTGTTTATTTGTCTATTTTTCTATGTATGTTTCAAACAATGTCTGTATATGAAATGTGTGTCTCTTTGTGTAAATAAATGTCTTTGTCTGTCTTTGTCTGTCTTTGTCTGTCTGTCTGCTGCATATGTGTACACGTTGTTCATTAACAGAGGGCGCCAGTTGAAGGTGCTTATATATGTGCACAGATTACAGATCATAGGCAGGACACCCTATGCATGCTGGGGAAAGGAGGTGGTTGTTAAGTGAGGTAATGACGTCACAAATAGAACAATCTGCGACTGTTGAGTGACATCATACTGACCACTTATGACGTCATATGCCATGATGCAGACATGGTAGCGTTCAGATTTTGGTGTTTGTTTGCCTCGTAAATATGGTAAATATTTAGTTCCATTCGCCCATTATGACAATGAAATGATGTGGAAATGACATATTAATGTGTTGTTCACGTGAAATTGGCAAATCTAGGCACTTGACTGGAAATTTCTGAATGAATTTTATTATCCACCAGGGCCGTTAAAGAACTTCAGCACACTATGCATGCTGAGAAAAGGAGGCACAGCATTTACAATGTGAAGTATAGGGTGTTGCGCTTCTTGGTAATATTCTTTGATATGTGTACACATTGTTCTTTAACAGAGAGAGCCAGTTGACGGTGGTAGGTGTGCGCTGACTATAAGCTAGGTGTAGACAGAAGTGGCTGGCTTTAGCCAGTTATCACTACAGCCAGGTATAGGTCGCTACAGCAAGTCAACCATATTTTATTGAACTAACTGTAAATAGCCTGAGTTAGACAACCACTTAAAGTTGTACTGTCTATATGTCGACTTTAAATAAATATTATTCTATTCTATTCTATTCAAGTTTTTGAACCTTTATTAATCAAGGCACACTTAATTTGTGTGAACTAATGACTTTACCAGACATTAATTACTAAAAAATAAATCATACAGTTCAGTAGTAGACTTGTAAAACTGCATTCTGTTTGTGCTTGTACAATTTAGAACCCCTTTCATTGTAATATTTCCAAAAAACCCTTAAAACTTTTCCAAGAAATATATATAGCATTTATTCGTACAAATAGGAATACATGAATAATGATAAACAGCGAAATTCATCAACTTAATGCCACCCTTCTGAAGGGTGATTTACACTGTTGTCCATAATCGCAAATTGCTTGACACAATATTATCAGCTCATCAACAATGCCTAATCATGAATGACATGGGTGTAATTCCCTGTCATGCATGTTATTAACACGATCAGTCAATGACAGTCATGCACCCTAGCAAGTTCAAGGTGAAGTCATAGTTACTAGCATGTCACTTTTGCCTGGTTTCTTTCAGTCCTTTTTCAAAGGTAGCATGGTTTAGAGATCCCTCTCTCGAATTTACAGGGCAATTCATTACGTGATGACAGTGGCCACGCACTGAACGATGAATATGAGATCTGGCAGAAGACTAATAAACATCAAGCCATAAGAACAGTTTTGTTGTACATGTAGTTTGCTATATTCCTTTGATATGGTTATACTTGCAAAACATACAATAATAATTGCATAACATGAAAGTGCTGACCCTAAAATATCGTGCAGGAATGTGTGAAAAAATTCAGATTATACGATATTATAATTCAGATTATACGATATTATAATTCAGATTATACGATATTATAATTCAGATTATACGATATTATAATTCAGATTATACGATATTATAGAACATATGTGTTATCCTTTGTAGGTAACTTTAACTTGACATTTTGACACTGGAAGTCTATGGCAAGTTGGATTAAAAAAGGTTATGTAAATACTATCTATCTCCACAGTTGTGGGTTAAAAAATCAATGATGTTTACCATTAGTTGAAGGCTTTAATTGGCAATAAAGTCATAAAACGGAGATAAATTCTACAAAAATCAATGGGATGTTGACCTGTATAACTGAAAACATCGAATTTCTGGTGCTCTGTATTGACATTTGCTGAAGTTTAAATCTGATTTATGATAAAGATCTGGGTGGCCCCATTGAAGTGCGGTGATGTGATTTTGTTTCACACGAACAAAAAATTGATTTGTGTATGGAGTGTTAAAATGTGAACTCATCTTAATTTGGCAAAAATTTTACACATTAAGGTATTACCATTTTTAAAAGAAATGCTTTCGACAGCATTTTACAATTTTGAAGAAGTACCATCTCCCTGTTGGGAACCGTGAGAAATAAGACAAATTAAAATAATAACTTGTTTTTAAATAAAAACATGCATTGTTGTTTCTCAACAAAACGATCCTTTAAAAGCAAACTCGGCTGAAAGGAAATATTCTGGGAAAAAAAAGTGTACATTGCACATGAATTAGTTCAAATTTACACAGAGAAGCTGCAGTTACATGATAAGTTAGCTTCATAATAAGATAAGATAAGATGAGATGAGATCTAAAGTAACTGAAGTGTAAGTGGATGAGACGGAATGCAGTGTACGTGAAATAACCTACCATCTGATTACACAATGCAATGACATAAAATGACATCATAATTAACATAACAAATGACATCACAATTAACATAACAAATGACATCATAATTAACTTGACAAATGACATCATAATTAAATTAACAAATGACATCATAATTAACATAACAAATGACATCATAATTAACATAATTGTTGGTGGCACCATGATATTCCAGAGGTGTCATTTGCATTCAGAGTGTTTCAGACTGCAAGACTTTCTGTCTTTGCTAACAATGTGCAATGGTGCTGCTCAAAACTGTCTCTCTCTTTAACTGAGATTCTTACTCCAAAATGCAAAGATGTTACAAAGTGTGTTCGGACAGTATGTGCATGTGACTGCAAAACACTTGTTAATTTACATGCAGCACACACTGTACGTGAAATGTCAATGGTGAGAGATGGACTTGCAGAGTTAGACTTTACTTCCAATGAAGTTTATTGAGGACATGTGTCTCAATTAATTTTGCACTTTTATAACTATAGTGTAAACCATGTATTGAATTAGTATTGTATTAGTATACCAAGAGAATGAATAAAGATGATATAAAGATGCTATTTATATATATATATATATATATATATATATAACAGTTACCTCAAGGGTGTTATGTAAAACTCATCATGTGTTACAGAAACATGGCCTCCTACAAAATATGAATTATTGATATGTCTTGAAAGCAATTGTAAATCCTCCGCACGACTCCTGTCTCCCACATGTTTAATTAACGTTCATTTTAAGATGATAACAGGATATTGACCTGTCAAATTTTTACATATTCATTTCCTACTATGAAAAGGGAATATGTTTTTGCATTTCAATAGCTGAAACTTCATATGAGCCTCACTCTTCTTAAAATAACTCACTGTTTGTTAATTTCTAAACAGTGATTGATTTCTGCTCTTTCTCGAATATTTGGCTAAAATTAACACTGGATGGGAAACAATAGGTGATATCCTTTTGACATAATACTAATTTAGGCTACTCTAGCCTGAATACAATATATAGCCTTATACTGAGGAATTCTTCATGTGCAGACAATTGCACTATTGTACTTTCAAAGGCCTGGTTCAACAGGGTTCAAAGTGGAGATCTGCATGTTATAACCAATTTTTTCTTTTTCTTTTTTTCTGTGGATATCTTGAAAAATGCGAAGAAACTATTTTTAAAACTGCCTGATTGACCTTAGTCTTCACCATGAATCATAAGCCATATTACAGAAGAAATTCAAGTCCCATTTAGACCACCCCCAAGCAACATTTACTGGTCCTAAATGTGAGGATGTTGGGTATCACTTATAATTAATTTAATGTGCAAGAATCAATACATTCGAAGGTCCCTGAGTGACGTCAGACAAACGTTGGGGGGCATCCTTCATAACATCCTAATTATGTGTTAAAGTTGCACTGTGTCTCAAATTTACAATTTCCTTTTCTAGTTGTTTTGATGATGTTGTGATTTAGAATGCTACAAAATTAAGAAAACTAAACTGCAAACTGAAACCTCGAAGTTAATCTTAAATCAACAACATTTGCTTTCACATTTTTTTTTTTAATTCAGGCAAATTGCTCGGTTTAATCACAGTGTTTGCGAATCTCAACAAAAGCCTTTATATAATTACTTTCTGCCTGTTTATTTGAACACAAAAATAACAAGATGCTCTAATTATCCCCTTCGTTTCTGAGGCTAAATAGAATGTTGTTTCTCCGAGTTTTTTTTTTCTCTTAATTATGTTGCCACTAAAACTGAATTAATTGCAGGATGCAGGTATTTTGATGTTTTTATCTCTTAAATTGTGCAGAATTCCGCAAGTGCGATTTGTTTTTCACTCTAAGTAAATACTGCAACATGTGTCAAAAAGAGGAGTTGCCAGACTACGTAAACAATCTTAGCCGAGATAGAGGCATGTTTTATTGCATTGCAATATTATGCCATGGAGTCTGGATGGCTACTTAAATTCAATTTGCCTAATATCTTTATCACTCCAAATTTATTTTTTTATTTTTTAGTTTTGCGTCATTTTGAGTAAGTCACCATACCTATCTTAATGACTATTTTTCACTGCAGGTCATTAGAAAAGAAAGTTATTATTTATAGCTGTTAATTTAATGAATTGCCTCTTCCCGGAATATTGGCTAAATTGTGCAGACATTTAATCTACATTAGCATGGGCGCAGATTTTTCATTTTTGTTGGGGGATCTGTCTACCTTGAATCAACATATTGCTGACCGAACTATTTAGTTCTATGATCGCTGGTCTAGACTGCTTTGCAAAGAGCGTATAATATGCTAATTTCGGCCGAATTGTATTCCCTGTATAATTATGAGCAAGTTTGAATCGAGGACGGGTTGACGAATTTAAATGCATTGCGGGGACCGCTAACCAGCTGCTGACGCTGAATTTGTAATATTTTTAAATAAAATGTAGGCCTACTAGGCCGAAGGGAGGGGATTTAAGCCGCCTAACCCCCCCCCCCCCCCCATATCCGCTACTGAACCCCATACCATATTTGAGAGTCCTTGGCCTTTTAAATGGCAAGGATGGTACAGCCTATTATCCCAGTGTCCAAACAGCTAGGGCACTGGGCAGTACACTCTTATGACCTCAGTTCAGTGCAACTGACCATTATGACGTCACAAATATTGTCCACAATGATCATGTGACATCATCGTTCATCTCATTTGTTGTGAGGATTGGACCCACGTCATAATGGTCGATTATTGCACAGAAACTGAAGAATAATCATATTATTATAATATGAGCAAATGGCTGATATGTGAATATCTATATTCTAAATAGGCCCACTCACTCATTCACTGGAGAATACACAGTTAGCATAATCACTACATTATGGGACTGTTGTATGCATACACTGGTGATGTCATAGTCACTTCTCTCATCACGTGGCAGTCACGTGGCCCCTGGATCGCAAGGAATTGTGGGAAATCAAGAGGGCCATACTGACTTATCCTCCTGCCCTTGGGAGTAATTACTAACCTGTCACTTACTCATTGATTTGGCCAAGGGGGAGATTACTCCTTAACCCACAGTATTTCTTAGTACCTTTCTTGAGGTATTCTGATTCACTGCAGAGTGATGGCAATGGTGGGAGATGCAGTACAATAACAGACGAGGTGATTTAGCAACATGGCTCTATAGGTGATAAAAGTAGGTCAATTACTGCGCCCGTTGATTTCAACAAAGTAGTTCTTTAATTATCACCGAATCTGATGGTGAATTGCTTTTCTTGGCACAGAAACCTGCGTGAATGTATTCTAATGGTTAGTATAAAATCATTTATGATGTTAAATTCCTTGTTCCCCCACTGTGCCTTTTGCTCCCCGCTCTCCGCCAAATCTGTCAGTTGCTCTGTGACATGTCGCATCGCCTAAATGATACAAGCAGGTGTGTTCACTCAGGTACAATAATACAATACAAACTTTTTTCACCTGACTTAACAAACCAAGCAACGATTATGAAATCGCAATGATCTTTATTTCATGAAATCATGAAATTTGCAGTGGCAAAAGTATATATATTATCTAAATTATAATAGTATGAATATAATATAATATTAATATAGCAATAACTAATACAGCATATGAGTAATTATTGAGGTTTTTGAATGTTGTAATCAATTACAAAATGTTCAATCAGTGCTTTCTTTAGGTTAGTATACGTCAAGCATTTGGTTAGTTTAAGCCAAACACATGCATGACTGACTCTTCTACCACATACGGAGAATCTGTTTGGGATTATAACAGACAGACAGCTAGACATACAGACAGACATACAGACAGACAGGTTTATTAACTAAAATCCATCTTTATATACAATGAAATGTTGAAATGAAATTAATAAAGTTTGAGGGAAAGAGTTCCTTCTTTACATCGCACAAGTCCTCCGATCATGTCAGCTCTGGCAATAACAGTTTCTGTATTGCCAGGTGTGGAGTAATCAGACAAAAAGTGTATGTTCAGTCCGATAAAGCCATTATTGTCAATACTCAGTTGAGTTAAAAAGTTAACTTTGTCATTGCTGCTATTTCGCATAGTCATGTACTTTTTATCACAGTTCTTATATATATGATCCTGCGCACTGGCACAGTTCATTAATAAAGGTATCAGTACTCTAATACACATGACAGCCACATTATTTAATGAATTATTACATGAATTTTGATTTTGTGCATTGTTATTCTAATAATGAACTTTGTCTTAGCAAAGAAGTTAGATTACATAAACCGCTTTTCAATTTTGACTTCTGTTTGACTTCTGTTATTATGTCTGAAGAGTCGAGCCAAAGTGAGGCTTCCTTCTGGAGATGATAGGCGTCACAGGAATGGGCTCTTGCTTCACTGCACATCTGGCTTGAGAGATAGTAAAAGATTTCAAGAGTGTGGGGTTTATTTTAGATTATAGATAACATAGCAAGATCAATAAATTTTGGTTTTGAGAACCTGTGTACTGTATAGTGCAAGAAATCAAGCTAGGTTACAGTCCACACTACAAAAACAAGAAATAATTGTGTATGAATAAAAGAAAATTCTGAATTATGGTCAATGAGTGCCTACTTTTCAGCATTCATGAGCAGTTCAAGTAATTTGACTGTCTCTAAGAAAAACATGCAGGGCATAAAACATGTGATACCAGGGTATCTTTGGCCGATTTTGTCTGAATTTTAATCAGTCCATGGATCGCTTTATTTGGTGTCTACCAAAACAGTGCAAAGCACCTGAAATCTTTGACCTTGAGTGCACATACAGTATATGAATTGTACTGTATAATAGTATATATAGAATAACTCTGCATATCATTACTTATCTCATAAGTACAATACTTTCCTTAGACGAAGCCAAATGGACATTTACTTTAATGCTAAGAACTTTGATGCTTGGCACACTTAACCATGACACTGTACTTTATTGTTCCATGACACTGTACTTTATTGTTCCATGACACTGTACTTTATTGTTCCATGACACTGTACTTTATTGTTCCATGACACTGTGTCATCGCCGATAATCCAAGCGACCTAATTATGAACATTCTTTGCTAGTTTACCTAGTTAAGCAAAATAATTTGTTAAACTATGTAGCCAACAGGCTAACTATAGATTTAAGAAATATTCTCTTAAAGATACAAGAGAAATGGATTCATATTTTTTTGGTTTAAGCAATTTTTCTGAATTGCCTGCTTGTCAGAACAAGAATTGCATAAACTCAGCACATGAAAATCGAATTATTCTGTAATTTCATTGTCAGACCTTTAATACCATAAGCCAGCCCACAGACTATAAGAGAAATTGATTAATTTGCTTTAGATGAGTAAACGAGCAGAACATGTACATAATTATGTTGCTGCGCTGTGAGGTGACGACACACGGTGACGAAGTAAGGACAGTAAACTCAGGAGAAATCTTACCTCAGCTGAGTGAATTGATTTCTGCCAGACCAAGGTCCTTAAAAGGCTAAAGAGTCAAGCCAAAGTGAGGCTTCCTTCTGGAGATGATAGGCATCACAAGAATGGGCTCTTGCAGTAAAAGATTTCAAGAGTGTGGGGTTTATTTCATGTTAGATTAAAACAGCAAGATCAATACATTTTGTTCTTGAGATCCTGTGCACTTATATATTTTTTTTGGGAGGGGAGGAGGGTATATTATGCGCAAATTAAGGTTACAATCCACACTGCCAAAATAAGAAACAATTGTTCATGAAATGAATGCAAATTATGAATAATAATTAATAAAGCAATTATGGTCAATGGTCAGTAGCCTTGAGTGCCTACTTTTCAGCATGAATCATTTTAATATTGCATTTTATGTGGGGTCTCTGAGAAAAACATGCAAAGCATGAAACATGGGTAGTCTCAGATATTTATGAAACCGAGCTAATTTTTTCAAATGTTGAATTAATTTGATCTTGTACACTTATTTTCAGAAAATCAGTTTATGTTGGAAAATATAGAGTGACTTATTTCTTTTAATGCATTTCATGAGCTTGTTATAATAATATTTTATCTGATGCAAATATATATATATAATATTGATTTGTACTTGATTTGTCTGGCTCTCATGTTTGTTGTCCATTTCTGTCATAATATTATTGTGTTTTAAAATCAATCTGTTGCCATTCGCCAAACATTTCTTTCATTTTCTACCCTGTTGTCCCTATTCTAAAGTCAGCTTCCACATTTTAACACTGTTGAAAGATGACCCCACAGAAATGGTGGCCATCTTGAATTTTAACCCCACTTTGATTACTTTTTCATAACTTTTACTTAACTTCTTTCTATTGAACCTGACTGCCAATTTCAAAATCCAGTTGCGAATTTTAGTATGTCAGACAAGCACACCATCCCATTGATTAATTTTTCTTGTAATTTATTTAAAATGTATTTGTGCCAGATTTAATGATTTTATCACCATTTGCACTCTGGGTAAACTTACCTCCCACAGACTAGTTTGGCTGTATTGTAAGTACAGTAGTTGTCCCCAGTAGTTGTCTAGCTGTCTGTCTAGCTGTCTGTCTGTCTAGCTGTCTGTCTGTCTAGCTGTCTGTCTGTCTAGCTGTCTGTCTGTCTAGCTGGCTGTCTGTCTAGCTGTCTGTCTGTCTAGCTGTCTGTCTGTCTAGCTGGCTGTCTGTCTAGCTGTCTGTCTGTCTAGCTGTCTGTCTGGCTGGCTGGCTGTCTGTCTAGCTGTCTGTCTGTCTAGCTGTCTGTCTGTCTAGCTGTCTGTCTGTCTAGCTGGCTGTCTGTCTAGCTGTCTGTCTGTTTGTCTCATGATATTGCTGTCTCCCTTTATAATCACATTTTAGTGCATTTCTTTCGTCTTTCTCTTTATACTTTTGTCTGTCTCACTTCTTTCAAGTATTTTCCTTTCACTGCACTAATGGAATTGGGGTCCAACAATACATTCCAGAACAACTGTGTTGTTTGCCTTTATTTTTTCTTAAGTAACCATCAATTCCTTGTCACTAATGGAATTAGGAGCACTAAAAAAAAGCCTGAATGCCCTGGCATCTGCTGAATGCAGTGCCCTAGCTTGTCTGCGCTTTCTTTGGTCAACTGATCTCCTGGTAATTTTGCTTAAGAGGTGAAGTCACAAAGATATGAACTGTGTGTGGTATGGCTAGACCAAGACATGCATAATTAGCATATATTATTACACCGTTTAACCTGTGATGACCATTAGCATTACAAGTTTCACCCCATGTATGTCACATCTGTTCGACGTCTCCCTGGAAGGCAGTCTATAGGCATGATGAATCCAGGACATGTATTACTATATTAATTCATTAGTTACTTCGTATATTTTAATTACACAATATAAATATAACAAAAAATCCTGCAATTTCAATAGCTAGCTAATCCATTCCATGATTTTGAAATACTAAATTATTTTTAGAAAAATTTAACAATTTGTAATTCCCTTTTAACATTTCACAATAGAAATACTATACGAAGTAACTAAAATTTCAATAGCCTAATGCCATTTTAGCATTTCACAATAGAAAATGGTATAAGAAGTGACTACAATTTTTATAGATTAATTCCATTGCTGATATTAATATTTTTTTATTTGGCAATTTGATAGTTGGAAATTACAAATATATATAAATAATTTGAAGAACATAAAATATAGAAAAACGTAAAAGTAGTTATACTTTAAAATACAATTGAAATACATTAAAAAAGAAAAGTATGTAAATTATAAATCTTTAAAAACAAAGGTAAACGTTCAGTAAAATGCAGAAAAACTGCAATTCTATTCCATGATTTTAAAGTACAAAACAAAATTCTATATAAGATTCTACAAAAAAGAACTTTAGCTAAATACCACTTCATCATTTTAAATTGCAAATTTTAACACACAAATCATAATATTTCCCTTGTTTTTGTGCGATATTTTTTTTTTTCCTACAATTGATGGCACTGATGGGACACATACCTGAATACATCATGGATGGTGGCGATGGGTTTCTTAATTTAGACAAATAGTGTGAAGCAATTGTAGGGGAACACTCAATCGTACGCCTAATTGGATAGCAGTCTACTCATTTGTCAACGGAGTCCCCGGTGACCTTACCTCAGGAAACAGACAGAATAACCTTAGCATACAACATCTTTTGTCTTAGTGACCCAACTTTGAACCTGATCTACTAACTATGTTTCACAGTCAGCTAATATGGCCATTGACCAGCTGTCAGAGGGAGACGTAATCATGTTTATTGTTTATTGGAAATGACCTCTTCCCAATGGCAAAATTATGCCACTGTCAGGAAGATTTACAAATAGGAAAGATATTATATATTTTTATATTTAGGGTAAAGGTGGGTCATAGGGGCAGCAGTATAATATGGGAACTTAGCATTCGCTGAAAGCCATCAGTGGTTTATGCTCACACCTGGTGGAATTTTCAATTATTGAAAGTCATCATCTGTAGAGCAGACAGCACATTTGAGGCTGCAGTTTTTAAAATTATATGCTGTCTTAAATATTTACCTGTCATTTCTTTCATTTTTTTAAAGGCAATAAGCCTGTAAAAAATATGCTAATTTGGTGTAGATAAATCAACCTGATGTTTTTTTCCATAGAGAATACTCTTTTCTTTGATTCTCACTCATTTGCAATGGCCAAGTTGTGTCAGCAATTCTCAGAGCAGCCTAAAATGGAAGGCACACATTGTTGAGTAATATGGGCATAGGTGATGTATGCATGCTTTAATGATACTTATTGTCAAGCAAAAAAAATCATGTAAGGAGTGAAACGTAAAAAAAAAAAAACAATCAAATGCGGATAACATCGGATACAGATGCAGATACGGAAGATTCAGACAGAAATACAGTACAGTATGAATGATACAAAAAATACATTATGAGAGCCCTTGGAGACCCACATTAAGGTATTTGATGTTGCTATCATGTGGGATAAGTCTGTTCTGTTGAAATTTACCCCACAGTGACAAGACTTTTGTGTAGGATTATAAAGTGGGCTCATATTAAACGGCATTTATAGTTGAATTTAGTATAGTTAAATGTGGGCATTGTAGTCATTTTTTCAGAATGAGGTGCCCATAAATATCAACTCTCATTTAATATTAGCAGTTTTTAAATTCTTTTCAAAGCCATGCTGTTAAAAAAACATGGATATACATATCATATGCCCTGGATTTATAGCTGATTACTTATAGAAAATCTAAATAGAATGATGCATTTTCCCTAATCACTTTTATCACAGCATTAGCGAGACCAAAGTATGCCCATATTACCCAACTTTACCTATTCCTGTGCACTGTATGTTCATTGGCTAATATCTTCATCGAAGAATAAGAATATATTCTGTTTCTTGAGCTTCTGTATAATAAGTTACTTGTAACAGTAGATAACGATTGCAAAATATTACTTGTAGATATTCTTTTTTTTTCTTCTTTTTTTTTCAGGAAATACACATCTCCTTGCCTATCAATTAATGTAAATTATTTCATCCCCCAACTGCATTGCCCTAAACCTTGTTAATTCAAAACCTATTTGCCACTGATTCCGCCCCATTAATATTCAAGCAAGCTGCTAAGAAGTCATTTGTGGCGACTTAACCCATATTATCCTCCAATTTATCTGTTCGAAATGTCTACTTAGGTCACTTTTGGCATTTATTATTCTGGCTAGTAAGTGGTATTGTGCTTGCCTATCTGTTTAAGCCAAGCGACTTAAATATATTCAGTTTTTTTAGTCTGTTTTTAACAGCAGCAATATAGAGTTTTTAATTAAATCATTGATTTAGTCCAACTGGGTAAACTAGCACATTGTAAACAAAATAATTGCCTAATTAGTTCGTTTGGTTGAGGCTGACAGCACACAGTGTTTATCAGCTAGGTCTCACGGTCTCAGCTGAAAATTCGGAAAGATTAAACCTGTTAAAAATTGAACACTTTAATAAATTTCCTTAAACTTGCAAGATTTTAGTTAATCTGTCTTCTGAGTTTAAGCTCACTGCTGTCAACAAGTTGCTAAAATAGAGTCTGTCTGAAAATTACTTTAAATTTTTTTTCACCATCCCTTTTCTTTTTGTCTATCAAAAATTGATTACAAGAGTCGTATTCTCTCAAGTTCTTTTTCAAACTGGCTAACCCCCAGCTTGATTAATAATATTTATTTGACAAAGATTGATTAAAATGACTCAATGCTCTTGTAAGGTGTATAACCAGATACCAAGAGCAAATGTAATGATGAGATGATACCAATCTGTCCAAAGAATGTACATACCTCAAGAATGAGGTGATATGCCATGGCAAAAATATATTTTGTTCCAAAAAGGTCTCAATTTTCAGGTGGTCTCAATTCGTCTTTTTTATTCGTCTAGAAGACTTTCGGAAAATTTTGAAAGGGAATTATGCATCTTTAATAAAGGACTTAAGTTAAATATCCATCGTAAAAGAAAAGAAAAGTTGAGATAAAGTAAGATAAGATAAGATAAGATAAGATAAGATAAGATAAGATAAGATGAGATAAGACGAGATAAAGATAATATAAAGATGAGATAAGATAATATACAGATGAGATAAGACAAGATAAAGATGAGATAAGATAAGATAAAGATGAGATAAGATAAGATAAAGATGAGATAAGATAAGAAAGATACAGATGAAATAAGATAATTAAGATTAAGATACAGACACAGATGAGATAAGATTAGATAAAGATGAGACAAGATAAGATAAAGTTACAGATGAGATAAGATAAGATTAAAATACAGATAAAGATACAGATGAGATAAGATAAAGATGAGATAAGATAAGAAAGATACAGATGAAATAAGATAATTAAGATTAAGATACAGACACAGATGAGATAAGATTAGATAAAGATGAGACAAGATAAGATAAAGTTACAGATGAGATAAGATAAGATTAAAATACAGATAAAGATACAGATGAGATAAGATAAAGATGAGATAAGATGAGATAAAGATGAGATAAGATGAGTTCTACTTTGCTTTAATTCCTAATGTGTACAATCAAGTGTATTACAAAAGTGGTACTACTATTTACAGACAGAATGCAGTTGTCAGACTGAAGAGCTTTATCCTATCTTACAAACACCAATTAAAAGTCAACTCGTGAAGAAAATAACATTTCTAAGGTGTGGTTGTTCTTGGATCTATCTTCTCAAATAAGTGACATACCGGAAGTAGGCTGAAAGTGCACTCCCTAGGCCTTTCCAAATAACAGGAAGTTCAACGTACGGACCCAATATCACCTCTTGGGGGTCATAACCACCAGTCGTATGGGAACCTAGCATTCGCTGAAAGCCATCAGTGGTTTATGCTCACACCTGGTGGAATTTTAATTATTGAAAGTCATCATCTGTAGAGCAGACAGCACATTTGAGGCTGCAGTTTTTTTTTAATTATATGCTGTCTTAAATATTAACCTGTCATTTCTTTCATTTTTTTAATTTGGTGTAGATATATCAACCTGATGATTTTTCCATAGAGAATACTCTTTTCTTTGAAAAGTAAATGCATTCTTTAATAATACTTATTGTCAATCAAAAATATCATGTAAGGAGTGAAACGTAAAAAAAAACAATCAAATGCGGATAACGTCGGATACAGATACAGAAGACTTTTATTCCTGTTGGGGGTCATAACCACCGGTCGTATAGTTAGTTTCATAAAATAGGGTCCATTCTATACAGCTGTAGCAAGCTATTCCTGTTTGTAGCTATAACAATTTATCGAATATATCATTAATATGTGATTTTGGAAACAGCCTGAGTAGCCAGCTATAGCCAGACAATTCTGTATATTGGCAGGTAGCATAGTACAGCAGAATTTGTCTAGCATTGTCTAGGTTCAATTTGACAGGCCGTTTTTTATGAAACTAACAGTATGACTGCTGCTGTGCACCAGATGACATTTGTGTAACAATATGTAATGGTATAGCAATATCAAAATGGCACAAAGTCATCAGTAACTATCTGTACCAGCCACAAGGGGTTTTGTTTTTGGTCTAAAGGGGCGTTCACACTGTTATGACAGCAGAGCTGAAAAATGGGCCATACAATCACGTATTAATTCTTTCCACGAGCAAACGTGAGGTAGTCGTAGATTGCTTGGCGGACGTAAGCGCTGAACGTTCGTCGCCAAGCATCCCTCAGGCATCCATCAGGCACTTGTAGGCGCTCGTATATCGCTCGTAGATTGCTTGTAGATCGCTCGTAGATCGCTTGTAGATTGCTCGTACATCGCTCGTAGATTGCTCGTGCAAGTGGTTCAAGAGTAAATGAGAATAGGGCTACAGATGGGCACAGAAGATGACGGGCGGGTGATGGACGTCTGTCAAACATTTTACGAGCATTCTACGAGTGAACATGAGTGGATGGCGAGTATATACAGATGGAAAGTGGCTATGAATGGCTAAAGATGGCCGTAGACGTAGGTGGAACATAAGTACAATGTACATGCATAAAACATACGTACGACAAACGTACAACATACACACAACGTACGTACATAGAATTTACGTATGTACGTAGAACGTATGTAGAACGTATGTAGAACGTATGTAGAATGTACGTACATATGTAGAGCGCTCCGCCAAAGTTTTAAACACGTTTAAAAAAATTTTGCCCTTTTCAAGTAAGTGAATCACGTATGGACAAGGATGAGCAAGAGTAAAAATAAATTTTTCATACGTGGTCATACGTAGGTCCTATACGTGACAGGATGAACGCCCCTTAATGGTAAAGATGTTGGCCAGCTCCATTGATGATTATATGGGTTCAAATTCCTGCCTGTCTACTTAGTAATTAGCTTGACAATAAAAGGTGCTTATACAGTTAGTTCCATTAAAAAACAGCCTGTCAAATTGAACCTAGACAAAGCCATGCAACTTCTGCCATATGATGCTACCTGCCACAAAAGGGAACTGTCTGGCTATAGCTGGCTACTCAAAGCCAGATCTGAAGTACATGCAGCACCATCTGGTGCATAAAATGAGTTTTTTCAAAATTTTCAATAACAATAAATATACATTCTTTAGCTACAGCCAGTAATAGGTCTGTGCAGCTGTAAAGAATCAATGATATTTTTATGGCACCAACTGTACTCATTATGCGCATATCATCATGTATCTTATTAGGCAAGTACAAAACATCATCCTGGGGCTAATGATCATAAAGGAAACCATTTTGGGAATTTTACCTCTTAACCACATCAACATTTTGCATACTAGCAGTTTTGTTTTTGGAAAAATACAACAAAATATGAACCAGCTCTTTGACTACATTGTCTTGTTGAGACACTGATCTAACTGCGGCGCTTAATTATTATGTGATAACAATTTGGCGAAAATAATTTTCTTTCATGTTAGAATTGGAAGAAAAAAACCAAAAGTGGCACCTTACCATGAAACTATTTTGACATGAATTACCATGTGCAATGTTAGTTTTTTAATTTCGATGGTTCATGCAATATATGCTTTTTTAGACATTTATTTATCTCCTATTCCCAGGACATTATCTCAAGGGGCGTTAACACTGTCATGAGTGGGGATGGCGAGTGAGATAATTGTTAGTCATGCTTATCCTTGTTCATACGTAATTCACTCGCCGAACGATGTAAAGATACTCAAACTAATCCATAGAATGCCCGTAGTCCCTCTAGATCATTCATGAATCTGTGGAGAGGGCAAATTTTAAATGTGTTTAAAAATTTGGTGGATGTTTTCTTTACCTTTTACGAGAATCACTCGACGAGCGGTTGGCGAGTGATCTACAGACGCTCCTCGTGCTCATTCGCGGGTACACAGGGGAGGCTCTCCATAAGTGTATACTTGCCATCCACTCGTGTTCACCCTTTAACAGCTTGTGGAACGCTCGAGAAACGCTCAGTGGATGCCTGGGGAATGCTCTTGAAGCCTTGACCATCACACTGGCTTCTCCGGGACCTGCCCGTCATTCTTCCGCTGACCGACGTCCTGTGAACGCTCATCGAAAGCATTTATACGCGATTAACAGCCCGATGTTCCACTAATGAGTATGGATAGTCCATCTTACAGTGCCTCAAAAAAGTGATGGGACAGACATGCATGGGGTTTTCTTTTTACTTTCTCTGTAGAAGTGGAGGTTCAAACATTAAGACTTACTGTTTCAAGGTGTTCTGTTGAATGCTGGGAGCATGTTTGTTGTTTGTGTTATCCTTCCATGCATGATTAAGCACTCAGTTTTACAAAAAGCATTGAACCATGTCACAGAGGACTCAAAAAAGTCTTGGGACACCTTAAGAATTAAGTCTTAATTGATTGCTAGACACTAATCTGCTATTATGCTTGATGTCAAACCATTATTTTTAGGTCCAGGCTATCACCACAAGTGACACTGAGTGAGGAGAGACGGGTTTTGGCAGTTTAGTAAAGAATTGTGTTCAAAAATTTAAAACACAATTATTAGTATGGAAATGGAAAACGATGGCATTAGCAACAACTTTGAATTGTTGAAAGTTGCTAAAACCACTGTGCACAATGTCCTACAGAAGTTCAAGCAAACTGCCAGAACAGCCAACCTTCCGAAACCAGGGTGTCCAGGGCCAATTTCAGCTACTGATGACCATGCCATCAGGCGGATGGTGAAGAAAACCCCCAAACTAACTGCCCCTGACGTCAACTAAGCATTGAAGGATGCAGGAATAACCATCAGTGACCAAACCATAAGGAATAGGTTACATGATGCAGGGTTCATGGGACGTTGGGCATGCTGCTAAGTCCTGATAAGTTCTAAGAACAGCAGAGCATGTCTAGAATTTGCAAGGGCACATGTTAATAACCCACATCTTACTGGGAAAAGGTTCTGTGGACAGCTGAAACTAAAATAAACATGTTTCAGTCTGATGGCAAGTGCACAATGTGGAGAACAAGGGACAAAGCTGATGATCCAAGATATACCAGTGCATCTGTGAAGTGAGGAGGAGGAAGTGTGATGGCCTGGTTATGTATTACTGCCAAAGGACCTGGTGACCTGGTCTTCATTGATGACATAGCTGAAGATGGATCCAGCATAATGGATGGCAACACCTACAGGAAGATATTGAGCAAGTATATTGAGCCAAATGGGAAAAATCTTGCTGGCAGGGGCATTAATTGTGCAGTACGACAAAGACCCGAAACATACTGCAAAGGCAACCCAAGAGTTCATTGCCAAGTAAAAGTGTACAGTGTTCAACTGGCCAAGTCAATCACCTGATCTGAACCCAATTGAATGCATCTTTTATCTCCTGAAGAGGCAAATGCAATCAGAAAATAAAAAAAATAAGGCTGAACTGAAAAAATTTGTATTGAAGGCTTGGAAATACATTAAACCATCCATTTTCCAGAATATCGTCCACTCTATGCTACGGTGTCTTGAAGCAGTCATTGCAAATAAAGGTTATGCCACAAAATATTGACTGACAGTGATTTTGCATATAATAATCATGGGTGTCCCGACACTTTTTTGAAGTGATAAATCATCTGTTGATTGTTTGTCACATTGTTGCAGATCTATTGATTACATAATAGTCATTTTTACTATAAAACTGTTCTACTATGTTCAATAAAGTCATCCTATAAGTATTAGTGGTCTAATGTCATTTTATGAAATGTGGTCAATGATATTAGAGAAAATCTTGGACTGTCCCATCACTTTTTTGAGGCACTGTATATGTCTGTGGTCACTCTTACTCATTATAGTGGTTTTCTTTAACTAGTGAAGCTGAGACAGCGCTGATGTGAGAGTGGCCAGATACAAATGATGCACGAAGGTTAATAGGATTACACTTTATTTCCTTTGTATATTATCACTTATGATAAAGGCGTGATTGCTGATCATGAGTATATTGAAGAAGCTTACCATTCTATATTCTCCATTCACTCAGTTGTTGTGAGCCAATCAGAATGCTTCATTGTCATCCAGCAGTATGTTGGATGGCTGGAGTATATGTTGTACAATGAGTGGAGAATATAAGCAATTGTAAATGGTGTGACGTCCAACATATAGTTTTGTGGGATTTGGAATAACTATATTAGGCTCCGCCAATATAATTTTCCCCATCCCACAAAACTCTATGTTGGACTCTTTTATTATTTTTATTATGTATCACGTGGAAAATTCCATCCAATCATGATAAAATTTGACCTATTCCTGTAAAACTGCCTGGGCGCAACGTCCAAGCGTGGTTTTTGTCAGGTTTATGGTCTGTTTTATTTCGTGAGAGACCTCTAAAGTATAGTGTGGACGACTGCATGTGGTCTACCAGGCACTTCTTCATTGAAATAACCAGAGAATTATATTTATGTTCATGCCTTTAATGTCTCAATGTCTAAATCCTACTGGTCTGGAGCCTAGAGTCAGCTTTTTATCTAGTTGTGTCAACGCAACACTATTTGTTAATAATCAATAAAAGACTAGGGAAACATTCTGTATCTTTTCTGATACATGAAACATTTCCAACAATAACTATCATGTTTCTGTGAGTTTTCCCATATTGGTAATTATTATATATATTGTAGAGACATATCATATTACTTTCTATTATAGGTAACAATTTGGTACTGTCCTACTTGTAGCAATTGCAATCATTACCATGATGTTCCTTCCATATGTAGCCAATATTCATATGTTATAACACCAAATGGCTCATAGGTGGCATGCACGTCAGCGGCTTTTGGCCTTGGTGAATGTCTCATCTGGCCATAATATAACCAGTTTTCCTTGATAACTTTTGTTTATGTAAATTATAAGTTTATGGTCAAATAAATACTTTCTGTCTGTCTGTTTGTCTGTCTGTCTGTCTATTCACTTATTCCAGTAGTTGACATACGAGTTACCTGTCATTCATAGATGTTGGTAATTGTCTTCTTCTTCAGTTAAAAATAAAAAGTAGTGATTGCTCTTTGTGCTTTTATTGTATTTTTTTTATATACATTTTTTAAATAAGTAAATACCTGGTACTATTAGTCAAACTTTTAAGTCGTGTAATAATACATGTTGTTTGGTTTTTGTCATCCAGTAACAAGTAAAAAAAAAACACCTATTAATAGTGCAAGTCCATCGGGATATCAAAACAGCATAACATTAATAATTCCCCCCTATTATCATAAGTTAAAGTGATACAACTACCACGATAATCATGATACAACTACCACGATAATCACGATACAACTACCACGATAATCATGATACAACTACCACGATAATCATGATGCAACTACCACGATAATCATGATACAACTACCACGATAATCATGATACAACTACCACGATAATCATGATACAACTACCACGATAATCATGATACAACTACCACGATAATCATGATACAACTACCACGATTATCATGATGCAACTACCACGATAATCATGATGCAACTACCACGATAATCATGATACAACTACCACGATAATCATGATACAACTACCACGATAATCATGATACAACTACCACGATAATCATGATGCAACTACCACGATAATCATGATGCAACTACCACGATAATCATGATACAACTACCATGATAATCATGATGCAACTACCACGATAATCATGATACAACTACCACGATAATCATGATGCAACTACCACGATAATCATGATGCAACTACCACGATAATCATGATACAACTACCACGATAATCATGATACAACTACCACGATAATCATGATACAACTACCACGATAATCATGATGCAACTACCACGATAATCATGATACAACTACCACGATAATCATGATACAACTACCACAATAATCATGATACAACTACCACGATAATCATGATACAACTACCACGATAATCCTGATAATAAGTCAATTTCTCTAATTCCCAATCATAGTAGATATCCTAAAATTCCACTGCATTAGTGTTATTTAATTAGGTAGATTGAAATGAACACTAGCAAAATAACCACAGCTATTTTCCCAATAAATATTAACCCTAAGCTAATGGTAGCTGACCAACACAGCTTTTTTTTCTTCTTTTTGATTTGTTTGACCACACAGATTACTTTTCAGCCATGGTCTTGCCCCAGATGGTCATGCAATATGCAGAAATTGTGGACTGAATTGAGAATTTGATACTGTGTCATTGTAGGTTGCACAATGGCTTGTTTGCAGCGTGACTGAGATTTTATCTACCTCCAGGTTATACGACTTGGATTTTGAAAACTGTAACTTTTTTGTTGGGGTATATACCAATGACTTAGCATATGTATGATATGGAGGCTCACTGATGTCTGGTCTAATATGCAGATGAAGGGGTGATTATTATGATTTAACAAGGTATTTCAACAGTTTTCTGGAGCTGTGTGAATGTATTAAAAAAAACAGATTGTTTGTGATTACAGCAAAAAGTATTCTCAAAGAATTTAATGGTCAAATCCCAGAATCGAGATAAAATGTTCTCGACTGACCAGTGGCTCCCAGCAGCTGACCCACCATGTCCATTTTTAGACTGGTCCTTTATTAAGTGTCATTCATTCTGAATCAAAAGAGCCTGGTATTAGGCTGGCTCCCAGTGGAATTCCTTTATTACCTCTCAGATCAATTGAAAATGCCAAAACCAAAGCCCCTGTCTACACATTCACAATTATGGTGACGATTAATGACGATCTCAATATCGTCTTTGTTCTTGGCCAGAAATTTATAATTAAAGCCCAGTTAACTTTTAATTACCTTCGACCTTTTAAGAGGAGCAACGACAAAAAAAACAAGCAAAGAAACCACTAAGGTGTGGCTACGTTTGCATAGGTAGTGCTACGAATTAGTACGAATATCTACCATGATTAATATTACATAGCTTATCGTAGAAAAATCCTAGCTGATCGTAGCCACTCATCATATACAAGTCAGCTACGGAGCATGGCGATGGATTACAATTGATTACGATTCCATCTATGACCCCTACGATGTCCTACGATGAGTCCTCAACTCATTGAACATTACATTTACAAACATCAATGGCAGGATCTTTTATATGATTAGAGAAAGCATGCAAAATACATGTCTGCTCATAACTGAAGGAATTATGCTGGTCCCAGGTGCAGTGAACTTAAGACACGAATATTGTGTGACCCGAATTCGTGACAACATACTATGGGAAATGACGAACTCCGCATAGTTGCAAAATATGTCAAAGAAGTGAATGACCGTTTTACAAAGCATTGACGTACTGCAGATATGATTCCCACAATAAGAAAATAAAAAAAGCAGTCATGCCTAAAAGTATTCGTATCCATATGCCCTAAAATATTTATAAAAATTCTAACTCGGTTTAGTTCGGATCGAGAGGAGAGGAGAGGAGAGGAGAGGAGAGGAGAGGAGAGGAGAGGAGAGGAGAGGAGAGGAGAGGAGAGGAGAGGAGAGGAGAGGAGAGGAGAGGAGAGGAGAGGAGAGGAGAGGAGAGGAGAGGAGAGGAGAGGAGAGGAGAGGAGAGGAGAGGAGAGGAGAGGAGACACATTCAACCTACGGGTGGGGTATTTTGCTTGCCATGGTTGTGAACGCTCGATAGTGGCAAACAGTTATTCATAAGTGCTGCACTAATGACTACAGAATCAGGACTATAAATACTCTATCATTTTCATTTTCAAAACATGTTTTGCAACTTATTAAAGTAAATTATTTCTTGTTTCATCCCTAATTTAATATAATGATTCAAGTGAAATTTCATTTACATGATGTTCAAAATTTTTCCATAGGAAAACAAATAAATTAAACCAATTAAAAAAATGTCATGTCTTAATTCTTGAATCGAGGATAAACGCAGGTTTTTAAGTGAAAGAAAAGTGGCTTTATTTAAAATGTTATTTCAAACGTAATCGACTAAATTTGCGTTAAAAAAGGGGCAAACCGAAAAATGAAAACATTCCAATTACATTACTGAACATTACATTAAAAAATGAGAAGTGCATTTCCTTTTAGGATCTTTACTTAACTTATTTGTCAAAAATCATCCTTACATCCTATCTGACCACAGCATCCCATGGTGTCAGCTCAAGAAAAGCATGTGAAATTGACATTAATTTAACTGTATTTAAGCAGCATTTATAATATTTGGATGGCCTGGGATGGTCTAGTGATATTAAAAGGATAGACTCAATGATATACAATATCCATGATTTTAGATCTTTAAATGTCACTTTTAAGCTTAACCTTTACAAAGGTTATTAATTTACTCGTTATATTATCTCGACAATATGTATTTTTAATTTGTTGTCCGCTCATATTCCTTTTTACTAGTCATAGTCCCATTTCCGATCACATATAATTTAATTTTTAAGTATGTATATGATTAGTTTGTCGAAATAATTTAAGGTGAAAAATTTAAGGTCAAATATCAAGAAAGTTTTCACTTCAAGTATTGTTATGACTTTCTTGACAGGGAGTTATCAACTTTACGTAACATAGATTTAATTTTATTTCCTATAGGCTATACAAGTATAAATTAGTTTGTACCACTCACCAGTGCAATTTACCATTATGTACGCCGTTGTACAAATCCTCATGTACAACAGCTAGCCAGCCACGCTGAAGCAACAGTCTTATCTGTACATTTTCTTTAATAACTTCGTCAATTTTCGTCCGATTTTAATATTCAAAAGATTTCTGAAAGCTTAACTTGAAAATAGAATAACTGTACAGGAGAAATTTATTTTTCTGATACTTGGATGGGGCTCAGTGATATAAAACAATACACGATAGTTACATTACATGAAATGTATCGGCTGTGTTGTACATTGACATTATCGGGTGTACATATCGTCATGTCTCACATGTAAACATTGTGTATAATTGTATAATATACAGGTGGAGACACCCCTAAGATAGTTCACTATTGCTACTGGGGTGCCACCAAAAACATTCTTCATCCAGATCCCTGCCGACCCTACCAAACAGATTTCAGCATTTTAGATACATTTATGATGAAATTAAATTTTACTTTGAAGATGGCAATGAAAGACACTGTATGTCATGATGAGATGCCACTTGGAAGATTACACTTAAGTATAATGGCATATATAATAGTTTCTTACAGAGCAAATGGTTTGATACATAGTTACTAATTGGAAACTATGTGTGGCAATATTATTCTTTAAATTAGCTGGACAATTATTATACATATTGGGCAAACGAAATCGTATACTTTTGTTTGTGAAATAATGCTTACTGTGTGGGGTGACCAAATTATTAGCATTTCTGGTATAATATTGGTGAATTTCAGAGGGTCTTTGGTACATAGTGAAATAAAATGGAAGAGTTCAGTTTTTCAGCTTGATTGCAAATTTGAGTTCTTGCGCTTATTGCATAATATGCACTAAACCATTTTGAAAACACCTGTCATTTTGTCATTTGTGGGCGGAGTTTAAAGTTGATTGACAGCTTGTCAATGATATTTTTTCTATGATTTTGAAGGCTGTATACTAATTTGATAGGGGTAAAACTAAAACCTCATTATTATTAAATTACCATCTTGTAATGTCTACTGATTTTACATATAAAGTGAAATTACTATGAAAGTATTTTTCATACTGCCTCTTTCACAATATATATAAAATATACAAAATATGGAGAAAACCAAGTTATCTTTTTAAAAAAAGGGGGGGGGGGCTTCTACAACGAGTTTGCAAATAGTGGGTTCTTCAGTCCCTTTCCATCTACATAACATCCACCTATCTATCTATCTATCTATCTATCCAGCTATATATATCTATCCATCTATCTCACTAACTATATATCCATCTATCTATCTCACTAACTATCCATCCATCTATTTATCTATCTATATATCTTTCTTTCTACTGATCTACCTATCTATCTATCTCAGTTTCAGTTTCAGTTTATTAATTGTAAAATATATATTACAAGCGATATAGCAAAACTAAAGTTTACAAAGCAAAGTGCAGAAATCTGTCAAGATGTGCTGTAAGTCATGGGAATGGGATGAAGGTTAGTCAATGATAAACTGATACGCTATTGAAGTTTTAAGAATTGGAATTTTAATCAACCTCAATCTATCTATCTATCTACCTATCTATAGAATAAAATAGAATAGAAAGAATAGAATAGATATATATATATATATATATATAATTTTATTGACGGACGATGTCAGACAAGACATATATGTCACAAGTGCAAAAGATAAAAATAAATAAAAGCAATCAGAAAATAATCAAAAATAGGGAATACAACAAAGACTATAGTTACAGATGGTTCCAGCCACCAAATTTAAGTATCCACTCCTTATAAAATCCAATCATTCTGACAGAATCTTTTATACATACAGCTTGCATCATAAACACACAGTTATATTTTACATATATAATACATATTAACATGTTCAACAAAATACATTCCTTATTAATGTGAACGATATAACTATTTACAGATTGATTTTACTTCAAAATAGAGCTAATTTATTATATAAATATATATTAATAGGAAGTATATATATGACACATGTATCTATTTGATGCCCTGCGGTCAATAAAATTCTATATTTATATATATATTTACAGAGATTATCGGCAGTTCAGTTTGGCAGTTAAAAAGTTCAGGATTTATATGACAATTTTTGGAGACAGATGAATGCATTGTTTAAAAATCAGCTTGTAAAAAAAAATTTCCTGGGTTTATCAGCACCTCAGGCTCCTTGGATGTCATTATGGCTTTAAATGTTCCCATGTTGTTTAGTGTATTATAGTTACCAATATATTTCCTTGCTATCGTATTTAGATTTTCTCGAAATACAGAGTAGCTTGGACTGGTCACAAGACAGTGTATTCAACCTCATTCAGATTACATCCTCAGCTGGTATTTTAAGTTTTTCATGTCTTCTTGTTTCTATACGGAGGCTATCTTACTGCATGTTTTCCTATTCATGTTAAGAAGTAGATAAGTAGATCTATAGTCAATTTTAATGTGTTTGTTAGTTCTTAGCTTAGGTTGCTGTGTCGTATTGTTAGAATAGAATGTTTACAGTTCGGTAGTTTGACAAAAAAAAAAGAAGGAAAATGAGTTACCCGATCTTGACAGCCACTGTTCAGTTGAATCAGTTCCAATCCAACATCCCAGTCCAGAGCTTTCCCTGGACAAAGGTGCACTATTTGAAATATCTTAGTAATATATCTTCGAAAGGGAACCTACTAAATAAACAGCATAGCCCATGTATCCTCAAGCCCTGTTCACACCACGGACATCCAAGATGGACTAAACGTGCTCACTCGTGGCTGTTTATCACGATAATTATTTTGACGTGCGTTCGCAGGGGTGTCCGTCGAACGCTCGGCGGACATCCGTTGGCTGCGAGGCGAGTGGACCATGCACAAGGTGGAGAGGGCTACGGATGGTCACGGTGCCAGCTTATAAGAACAAAGGGCGGGCCACGGGGTCCACCGAACGTTCAACGAGCTATACCAAAAGTGAACATGAGTGGATGGCGAGAATACGCGAATGGACAGATTCCCAGGGCTTCATATCACTAACTTACAGCAATAACTGACCCCACAACATTCATGCAATATGTAGTGACAATATTTAAACCAAAAGGGGGCAGTGACGATAGCGTTACTTCTGGTAACTTAGTCACTGCCTCCTTGACCACATACCTCCTAATGCTGCATTATATACTTTATATATTTATAAATATGTATATTGGTTTTGGTCAAATAAAAGCATTTCTCTCTCTCTCTCTCTCTCTCTCTCTCTCTCTCTCTCTCTCTCTCTCTCTCTCTCTCTCTCTCTCTCTCTCTCTCTCTCTCTGTCTCTCCCTCTCTCTCTCTCTCTCTCTCTCTCTCTCTCTCTCTCTCTCTCTCTCTCTCTCTCTCTCTCTCTCTCTCTCTCTCTCTCTCCCTCTCTCTCTCTCTCTCTCTCTCTCTCTCTCTCTCTCTCTCTCTCTCTCTCTCTCTCATACCTGGGCTGAGCACAAGTGGCTGCGAATGGCCATGGGCGTCCGTAGATCACTCACCCACCACTCCCAACCACTCGCAAAGTGATTCTCGTAAAAAGGTAAAAAATGTATTCCTCGAACGTCTACCAAATATTTTAGCATTTTGCCCTCTCCGCGGAGAGTGTTCTACAGATTACCACGAGTATCTGTAAATCGCTCGGCTTAAGTGATCGTATTAACTTTGTGCAGTACAATTAAAACAAAGTTTCGATATGCCCTTATCAAGTTCAATGAGTCGAGGACTCATATTTCAATAACATGGGTTTAATGATTGCCACAGGCATGAAACAATTATCCCTGGAGAAATTAACAGATCGTGTAAACTCTTAGGTATATCACTGCACAATTTCAGGAAAGACATTGACCCGAGACTATGTTCAGATATAATTTTCAGACTGTGATTTCGCAACATTGCTGGATAGATGTGAAAGTAACTTGAATTCAACGTAGCGGCAAACAAAATAGTTTTTTTAAATATCCTCGAATATTGGGTTATTATGGCTTGGTTGTCAAGCATGCATTGTTGTTGTTTTTTGGACCTAAATAGCTAGAAACTGATATAAAGCCTTAAAATACTTACTCCCCCAGCAGGATCTGTCCAAAATCTCGCAGACCCTCAGGGCATTCGCCCTTCGCTAAGCGCCCCCTAGCGGAATAACATTGCAATGACAGGAGACTGCGTAGGAGACTATAACTTAAGCACACATCCCAAAAATGTTTAAGAATTATGAATATAATGCAAAGTTAACATTACTTACATTGATCACTATTTGATAATTATCAACATATATCCGTTGGTTATACAATTAAAGTCTCAAGATTTAGAATTATTTTTTTTCTTGTATTTTAGATCATTCCATATTTTGAGATAATTTATTTCACCGATAATTATGACCAGTACTTTACAACTGAAGAGAAACGAACGAAACATTTTCCATAAGGAAGAAATCAATTTTATCTCCAGAGTAAATAAGCCAAAAGGGCATGTATGACAAAGAGGTCAGGAATTATTTTGTGTGTTGTATTGTGGGTGCAGTGGTCCAGTGGAAAGTTATATTGCAAGGTCGTGGGTTCAAGCCCAGCCTTGTTATAGACTGAGCAGATTATGCTGAAACCATTGCTCCACTCCACTCGAGGGTGAATAAGATGACGTTGGCGAGGTATATTATAGCCCCTGGATGCCCCTGGATGCCCCTGGATGCCCCTGGATGCCCCTGGATGCCCCTGGATACTGGATGGGTTGGGTGGATTAGGACTTTACGTCCTGTATTTCTGCACCTGTTGGGCCAATTAGGACAGGCAGGGACCATGGAAATGGGATGAAGGATTAAACAGCCATCCAACTTAGGCTCGACTGGAAATCGAAACCCAAGACCCAGTGGTTGGAGTCCAGCGCCCCCATCCCCCAGGGAATTGAGAAATTTCAAGATAGGGCAAAACCTGCTGACCGAAGATGAAGTGCGCTAGTAATCATTTATGGCCCATATTTGCATATTTGACTACTCATTCTGACTATTTGATGCATACATGGTTGTCATTCACATGGAACAATAAAATCGGGGTGCCTTGTACTCAGTGCTTATTCCAGGGCAAGTGAAGGACCCCACCCATGTGGTTAATGTTTACTAACATGATATGGACTCCAAGCCTTGTCATCTCATCATTATGTCTTCCGCTAATAAGTGGTCTGAGCTGACGAAGCATCAAACTAGTAGCATTGAGGCAATACAATATACAAAATACATTGAAACAATATAAATAATACCTTTATCCCGAATAGGTGGGGGTTAACTAACATTTTTGTTGGTTATATTATACTCCATTAGGCATATTAACTATTGATGGGATTTTTAAGGTGCTGGTCAAGTCATCGTGTATCATATTTACTAATTAGTTTGATTGTTTGTTTTGTAACATTTTCGTTGGTTATCGACCGCTCAGAACAATAGGAAAACTGTCTAATTGGAGTATAAAGTTTTATTATAGTCATGTTTAGAGTGCATGAACTTCAATAAAGTACCAACATAGTTATAAAAGGCAATTTTTATGGCGGTCACACCTGTTTTCCAGAGCAGTGCGGCCAGTGCCCCCCCCCCCCCCCCCAACCCCTCTTGGGAGATAAGATACCGAACAGCCACGTGCTATATTTCCTCACTACAACCATCTGGGGACTTATTTGTCATGTAGGCGGATGGATATCGGTGTAATATAGTTGTAATGCGGCCCACCGGGATTTTGTGACGCAGGGATTTTTTATGGTGCTAATCAAGTCATCATAATTCATAACTGGCTATGATAATAAATAACTAATTAGCATAATGCAGTCTGTCAGAAATTGTGCAATAAGCTCCAATATCAATGGATTTGGTTCTAATCTGCAATCAAGATTAATTAATTTTAATTCTATGTACAATATTGTACAAAATCAAATTGCTGGACTATAGACAATATATGGAATGCCATACAGTTTTTTCCAATGAATGAATTTATTTTATCGATATGTAGAGGTCACAAACGACACATTAAATGTTTCACCTTAAAACAACTTTAGTAGTAAAGACTACCTTACTATTAAGAAAATCTAAAATCTGACAGAACTTTAAAATATTTATAAATATTGCGTTTTATCTTCTAAAATACAAAATAAAATTCTGAATAAGAAGAAAGATAAAGACATATTTCCGAAAAAAATTAAGAGGAATTTAATTCGATTACAATCAAAGTATTCAGGATAAAGAATAACCAGTCATTGTCAATTTGGGCTTGTCATTGTTTCTTCTATCATATGAAGCTTTATGACAGCCACCTAGTTCCATTTCACTTTAACCCTGGGTTGTATTGTCTTCACCCTGATTTCCAGTTAATCTGAGCTATCTGTGTGTGTGTGTGTGATTAGGACTTTACGTCCTGTATTTCTGCACCTGCTGGGCTAAATAGGACAGGCAGAGACCATGGCAATGAGACGAAGGAGGAAACAGCCATCCAACTTAGGCTCAACCGGGAATCGAACCCGGGACCCAGCGGTTGGAAGCCCAGAGCGCTACCTCTGAGCTAGGCCCCTGCCCTTATCTGAGCTATCTCGTAGGGCTATATTTAGATTGCAACCCCATTTGATTAAATACTTTTTCGTAGTATATATCACTTAGCAACAGACAAACAGACATCCGGTAGGTGGCACCCCTATACATTGATTGCCATAGAAACCATGCCCCAGTCAATTTCCCAGGACTCTTTCTACCGGAAGTTGCAGTGGCATGAGAGCATCGTTGCCATGGTAACATATTTGTTTTCACACCTAGCAACAAGTTGAAGAGAAATACCTGCTTCCTTTTGGTACATTTCCAGTGTCTGATATTACTTTGTCACGTAACCTTTTTTGTTTGAGAGGACAAGACAAAAAAACAAAAAACAAAACACACACTCAAACAGGAATTACGAAATTAATACTTTTAGTCTCTCCCTCTTGCAAGAATCTGATCGTAGATTGTACTAAGCCAGTACCATTTCAAAATTGCACCAAAAAAAGGTGCAAATTTGGCCTCATTGAAAATATCAAAAGGTGAGAGATCCTGGTGTCTTTGACTTGCCTCAACATAGACACTGAGTACAAGGCACCTCGGTTACAGCATAACTACAATTTACAGCTGACAGCAAAAGACATGCTATAGATGAATATCAGACCTGCATGTGACAGATTAACAAATGCGTACCATTGTGCGGAATGAAAAAAGTTCTTCTTGGCATTTTGTTTTAATTTATTTTAATGGCAAATGTGGGTGGACAAGCTGGATTAAATTACACATTAACTGAATCTGGTTAATTTTGATAAGAACAATACGGTTATGCAATCACTAATTAGCTCTAATTGCCAATTAAGGACTTTCCCTCTTGGACAGAATTGGCCGTTGACATCTTCGTGACTCTTTTTACAGGAACCTAGAATAATGCAGTCTTAACGCACGACCCTCGATCACGCCTCTACGCAAGAGAGGGTCTTGGGGAATTCCGGGAAGAGAAAGTATTCTAGTGGGAAGCAAGGAATTTGACAATGTAGAAAGGTTTATATTAATCATAAGGAATACAATACACCACATCCTGTACTAAATACACTGATGCAACGTCGTACCGGACTGATTTTAAAGAACTATTTTGTTTGGCGCTAAGTTAAAATTAACGGGCGTAGTGATTGACCTAGTTCCACGGGGTATCTCGTAATGTATTCAGATCCATCAGACCCTCGTCTATGATGTGGTCTGAGGGTCTGCATTCAGACTGGGAATAACAATACTTATAATAAGAGGGTTTTTTTTAATAGTAACTTTCTGCAAGTCAGTATGAAATAATAGTTGACCTTACGCTGTGAGACAGCCATTGACATTACTTTGGAAAGACAGACATCATTTTCTTTCTTTTGGCTGTATGATGACTAATTAATTCGCATTTTTTATTAACAAACTTATGATATTTTTTACAATAGATTACTGAGTAGAAAATTTTCCAAAAATATTACTTGTAATAGTTAATGTTACTCGTGTCAAATAGATATTACTTGGACAAGAGATGCTATGATACCAAGAAAGACATTTTTAAAATTTTGATCTTGTACATATTTCAGTGAAAGATTATTTCTGATTCTGCCAATACATTGTACGTATAAGTTGCAATTTCACTTACAATTTAAATTTAATTTTGGTGTCACTGCGTATCTCAATGCTACTGTTCTGAAGCTTAGTCAGCTTATATGGCCAGCTGCCAGAGGCAGACGTAATGATGAGATGATAAGCTGTTTGGAGTCAACACCAAGTTTAAGAAATCACATTGGTTTCTACAGATGTCAGTGTCTCAATGCTACTGGGTCTGAAGCTTAGTCAGCTTATATGACCAGCTGCCAGAGGCGGACGTAATGATGAGATGATAAGGCTTGTAGTCCACACTATGTTTCACATTTACCAATGGGTGGGGCATTTTACTTGCCTCAGCTATGAGCATAGACACCGAGTACAAGGCACCAGCAGTTGGTTTCGAAATCAATGTTAAACTCTATGGTTAAAAAGGCAAACTTTAAAACTTAAATAAAACCCCGAATGACGTCACTAATTACAAAGCTTCAGTTGCTCCCAAGAACTTACTTGATAAAGGCGTGGAGCTAAGAGACCTGGACAACCAAGGTTAGCGATGTTTGTATTGCAGTGGTCAATTATGAATTAGGGTAGAAAAGGGTAGGGCAAGCAGCCTTAAGCGCCAATTTCAGGGAAAATTGACTGAACATATAATAATATATAAGTCCTTTAATTTCACAAATCAATAATGTATTTTCTAGCACGTCACTTTCCACATCAATATATGGCACATTTTTAGACTAAACTGTATTTTACTAAACATAAAGATTTACCTCCCAATTATAGCCATGAAAATGTGTAACCCCAAGGGAGTATAATTGCAAGTCTCACTATAGTTACATTTCTTATTTCAGATACGATTGTTTATGTAAGGATTCCATGCCTTGTAATTGATATTTTATAGAAGATTGGGAGGAAATTTTTGATATCCCCAACTGACCAATAAAACATTCGGAAATAACTTATATTCAACTTTGATGTTTTTACAAGATCATATTTTGCATGGAGAAAAACTACCTTATATTTCATTTCTTTTCTTTGCCTTTCTAAAGGCAGATGTTATGATGAATCAATAATATGTTAGGCCTGGTTGTTTGTCATCATTTTAATATTAATGACCAAAATGTGACAGTAACAATGTCAATGTGCCAATGCTACTGGGTCTGAAGCTTAGTCAGGCTATACGACCAGCTGTCAGAGGCAGACGTAATGATGAGATGATTAGGCTTAGAGTCCATGGACACCATGTTACACATTAACCCCGTGAGTGGGCTCATTGACTTGCCTCAGCATAGACACCGAGTACAAGGCACCTCCAATTTAAAGTTGCATGCGATGGGACATCTCGTGAGATGTAGCTCATGAAATGCCAAGCAATCCCATATATCCTCAGGTGAAATACTTAAGACGAATTCCTCAAAATAGAAAAAAGAAAATGCTCCTGTAATATTTGTTGTGAAGGAATGGATATACCAATCTCAGTTTAAATCTGAGTCGGGAGACTTCTTCGGAAAAATGTCATGACCTTTGAACAATAATAGAACTATGGACATGTCTGGAAGGTCTTTGAATGACTAATGGAGGATGGATTTTGCAATGACCATTCAATGGCATACATTCTTATGATATTAGCTTTTAGGATAATATGTTAAAGTATTGAATTTTTTTCAGCTTTCCCTCCTGTATATTTAATATTGATATTTTTGCATTGATATTTTTCGTTTATCGTTTACTTATTACACTGCTCTGATTGTAATATCATTGTTTTTTATTACATCATCATGTATCATATAGGCCATTGGTGTCAGGTACTTTTGATCGATGAACTTCAAAGCATGGCTGTATGATGTAAGCTCTATGAGCAGAACTATTTAATATATATATTTTTTAATTAACAAAGTTAAATGTTGGCTTGGTTAAGGAATTTTAAGAAAATTGTTTACTT
Source organism: Alitta virens (assembly GCA_932294295.1). NCBI lineage: Eukaryota > Metazoa > Annelida > Polychaeta > Phyllodocida > Nereididae > Alitta > Alitta virens. Next base: position 28,253,270 of record OW028584.1, on the reverse strand, counting down.
ACCAGTTACAAAATGTTGAGCATGGTTCTGACTCAAATCTGCCCATCATTATGTTTGCCTTGGTCAGCTGATGGTGTCAGCTGGTTGACAAAAATAAAAAAATATTTGACCTTACTGTAAATACTAGATGCACGCTGTTACCACATTTTCTCAATTTGAAGCCCGAGGGTTTTAAAATATCATTGAGTGGGCCGTTCCACTGTAGTAGCTAAAATTTTGGTAACATCTGTCTCAATGCTACTGAACTTAGGCTTAGGCAGCTTACATGAACAGTGCAGACGTAATGAAGAGATGACAAGGCTTGGAGTCCACACCATGTTACACATTGACGCAATTGATCTGAATTATCACACTCAGTCTATCCAAGTCCACATTAAACCAGCAAATCAGAATTGACTTTTCATTACATTCATTGTGCTTCTATTCGGTTTTTGTCAGGCTTCATTTTAAAGTATTAAATTTCAACAATGCTGATAAAATTACACGAATATGGAGATATTATTAATGCCACCTAAATCAATATATTTAATAAAAGGATTTATTAAAGAAATTGCTAAAAGTATCTGATTATTCTTAAATAATTTAATTATCTTTTTTGTGAAATTTCTTCCCACGAGCTTGAAGATACTTTATCAAGGTTAATGCCCTCTAAATGACCTCATTAGGCAATTTCGTGATTATAATGTATTGAATTTGTCTGATACTTTAAGAGAGATTATCATTTCCTCAAGCCAGCTTTGTTTCTTTGTCCTTACTTTTTTTTCTTTTGTTAATTGTTTCTGTCTTTCTTTGTTCTTGATAGATAGATAGACAGCTAGATAGATAGATAAACAGATAGACAGATAGATAGTCCACCTATGTTATACATTTACAGCCATGAGTGGGATCTTTTACTTGCCTCAGCATAGGCACTGAGTACAAGGCACCCGCCAATTTAACGTCTCATCCGAACGACATCCACCTGGGATGCGGCTCATGAAGAGTGTACGGGTCTGAGATTGAATCTTTGGTACTAGAAAATTCTGACATTTGGTCAAATCTATTTTATACATATTTGCATAAAAGTCCACAGAATGACCTTTTCAAAGACATAATATATTATTTAGATATTTCTAATGTTGTAATGTATCTTTACTGCAGAGTTACAATGATAATTTTGTAAATTGTATTTTACGCTGGATTTGCACCTTTCCCTTTTTTTTAGTTTTTTTTTTTTATTCTCCCATTTTCCTATACTTATCCTGCATTTCTACTTTTGTTTTCTTCCTTCTTTCTTTTTCATCTTTTGTTTTTAACACCTATACTTTCAGTTAATATATATATATATATATCGTTTTATTGACAAGCCTGATATCAGGAATTGATACATGTGTCATACAACATTACAAAACACCTGATGCGTAAATCCAATTTCTTCTCCTACCTACTTTAACCAATTTTGAAAGCAAAGCCTGTGTGCCCACATTATAAGGAATTTATTTGAACCATCATAAAAGTGCATTTGCGAAAGAGTGTAGAATCAGTTTTCAATTAATCAACACGATTAAATTTTAATTAAAAGACTCCTGCTGATTGCAAAGGACGCTTTGAAAGAACAATGTCAATTTGTTTTGCTGCACAGATTTTTAAGAAAAAGAAAAGGGCAAAGGATTGTTTCTGTATCATTGTTTATCAGGAGCCCGCCCTCTATGGGCTTTCCAGTCAGTGTAATTACAAATGGCATTATATATTCACAATTATTTTACATAAAATATGTTTAATGCCTTTTTACAAATAGATGTCGAACGCAGCCCTAGTGCGAAAATAATGAAGCCAAAGTGTGACATGTGACATGTCCCAAGTGTTATACAGTGCAGGCCAAAAATACCCAATCACATGCGAAAATTCTGATTTTTGCTGATCTTTCATCACTAGAGACTTTATTTAAGTACGTTTGCTCATGAAACCATATTTCTCAGTCTGATCGGAACATTTGTTTGCAATTGAAAAGTTTAATATAAAGATGTAAAAATGTATTATTTTAAATAAATAGGCAGATGCCTGAAAAATTCATACAATATTAATGACAGACACCAGACAAAGTATGTGAGTAATCTTACAAGCATTAATGAACAAGTAATGAAATTTATGAATCAGTACTCATGAGTTTTAACATCAGTGCAATTTTATTCATTTACAATACAGTTGACATTTTCATAGTTTATGGTTGTCTTTTTAAGTACAAACAGACATGCATAGTGTTTTCTATAGTTGGCAAATCATTAAAGTTGCACTGTCTGTCAAATTTGCAACAGTTGAAAATAACCTCAATTAATCAAGGCACACTAAATTTGTGTGAATCAATGATTTTATAAGACATTAAAAATTACTTAAAAATAAATTATACATTGAGAGAAAATCCAAACCAAAACATTGGAAACACAATGGAAATGACATCATCACCATTGTTCAGTATTGTGACATCATCACTGGGTTTGTTTACATATTGAGTTTTTGATGGCTAATATTTATATTATTTATTGTAAATTAAAACTACATTGTTGTGCTAAAGTGGGTATGTAATGGTGAAAAATATCATGAGACAAGAAGGCAGTATTGATTAATATCATTATTTTAATGTGCACATTTGACAGACAGTGCACCTTTAAACTTATGATAAGCAATTACTAAGTCCCTGACTTTGAAAAAACTAGAAAAAAGTTTATTTTTCTATTGGTGATTGGGTATTTTTGGATATCAAGTTTCAAACTCCTTATTAATTAAACTTTGGGTGTAAGTATCATTGTAAATATCATAATTTCATTATTTCTTTTGTTCGCTATAATATGATGCTAATGAATCTGTTGTATTTTATGAAATTTAACAATTCAACATTCAGTTAATATCTCTCTTCTAGAAACCTCAAATTCATTAAATTGTTGTTCTGTTTAGGCCCATAAGTTGTATCAAATACACAGTCATTTTTCAAATGACAATTTTCTTTTCTTTTTTGGCTATCACTACTCTGAAAACATAAGGAGCTTTAACAATATTGAGAATTGGTATTAAAAACATATAATGTAATGCGTATAAGTGAACCCACTGAAAAAAAAAAAGCAAATTAATATCATTAATTTAGTTTACAATAAGGAGTCTGGTTTCCTTATATCATCACTTTAAATATGATCTTGGCTCACCAACATTTATACAGTGACATGAGTAACATACTATACAAAAAGTGAATGACAAGGAGTCCAATAAAGAGTTTTATTGGATGAAGAAAAACTATATTGGATGAGGCTGTAATTGACGACTTCACATCTACCGTTTGTTATATTCTCCATTGAAATGTCATAGATGATTGAATTCTTACAAATTACTTCATTCAAGCAGTTTAGAAATAAATCCCCAATAAAAAAGAAACAGATAGAGGTAGAAATTAAACAGTTCAGAACATGAATGAACAGAAGATTTAATATAACTTTTCTGTCTAATGTAACTCTTCTTCAATGCACCATAACCAATAGCTTTTTTGGAAAATGTACAGTATAGCGGACCCAAATTTATTACCTTATTTAGCGAGCATTTTGGTCATGCTTTTCATTTTCAAGACAAGGCATTGTTTTTGTTGTTTTTTATCGGGGGCTTCCGCCCCCAAACCCCCACTGTGCTACACAAATATTTTTATACTTCTGTGATAGAACATATTTTGGCTAAAAAAAAACGTGTTATTTTTATATATTTCATAGACGCCAAATATGGGGATACATTTGGGTCCGCTATACTACACTATACCCGCTTTTTTTCTGTCCGATGTACCTTTTTCGATCAAAAATGACATTATCAATCCAATATAACTTTTTTTGTATCCAATACAACAGAAAATTGGACAGTCACATGGTATGGAAGAGATCTATTTATCTTTAAACTTTGATTTTTATTATTGAATCGCTAGGTATCAATGCATTCATGAGTGAAAATAAATATCTTAAACTTCATACTAAGTTAAGATTAGTGGTTATCTGTACATATATCCACCACCCAATATTATATCTGATTGAAGTTACATAATTGTAATCCAACTTTACTGACTTGAGTTAGGACCTGTTTAGTAGACTGACTTTGTCTTAACACACTTCTCGTAAATTATAGGCGCTTACCACAGTTACATAAGCATCTTTCTAAAGTACACATGTGCTCCACTGGTAATTTCGCAAGGTTTAAAGATTTTTTTTTATGTTATTGCAAAAATGTGGCATGTGGGCCTACTATTTCTTAACTTTAGCTGTAATACAACAGTAAATCACAGTAATATAGACATTTGACAAATTATTTATACTTGAATAATTTAAAGTCTGAAAGTGCAAGCATGGGCTAAACCAACTTGTATGGTAAGCCATAAGACAACTGATGTGACATACCAGATTATGGGTTTCCTTTCATTTTATAAATGTCAGCTAGTGTTTTAGCATAATTTCTAATGCCAGGTGGTTTATAATTTCCTAATCAAAAAGTTTGACTGTATTTTATAACAGAGGGAGGCCTAGGACAGGGGCCCAGTTCTCCCCACCTGAGTTGGCCCAGTTTTCCCCAAAGCTGTTGCTTGAAAGAAATGGTAACCATATTTTTCCACGTAGCAAGAACAACATGTCAGTTACATGATTGTACTCTGATTATGGGCTGATTATAACAATGTTTATTTATAATCTATCCACTATCGGTTTTTTTCAATAAACAATTGTATACATAGTTGATATTTTACTCACTGACGCTAAAGCAAAACTTTCACATTATTAGATAAATTTTTTAATTCAAATGGTTTCTTGCTTTCAGACATGCACTTATATCACTTAGGAGTAATTTAACCCAATTTCAGGGTAATATCAATATAACTTTTAGCTGTATAGAGGGTGGCTCAGTTCTCCCTTGGAGGGCTGCACTTCCCATAGCTATCTATCTATTAATCCCACCCGCCCAGTCCTCCTTACTTTCCCCTATTCAAATGATTGTATCAGAAGTTTAAAAAATTTTCCTGCTAATGATGGCTTTGTTTATATAAAAACAGGCAAATTTTTTGAGTCCTTGCTGACATCAGAATGCTGTACTTTTTGTCACTTACCTGACATCAGGATGCTTATAAATATCATCCATACTGACAGTCAGGAGGACACCATTATTGATAACTTACTGACATATCTCACACTGAGCAGCAATTTCAGCTTCCTTGCTGATGTCCGGATGCTGATGAAATTTCATCCTTACTGACATTCAGTAGAAAATTTATTTTTAGGATTTACTAACAAGCCATAGATATATTAATTTACATGTCAGTATTTCGTAATTTTGCCATCTTACTGACATCCATACTGGAGATATTGGCTAATGTCAGTGGTGTGCAATTTATGCCTTATTCCTGACATCAGGATGCCCATAAATGCTATCAACACTATCACCAGACACATCGAAATATTGACTCACCAACAGAGGACAACAAGGAAAGTTGAGAATATATTTATTAGTCAGTTTTCCCAGTTTTCAGACATGCATTAGATCTATACACACACACTTCTGTTCCCTAGGGACACACTAATCTGGTGTCCTTAAATTATGCATTGTTGAAAGCTGTGGTGTGCACTAAGCTATCACTTTCTAGATGATCAATTTTCCTGAGTTTAACTCATGCAGGCCATGTGCAGCAGCATTTCTAAAGCTTACATTTTGGTCACAATTTACAAATTCACATGTAGGTATTTCCACTAAATAAGAATATTTAAAATTCATATTTTTTTTTACAGATTATAAGATTCTTTGCCCACATGATGAGTATGGCTGTGCACAGGTAGTACTTGGGAGGTTGATGAATTTACTGAAATGCAAAGATAACGTGCCTTTCATTTACCGAAATAATCAATGTGTATCACAATGTCATTGCATGATCGATAACTAATGCAAAGCAAAATTACACATAGCACAATTATTATGCATGGGACAGATATATTGTGTATACATTTTATTTGAGGTTTCAACTGGCTCTCAGTATCATACTTCAATTGCTATCATTGCCATCCATCCTCCCAGTGTCATGCCAAGATAAGAGTTCCAAATTGTATCTCAAAGATGTAGAAACGAAGCTGGCCGGATTTGGAATGCTATCTGGAGTATAAAAATAATGACAAAAAGCATTTAAATTAGTCGGCTACATCATCTTCAGACAATATTGTGAATGGAGACAAATACACACACAATAGCTGGAAATTAACAAAGAGGCGGGTCACACTCTATATCGCAATCCCTCTTATAATGCTCACGTACATATTGAAGCAATAAAGATTATCATTTTTATCTTATAATGCTCACTTACTAAGCTTAATAATTAAAGAATCATCATAGATTATAATAGAAATTGTAAGAATACTAATGAATAATCTTGTTTCGTCATTATAATTGCAATAAGGTAATTACATGGTGGCAAAAGAACTTTTGACAATTAAGCATAATAAAACCATTTTGTTAAATTATATTCCCAAATATTGCTTAACAGATCTTAAAAATGATTGATTGATTACTTTATATAAATTTGTTGTTGTACAATTATGAAATTGCTGTGCGCAACATTTGATAGCATTTTAGCCTACTATAAACAATTTAAGCATACTATGAACATTTGTCTTTGCTTATATGATATGATATGATTGTGCTGCCCGTTATCTAATTACAAAGACACAATTTTATAACATGTTGCTCAGTTCTTTTGATGTCTTGTTATGTAAACTTCAAAGAATTAATCTTAAGGATTAATCTTAAGGATGTTATGTAACACACTTAACACAGAGATGGTCTTAAAAAGCGTGAAGATAAGGAAATATTATATAGCCTTCATTACCCTATAAATTAAATCAAAACTGTAGATAGAGAAAAATCTGATAATATAAAAATAACAGAATTAAAGCAGTTAAAATATCAATGAAGTTTTTGTTTTCTTAATTAAAATGAAATTAATCATTTCAAATGCACATTTTTTGGCCACAGCGATAATAAATTAATATAATTGAGACATAAATACATACGTATTAGTTCATTAAATATGGCTGGCAGACCCTATAGAAGTGTATATAGCAGTGAAGACAAAATATTACTGAAACTTCTGTTAAAGGTCAGATGAAGGGTTTGTGTTACATCACTTTACAAAAATAATTTTAGATACCTACAATTAATTTGATCTATATATATATATATATATATATATATATATATATATATATATATATATATATATATATTTACCATGTATTTCCTTTTTGAAGCAATAAAGATTATATTTATTATCATTATTGATCGTTCATTTATAAAGCAAATAGATTTTGTGCTTAACCTTTCAGAGATATAATCCGAGTAGTCAGTCAAATCAGAGAGACTCATCCAGAGTGACTTTCATCCAGTCGTCTCAGGGTTGAGACAACTTCCAAGTAGCCATACAATCAAGCAAGACAAACAATATCGCTCACTTTCTCAGCTCACAAGTCAAGTAAGAACTGATGATTTTTTATTGATGCAGTCCCTTATAAGGGGATCAACAATCACTCAGGCATCTCTGCCATCAATCATGCATATTGAGTTAACCAATCCTGAGAGGGATCTAAGATCAAACCAATAAGGATCATGCTCACTAGAGCATCTTGGGGCAAGATGCAATGATCTCCACTGAGTTGGGTTTTATCCAGGCTAGGCGATTATACCTGCTGGGCAGATATATACCCTATCATGCAACAGTGCAATCCTGGTTTTTTTTTAAATAAAAGACTACCAAGATGGTCAGAAATAACAACTTTCCACTAGTTTATGGCCAGCTAAAATTAATGTTGTCGGAGTTAAATTAATAAATGCCTCCAAATTGAAAAAAAAACATTTAGGTCATCTACGCTATCTTTCACAGGACTACTCACAAAGATGAATCCAATTTTTTTTTTAACACAGCCTGAACAACATGCAGACAGACAGACAGACAGACGGACAGACAGCTAAACAGACATATAGACAACAAACAGATAACATGCTACATTGGTTATCTATCAATCTATCAATCAATCTATCTATCTATCTATCTATCTATCTATATAATATCCATCTATCTATCTATTTACCTATATTTCCTATCTATCTATCTAACTATCTAACTATCTATCTATCCATCTATCCATCTATCTATCTATCTATCTATCCATCTATCGATCCATCTATCTATCTATCCATCTATCCATCTATCCATCCATCTATCCATCTATCCAACTATCCACCTATCTATCCATCTATCCAACTATCCATCTACCTATCTATCTATCTATCGATCCATCTATCCTATCTATCTATCTATCTATCTATCCAACTATCCATCTATCCATCTATCTACCTATCTATCTATCTATTTTATCATATCTATCTATCTATCTATCCTATCTATCTATTATATCTATCTATTATATCTATCTATCTATCCTATCTTTCTATCTATCTATCTATCTATCTATCCTATCTATCCTATCTATCTATCTGGGCATTGGCAAAATCCTAAAAGTCAACTTGATGTTAAATGACATTTCTATTGGATAAATAGATTAAAAGGATCTTAACTGTGTGAAAAGGCTCTGGCAAAGTGTTAGCATGTTAGCCTGCTTCTAGATGACCCCCATGGGTGAATGAGATGATTTGAATGAGAGAGACCAGCGTGGGAGGTGACCTTTAGAAGTCTTCTGTGTCAATGGAAAGACAAAAACAACTTCTTAACCTTACATACAGAAGGTGGGGCATAAAGAAAGCTGCTAGACAGCCTAACGACTACACTGATAGCAAAACAGGTTAGGTTGATGTTGGCCTAATGTTGGCTGAAGTTGGTATAGATACAGACATACAGACATACAGACATCTGACAAGTACAGCTGGGCACACACAAACATAATAGTTCGTACAACATATATAATGACAATTCTATAGCTAACGGCCCAAAATCTGCCCAATAAACACCGAAATTGGTTTGAGAAAGATATCTACACACAATCAGCATTAAGAAAATACTGCTGCAATTATTTATATGTCTCTGATCACGGTGTTTATGATTTTAACTGTTATTTTATAATCAACAAATAGCTAATGCGTGTAAAATATTGTTTTACCATGTCAATTGTCGAATCAAAATAATTTTTATCTTAACTAAACTACACAGGTGCGCTTCACTTGATTGTAGATTTACTTAAATTAAACAGCAGAAACAAGATATCAATTTCTGGTACAAGTGAAACAGAAACACTTCAATCCATACATCAAGTTTAATAAACACAGGGAGACGGACAGACATACAGCTAGACAGACAAACTCACAGACAGGCAGCCAGACAATCTGAGACATAGACAGACTACTTGCAGATATCCTTCATTTCGAATAAACAGATAAATGATTCATTCAGGATCACAGATAAATGCCTATGCACTGACAAACAATGAGACACAAATAATAGGATTGAAGAGCTCTTTGTGTATTTTGTTTCACGTTGTCTGGACTACATCCTGAGTGTAGAACCACCGGAAGTTGATTATTTCTGTGATTGTCAGGGGCGTATCCAGAACGTTTTTCATGGGGGGGGGGGGGGTTGACAAATTAAAATGTATTGCGGGGACCGCTGAATTTTTTAATATTTTGTAATTAAAATATACAAGGGGGGGTTAAAAAACCTAACCCCCCCCCCCCCTAAATCCGTCACTGATTGTAACAATCAGGACAAAAAGGCTATCACTAAGAGAATGGAGGAAAAGGTTCTGAAGTGTTTAGCCAAGAGTATCTTTCAGCAATCTCTCTTTTTAGACTGCTTTGTAGCTGAGCTGAGGTAATTGAGTCAGCGTAGGTGTAATTATACCCAAAAATAATAGAACAATGTCTTTCTAAAAGTCAACAAAAAAATAACAAGCTGACTGAGTCATATTTCAAAGCTTTCTGAGGAAACCCATTACTGGAGGAACATTTGAGTAAAGAGTTAAAATAGCCAAAATTGTGATTGATGGCTGATTGGCCAATTTCCTAACATATTTGGCTTCTGTGCTGTGACAATGACTGAACAATGGCTATGAGTTCGAACCCAACTTTGGGCTACCTCAGCACAAAGGTGATTTTCACCTCAAGGCCAACTTCATGCTCTTCTAAAAGCAAACTTTATTACCTACTACCGACATGAATGACTTTACTTGCCAAAATCACTGCATAAAAACATTTCAATTAAGACATAAGGATATCTATATTATCATACATCGTATACTGAAAACCAGTTGGGTAAAGCTGAGTCGCGACTGTCCTCTGCAAACTACTCGATGCAAAATTATCTCAACATGCTATTCACTAAATGTCTTGACCTTTGAATGGTAATGCAAATATAACAATGCCTTGGAGATGTTTGAATAACTGATGAAATATGGAAGTCATCAATTTGGCCAAAGTGCTGAAGAATGCTCGTTTGACAGGTAACAATGACCATACATTCCGATGAAATATGACTTCTAATGTCTCAGTGCTACTGGGTCTGAAGCATAGTCAGCTTATATGAAACGTGCCAGAGGCAGACGGAATGATGAGATAACAAGGCTTGGAGTCCACACCATGTTACATATTTACCCCATGGGTTGGGTCTTTTACTTGCCTTACCACAGAGTAAAAGGCACCTTAAATTTAATGTGTGCAATCAACATCTGGCTGGGATGTAGCTCATGAAGAGTGCTTAGGCTGGGGATCAAACCTGAGACCTTCAGCAGGGCTGAACAATTTGGAATTTGTGGATGCCTTGACCATTAGGCCACCCACCTGTGCCCATTTCATTAAGCTGCTGAAACCTCAGAAATGGGTCATTGACCCGAGAGCTGAATGCCTGCATGACAGACCAAAGGCTCTCTCACGACATGTTGACACCTGATGTATGCCACATAGAAGGTTTACTGTTTAAAAAGTATCATTAAATAGCTTAGCATACAGTGTTCACACAGTGCCTTTTCTTTAAACAATATCTATTATTGTGTTTCCCATGCATATTTGATTGAAGGAAAAGGCTGCGGTAGGTATTGTGAATTTTCTATTCTATTTCAAGTAAAATCTATATATTTATTATTCATATTACTATAATGAAAATTCTTAAATTATGCAATGGTATGAGTAACATTTTTCACAATATCAGTGGTCTGAAATTCCAAGCTAACTGAAGGTCCGATTTAAGGTGGCCCGGGCTTCATTGTGCTGCCAAGGTCCCTTCTTAACTTCTTCTTCTTTTTTGCTTCAAACTCTCACATCGGCCTGCCCTATTATACGTTTGGTCACCAGCAGGAATGCCAACACTTAGAAATCTCTCGAGTCACCCTAAAGACCTCTTAATCTATTGAAGCAATTGTCAATGCCTGGGAAGCCACCCCCACAATCCCCTTTTCCTTTGGGATCTGACCAAAGCCAATACCCCTGGTCCTCTGTGATGGGATGAATGGCATTGCTTCCACAGATTAACAAGACATTGACAAGACATTGACAAGACATTGACAAGACATTGACAAGACATTGACAAGACATTGACAAGACATTGACGAGACATTGACAATGTGTGGATGTGAGAGTCACCTTTACCAAGCTGATGGCCAAAGGAGATAACAGTTTGAAACAGATGTGGGTATACGTGAAAGCTGTCGAAACCTACAACTGGAAAGTCATTGAGATGAGATGAGATGAGATGAGATGGGATGAGACGAGACAAGTTGAGGTGAGATGAGATGAGACAAGTTGAGTTGAGATGAGATGAGATAAGATCTCCTTAACATTGAGAAGGGAAGATAAGATAAGATAAGATAAGATTTCCTAAAACAACATATTGTACGAACACCTGGGACCTTGCCATCAATGTTGACACCATATTTTAATTTATTTGCCATAAGAGATATTATCACACCTTGGTAAGATCAATGCAGATGATTCTCTTAAACTATAGGGATTATGTTGTATCGTTTCCATCATTAATTGAAATCCGTGCGTTGTAGGCAGGTTATTTGAGCTAAATGGTTTTTTGAGCAAAATGGTTTAAAAAGGAAGACAAGTAGTATATCTAATTTGGTGTGTGATTAATACCAATACAAGCACAATACAAGTTTCTTTGAGATGAAGTATTTGACATTTTAAAACAGCTTCCTTGTAGTGTTAAAGACTATCTGTGGCTTTAAAAGGAGATACACCATATGGGATTACAAATTATGCATCAATATTTCCAATGGAACACAATGTGCCAACTGTCTTTGTCGTGTTACTTGGAAGTTTTTTTATTGCAACGCAGTGTTGTATGAATATACTATGCTTTTTCTCAAGCTTAGTTAACAATATTTCAGATATCTATTTTCTTTTCTTTTTTTTTATCATATTAGCAGAAATAATTTTACAATACTTAGCTGGCCAGACAATCGAATAAAAGACACTGCCATCATATTTGTAAGCTGCCAAAAATATATGAAGTTATTAAGACATGTTTGACCTTTTTTGCATACTTTTCTTCGTTCTGTTTAACAATAAGATTTTCAGTTATGGATTAAATTTGACGTTTTTGTAAATAAAGCATTTCTCATAACATGTCCATTGCAATGTGGCTACAACGTGTCTCACAAAAGAGTGCAATGACCACTTGACCATAGGTATATATCCTCTTAATTGAGTCAGAGGACACAATTAGTGGCATCAAATAAGCAACAGTAACAGAAGATGCTAATTGCAGGAGCCTTAAGGATATTTCTATTATTGTACAACATACCCATTGTGACACATCAACTTCCATTTGTAATTTGAAGATAAGTATTTAAGCCACCATGACACCACCTCCACACTCTATGCAATTCGTACAACTTTCCCCAGGCTGGTATACTTTCAGAAGTTTATCAAAAAGGTCTGCAGTTTTGCCACTCTCGGGTTAACTAATCTGAATAACATCCTTTGCCAGCCTAAAACTTCTCATAGCTCAGGTCAATTCCAACCTTTCATCGATAAGCTGTATGTATCATATACTATTTAATAACATGTTAATTTACTTTATCACAGTAAAAATTTCAATACTGGAATGAATTCGATTTTAAAATCTGGAAGACTAAAATATTGTTACTTTCAACATCTTTATCCGTACAATTACTCTTAGCTTTAAATCACATGTTTAAAATTGGGAGTAATTTTTAAAAAAGCAATTTTGAAAGTCTAGTCTTGAGGCTCTTCCTAAACAGTTTCTGACCAGTAAAGTGATTAGGCCTAGCTCATGAAGGGGTTACTATTTCAGAAACATCAATGCAAACTTCAGGGCATAACGTTTTTGTTCAAATATGCCCTAAAATCAGATACATACCAACTTCTTGGTAAAGGAGGTGATGACACAGTAAAGACAAGACCAGCAGGGTGGCCTAATGGTTAGCTCAAATAGAGGTCTCTGGTTCGATCCCCGGCCCGGACTTTCTTCATGAGCTACATCCCAGCTACATCCCAGCTGGATGTCAATCGCAACAGACGTTAGATTGGAGGTGCCTTGTACTCGGTGTCTATTCTGAGGCAAGTAAAAGACCCCACCCATGAGGTAAATTTGTAACATTGTGTGGCTTCCAAGCATTATCAGCTCATTATTATGTCTGCCTGCAGTTGGTCATATTAGTTGACTAAGTTCGGACCCAGTAGCATCGAGACATAAACATACGAAACTGGTGAAAAACTGGTGATTCAGCAATGAAAGAACGTCTGGTTACAGGTAGGTAGGTAGTGTTATTGTTTAATGCCTCATCAGCACCTGAGTGGGCTATGTAGAGGCTCTCTAGGGTAAGATTGATCATCCAAAGTTGGTAGGAGAAACCAGAAGCATGCAAAAAATCAATAAGTGTCTGCGTTGGATAGCTGGAGCAGCTTGTGCAATGCGCACTGTCCTGTTTTAGCCACTGGGGATAGAGGACTTCACCCCAAGTGTTTCCATCCTCGCCGCGTGGAGGCCCAGGACCTTCGAGGGCCGTCTGGTTACAAGCCTAGAAATGAGGAATGAGGACATCCACCTTACGAGAGTATTTTTAGTTTTTTTTAAGTAAGTGGCCATTACATAATTAGAGATATTTTTATGTCCAGATGAAACAATAAGATCATACCGCCATTTTGATGTGTTATGTAAAATGTATTTGATATCTGTGAATGTGAACTAATGAAATATAGATAGGCTTATCCTGCGAGGTAATGGTCACTGTTCTGTGGGGTGCCACAAGGTAATTGACCTGTCCTGCTATTTTTAGTGATTTATAATAAAGTGCTGCTGTTTTGTAGTTTGCAGTTGGTTCTATCGTAAATAATGTGTACAATAAGAGGAGACATTTGGTACATTTTCTTAATTGTTTACAATATGGCCTAATCCAACAATAATGAAGAAAAAAGTGTGACATGTCACAAACGTAACATTAGTGCAGAATGACATATTGAATGAAATTATCAAACCAACAGGATAAATTGATTGTCAGACTCCTTTTTACAAACTGATACAATGCAACAACTTGTAATTATTCCTACAAAGGACAATTATAACATTATTTAAATGTGAAGTCCATAATTCAAAATCAGTATTCGATATTGTTGACCTAAAAATCAGATCATGAGTCCAATTGGTCAATAGATGCTTTTTTTTTTATAACAATAATACAAATAACTTAGTAATTAAGACGGTATGTCTAAAGCATATTGTTAAAAGATTTTAACAAGGTATAACTATATAAATTTGGCTGTGCTAGGAAAAATTCACATCGTTTTTACCACATCACTTAGTACCAATGTTAATTACAATGATATTATAAGTTGTCACATGTTGATTTTGAGAATACAGGAATAAATTCCTGTATTCTCAAAATATCTGTCTTTTCAAAACACCCAAAAAGATAAGGTAGGACCATATTTGACACTCGTGATAATTTTCGAGCTGTGTTTGATCCACAGTGAAAAACCTCTATCAAATAACGATGTAAATAATAATTATTTGCTCGGCTCCTAAGCGTCCTAGAAATATAACCAATTCTTATTCGAATGAAACAATTAAAAACAATTTTTTTTGGACTGTACTCCCTTTCATCACTGAGATACGAGCAAAAATGTAATACCAAGTCACTACAAAAACATTGCTTTTGGTCAAGCAGCACTTCTAGAGCACTCAATTTAGAAATACTGAAAAATACATTGAGAGGGCGTGGCTAAAATGACCAAATTGTGAATACAGAAAAATATCTATCAGTTCTCAACCTATCAGCGAACTGCATTCAGCATTGACAAAGGATAATCTTAAATATTGAGACGTTTAGCTTGCAGATACCCATATAAAAACCTTTGACATGGAAGTAAATTAATACAAGATGTTAAAATATGCTTTATATGACACCTGCATCTGGGGTCGTTTTAAAAGATCAAACACTGACATTTAACACCGGCCCTAATCATTTAATGCCTCCTATCTTTAGAAGCCAACGTTCCCTGTCATGTCAGCAGGGGGCAATTAAGCACTTAGCTGAAGCCAACATCTTCTTAACTGACTAATTTTCATCGACCTTGTCATAATTGTCAAATAGATACTTAGCTGAGAGAAACATCTATATCTTGAGTTTTATTAAGTTAATTTCACTTTGTCAAGATAAATCATAGTCATCTTTAGAGAATTATTTTTTATTCGTTCTTATATCATTTTGGTTTGGATGATCACAATGGAGGTGCATGAGTTCAAAATGCTCAGATTTGTACTTTGTAATATTAATATGTCTTAATATGTCAAATGGATTCGTTCTTAGCTGAGGGTAACACCTACATCTGGAAAATTGTATTACATCGTCAAGCAGACAACCCATAGGATATACTCATCATATTACCTGGTTAAACCAATAACCATCAAAAATGTTCTATCTTTAGAAGTTTAATAGTGAGTGGGCTGCAGTCTGAGGTGTTCATAAACAAAGAAGTTGTAATGAAAGTCTGTGAGAGAATGATTAGTTTTCTCAGCAAGTAAAGGTGTAGAAAAACAACTGACTACATGTGATTGAATTAAAATTGTATTGAATTGAAAATAATTCATTTGGCAATTAAACAAGGATACAAACGGCACGATATTTCGTTATTTTTGGCATGATAAATTTCAAATTATTACATATTCTATTAGTGTTAAACTTGCTAGGAGACCCCAAAGAACCTCAGTGGGTTGTGTTAGTGAACACCTTAAATTGATGCAATATTAATATTGTAATACTAAATAAATAAAAATTATTATTTAGTAAAAACCTAGGCTGCGCTGCAGCAAAACCCTCAGCGAAATGCACATAGCACATAGGCATCATTTAAATTGACTAGTGTCCATCCGACAGGCAGGAGGGCAGCGGGAACCTTTCGTTTCCAGAGCAGAACTCCAAATACAAATGCACTTACCCTAACCAAATTTCATACAGTAATACTTTATATGGCCTAGTGGTGCCTTTAGACGGTTACAGTAATATTCTATATGGCCTAGTGGTGCCTTTTGATAGTCACATTGAAATTATGTTCGTTTTTTTGGCCACCGAAGCCAAACTCAGATACTGAGTGTTCGAAATAAGCGATACGCAGTTTTCTGAGACAACCATTTTTGGCTAAGGATGATCAATTATATTACCCAACTAGTTCGCTGGATGACCAATTTGTTTACTGAGTGCTTTAGTAGTGTATGCAATCAACCTGAACAATCGCGAATTGGCCTACGTAGAATATTATGCAATGGCAATTAAACCAAGATGCCCGAATTTTTGAACTCTTGAATTTCTCCATTTGTTCATGGCATTTGGACAGGTGTGAATATATGCAAAGTATGGGATGATATAACTAGGGAATGTTGGAAACAACACAATCATTTCAAAATATAGCATAACAAGTAAAAGTACTACAATTAAGATATGTTATGCAAAATCTCACTTATGTGGAAATCATACTGTCATTGATATGGGGGTTTGCAAGAGTACCAAATCTTCATATTTTCCCCTAACTACAAACTTATATATCATTAATGGTCATGAAACCCCAAAAAATGCAAAAATACATCCGCCCGCCAGCCCGCCCGTCATTTCCAGTGATAGCAATAACCCTTTTCAAACTTTGTTCGCTAAGGGTTAAAAATTAGACAGGAGAGTGTAATAATAATAATGAAAATAATAATGATAATGACAAACGATTTAGCAAAGTGACCCACCTGACATACTCAAATGCTCTGTACCAATCACTCAAGCAGTTTTTTTGCTTTCAAGTAAGTTTTTGGAATCACATGGCAACTTTTATAAGAACTGCCCCTACATTATCCGTAAGGTGGCGCAGTGACCTTTATGATGTCACTATCGAACAGAAGCGGTAGTGAAGTGTTTCTGAGCCTATTTATGTTGTTTAATGAATATTTTCGGCAGAACAACACATTTCTATGCCAAGGTTTATCCTAATTGGAGAATTTTAGAACTGGTCAAAACATAAGCAAAGAATAATTTGACCTTAAAGCAACTATGATATTCTGTTACAGTTACCGGAGTAGGTAGGCAACAAAATGAGCCTTCATTTGTCTAATCGAAGCAAATAGGTGTCTCAATAACTGGACGGACAAATTGACATGAAACTTACCAAATTTCATATAATTCCAAAGTCCTAACCTTGCTCACATTAATTCTGGAAATTAAGCCCTCCAAGTCAGGATACTTTGCCCAGATAAAATTTACATATGGCTCAACGTTGGCCCGGCATCCCAGATATAGCTTGCCACATCGGGTCAAAATCAGTCCAAAACTTGTCATCGGCCGCTGTCGTCCGGTTAATTTTGGACCGATGAAGCATGTTATCTGGGATCGGCTAATGTAGGCTAACGTTAGTCCAATATTGACCCAATTTGGCATTTTATCTGAGCGGTGGTTTGGTCTTAACATGGCCTTTAATAGTGAGGTTATCATTAATCCACATAAGATCCATCTTGGAACTAAAATCAAAATTTATTAAGAAAAATCATGCCTCCCACCCTTTAATGGGTGTACAAACGTTTTTCCACCATCAGCAAATAGAAGTGTGACTTATTAGTCCTCAGTGATCTGGATCACCCTGAACAGTGCAATAAAATAACTGTTACAAAAACAGTTATTTTGTCCCTTTTCTTTAGTAAAAATAACTAATTGAATAATGGTCATAATCTCATAACCATGGGTCACACAAGTGGCCCAAATGACTGACCAAAGAGGCTTCCTGTTATTTGCCAATTTGTGAGACTGGTGCTGTGACCCCCTGTGTGTTGACGATGTCTGCTACTTCCGGTGACTTCCAAATGGCGCCAATGCAGAAAAAGAAAGTAGGAAAATTCGCCACCGACTCTCATAGTGTGAAACTGGAATATAGGCCTATAGCAGATATTGTTGTTATATTGCTATTAAAAACTCAGAAGGCTCATCAAATGTTTGTAGAAATTGCACTAGGCAACACCATCTGTAATATCGTATGTATTGCACTGTATAGTCATTGTAAGAATATGGCAAAAACTATGGGGATTATTTAAGCTTATTTATATGGCTAGGGCCTGTGTATCCCTGGTATCAGCAGTCGAGACTCTCTGTATCATCGGGTTGAGGGATGATTGAAACCAAAACAATGCATAAAATAAAAAGATTTCATTGGTCAATTACACTTTGAGGTGTGTCCCTGATATTGTTGCTGATTGGTGGAAATTGATATTATCCCTCTTTATTTGTTGCTCATTGGTTAAAATCCGTATAGTCCCTGCAGTTCTTGTCTCTGATTGGCTAAATCTCGTATCATCCCTCACAAAGCTATATCGTCCCTCCAAGCCCTTTGATATCATCCCTCTCAGATCAATATCACCCAGGGGAAAACACCAGTATCAAAGAAAAAACATGCTTAGTCATGGGATAATCAGCAACTATAGTGTGCAATACAGTCTCAAATTTTATTTGTATGAGATGTTGAATTGATGGTGCCTCCTGCTTGGTGTCTATGTTGAAGTGAGTGAAAGATCCCACCCACGGGGTAAACGTATAACATGGTGTTGAGTCTGTTTACTCTTACTCTTCTATACAATCTTCATATATATATATATTTATTCATTTTATACACTGCATTCAGATATAGACACATAAGCAATAGAACCTTTTTACACAATTTTTAGGAGAAGGTTTTTCATTTCCAGAATGAGTGTATGTTTTATGCCATATATTTCTTCCATAGTTGTTTGGTCTTCTGCACACACACACAAAATATTGTAATTGCAAATGGTTTATAAATAGATAGATAGATAGATAGATAGATAGATAGATAGAAAGATAGAAATATAGATAGATAGATAGATAGATAGATAGAATTTCAATGGACTCAATGCTACTGGGTCTGAAGATTGGTTAACTCATATTACCAGTAATAATGATAAGATGATAAGGCTTGGAGTGCACATCAGGTTACAAATTTACCCCAAGGATGGGGTCTTTTAATTGCCTCAGCATCGACACCGAGTACAAGGCACCTCAAATCTAATGTCGCATACAATCGACATCCAGCTGCTGGGATGTAGCTCATGAGGAGTGCTCAGGTCAGGGATTGAACCCAGGACCTGCAGCAGAGTTTACTGATGAGATATTGGATATGGATGCCTTGACCATCAGGCCACCCAGTTGCTGTAACATAAATGTATGCTCATTAGATGAATGGTCAATGGCTTTTCTTGTCTGTCATTGACCCCCGATAGTGGATTTTCACGGAAGGTTCTCTGTATTTCCACCAGGTGGCTAAAACAGAATACTGCAATTCTATTAACTGCAAAAGTTCCCGCCCTTGGCTGTGATTGGCTGAAGCAAAGTGCATCCTAGCAGTAATATTTTTGGTGCATTTTAATGTATATTTGACACTTTATCATTTAGTTGATCTTTGTTATTTTTCTGAGAAAGTTATATTTATGGAATCAGTTAGTTATTACCTACTGTGTCTGAAAAGCAAAATGAGTAATAAAAGGAGAGGAAAGACTTATGTCCTGCTGAATTCAGGGCTGTTCAGTGAAAAACTCTATTCTTTCAGCTCATAACAAGTAACGTCTTCACAAATTCCATCAGAGTATGCATGATGTAGTAAACAATATTTGATGCATGACAGGCACTTTGTAATAAATATTCTCCATATCTAAGAGACCATATAGGACAAATTTACTTTGGACTACCTACACACTTCGCCCACACAATATTCAACAGAGAGAAGAAGCAAAATAATGCCTTATATACGTAAACCAAAGTGCTATAACTGTGCGTTACCGTTATCAGGCTTCACCCAAGCTGCAGTGTTGTAATCAAAGTATTTGTCACATTTTACAATGAATATGCATTTCTATGTGTATGGGAGTAAATTCAAACAAACTATTATTATTATATTATATATATCATTACTAGTTTCTATGGTCCTATTGGTGGAGTAATGCTTGAAAAGTGCTTTGAAATAAAAGACTGACATTTGCTTTAAAGGGCATTTGATGTCAAATGTGAAAAAGCGGGATTTTACTGACTTCAAATTGAATTCACTGGCTTGAATTCAATTGTGGAAATTTTAGGACTCTAATAACAAATATGTGTTGGTATTGAAAAGAGGTTTTGAAATATTACATATCATCTGACCTTTGGGTTAAGCTAAGGACCAAGGTCACAGTCAAATATGGTGAACAAGACAGTGTTCATTTTTTTTCTGACTGAAAAGTGATTCTGGGACTAGCGCTTGGTCAGCATCAAACATGGGCAACTCTGAAGAGGTGTGTCTTAAGTCAATTTTTAAAAGATTCACGAGTTTTTGCTAGTCTTACATTGTCAGGTAAACTATTCCAAAGGTTTGTTTTGATTCGAGAAAAATCTTGAATTTTATCCATTCATGCATAGGAATAACCTGTTATTACTTCTTAGGTTGCAGTTCTGATGCTTTAGATTTACTAGCTTCTTGAGGTATTCAGGTGCTTGGTTGTTTAATGCTTTTCAGACGGTAGTCATCAATTTAATTTTATTCGCTCTGGAATTGGTAGCCAGTGGAGCTCTCTTCTATATGGTGTGATGTGTTCCCTTTTGTTGATGTTCTTTTCAATGATTCAGACTGCAGCATTCTGAATGTAGTTTGTGTTCTATCTTCACAGAAATTCCGTATAGTAATATATTCCAATAGTCTAAGTAAGGGGTGACTTGGGCATTTTATAATTTTTTATGTTTTTCAGGTTAAAGAATGCATTTTGTTTACTTGTTTATCCATGATAAGGCGTTTGTCAAAGATTACACCTAGATTTCGAACATGATCCACAGCTTTGATTTCGACATTTTCCACTTTGATAGACATCAATTTAAATTTTTTAAGTAGATTGGATGCGCCCATAATCAGAAGTTCTGTTTTCTCACCATTGTTACATAGCAAATGGTCATAAAGGAACTTCCTTATATCTTTTTTCTGTTTCTCCATTTTTTGCAATTGCATCTTGTTGATCATTTTGGAAATTTAGCGAGAACGAAAGAAGAAGCTGTTCGTCATCGGCATATTTTTCTTCATATATTTGGTTCGTTTCTGCTATTTCGCTAATCGGCGCAATGTATGAGTTGAACAGTATAGGTCCTAGTTTTGAGCCTTGTGGGATGCCATGATTGAGTGAAAGTTTCTCTTGGTCATCAATGATTACTGATTGCGTCCTATTTGAGATGAGAGATTTAAACCATTTCAAAGTGTTCCCTCAATGACGTATCAATTTTTCAATCTATTTATAAGTATGTTGTGGTCAATTGTATCAAAAGCTGCTGAGAGATCCAGTAGAATAAGCATTTTTACCTCTCCTTTGCACATATTCAGTATGACATCATTATGAATTTTAGTTGGGAGGGTCTCTGTACTATGATACTGTTTGTAGGCAGATTGTTTCTTGTAATCAAGGGCGGGGGCCTAGCTCAGAGGTAGCGCTCTGGGCTTCCAACCGCTGGGTCCCGTGTTTGATTTCCAGTCGAGCCTAAGTTGGATGGCTGTTTCATCCTTCGTCTCATTGCCATGGTCTCTGCCTGTCCTAATTAGCCCATCAGGTGCAGAAATACAGGACGTAAAGCCCTAATCACACACACACACACTTGTAATCGAGTATGTCCAATCGGTTGATCTATTACTGCTGTTTCTATTATCTTACCTAGAAATGGCAGGTTTGAAACTAGTCCACAGTTCTCTTTAGTTAGTTCGGGGCCAAATTTTTTAAATAGAGGCTTTCCCAGGGCATGTTTAAGTCCATTAGCAAAATATTTTTACAATTTCAGCGATAATGGGTAGGAATTGGTCTATATATTCCCTGGTTAGCCAAGTGGGAAGCGGGTCCAACTTGCCATGTTTAATGGGCATGTCAGTAATGATCTTCTTAACTTTTTCTAGAGTCAGTGCTTTGAATTCGTCCAACTTTTTTCCAGAGAATGAAAGGGTTTCCTGTGGGAGACTTTTACCATTAATTACATCCTGTAGTTTAGAGTGACTTTGTGTAATTTTCTTGTCGAAGAAAGTGTTAAATTCTACAGCGAGTGTTTTGGCATTGTTATAGTGTGGTACTGGTAATTCCTGTTTTCTTATTAGGCAGGAGTTGAGGACTTTGAACATGGCTTTTGAGTTGCTTTTTTGTTTTACAGATTTTTGTGTGGAATTTAGTGCATTTCTCTTATCTTTGAAGTCCCAGTCCTTATAAGTTAGTTTGGTTTTCTCCATAGTTTTTCAGCTTTTCGTTTTGCAGTCTTTTGGGCTTTTATGTCTATGTTAGACCAGGGTGTTAAATGCGAATAGTTATAAGTTTTTCTTTTACTGGTGCAGGTTTATCTCAGCTATAGTACATTTCGGTAGTTGGCAGATGTGTGCTTTGCCCATTTGAACGCTAGTAGTTTTCAGGTCCATGTTTAAATCCAGTGTAAAAGGCAATGTCACAGACAGAGGTCATTGACTCATGAGCTTCGAAAACAAACTGTGCACCCAGAATTAATAATTAATTGCAACAAGACAATTCTTTGCAATTAACTGGCGGAGTGGCTTTATCAAGATCAATTATTTACCTGTCTAAGTGAGTTATTCCTTGTTCCTGGAACCAAACTGATTAATTTGGTTTATTTCAGCAAGGGAGCCCAAATGGAATTAGGTATTACCACAAAAGGGTAAAGTAAAAACACTATGGTGCACCTCACCACAAGTACATCTACATACATATATCTACATGAATACTATACAAAAGATTTAAGATAAAACTATTTAATGATAGTGCAGCACTCCAGGGCACATTATTTCCTCCTAAATTGTCTCTCCTGTCCTATGTGTGAAAGTACACTTAAAAAAAAACCATACCCAAAAATCCAAACATCGCTTTTTTGGATTGTCCCTATACCAGTTTTGATTACTTAAGAAAACCAAATAACAATTTTTGTATTTTGAAAAATCTCAATTTTTGGTATTTTTACAAAACTTAAAACTATACTAATCATTCCAAATTGTCAAATTGAGTTTCACAAGTGGCTTATCTAACAATAGCTGCCTTTTTGTCTGTTAAAAAACAACGCGAAGATAAACAGTGATAACAATGACAATGTAATGAATTTATTTGTACCAAAAATTAAATACAATGATTTTTTGGATTACAAAAAAGAGAAACAAAGACGGTCAAGGGACAAACTTTTTGATGAGTGTAAAACTGAAAAATTCCGTTAGTAAGTTGAAAAACCGAAGTGTCCAATGGATTTTCGCAAAATCAAATTTAACAGTGTATAACCCTTTTCGGATTTAAAAAAATCCACGTTTTTCCAACAAACAAATTTATCTCCAAATGTTTTAGAGTGTGGACAGGGTACAGAAACAAATAAATACTAATTTTGCATATAGGTCATTATATTATTCCAATTCTTTGAAACATTTAGCATCTTACATTTCTTACGTGAATCCAATCTATATTATGAATTATAATTTTTTTGTCGTGAACCGAGTTTGAACTCATACTAGAGAATTTATTAGTTTATGGTGGAAACTAGCAAGAAAGATATATTGACATTCACATACTGTCTACATAGCTCAATAGGTGCTGATGTTAAGACATCATTGTAATTTCCTAAAGTTAGTGGAATGGAGACTCTATTACAAATGCTAAGTGGCATCCGTCTGCACGATGTCGGCGATGTGAAAACGATGTTGTAACGACGGTGGCTGATATAGAAACGATGCTGGGCCGATTTGTAATGCTATCTGGGATATACATCTATTCAAAAAACATACATTCTAAATGACATAAACACAAATGGTGGTCAAAAACCTTAACACAAAGAAAAGTTTAAAATTGTATTGACGAGAAGACTGCTTGGTGTGGGGGGGGGGGGGGGGGGGCATTTTAATTTTATGTCTGTGGTTTGCTGAATTTATCTTACAAAGAATACATTCAAATTTGAACTCGAAACCTTCAGAATATACTGTAAATAGAAAATGCCATTACAACTACACCTTCCAACTCCAGATCATGACAAGAATAACTGAAAGATGTATTTGTAAATGTGTGGGTTTTCTGTCTGCCATCTTGATACGTATCGCCCTCTGCCGACATTACAATTTACACCCTTGGCAGGCCTGTTCAAGCATGAGTCTTTCTCAACTCCCCAGGGAGTATACGCCCAACCTGGAGAGTTTAAACAGTTGACTTGCCAATCTCATGTCAATTGCCACCATTAGAGATATGAAAAACCTTCATAAAAGAACATATCGTTCTTACTTGGGAAACACGCAATTATATTGTTGGTGATTTGAAGGCTAAATCCTTTGAAAGACTTCCAATTGACGTCTTTCAATTCATTTCGCCCCAATGCCATTATCCCAGTTATCTCTAATCACCTCAATCAAATCATTTTTTGTTTTTGTCACATAAATTCCAACTAGGATTATCTTAAGTCTTGGGAATAACCGAAATTGTGTAGGCATGGTGTTTTAGGTGCTAGATTGATGTCAATACAGAGGGGATTGGGGTAGGGATATATACTCCCCACTTTTTAGGAAGTGGGGAGATGATCAATGTAATTATCCGTCCCCCCCCCCCTCCTGACATTTACAAATGAAAACAACATTTCTTACTTCAAACTTTTGTTTTGGGACATGTGTGCTTGTTTCGTAAACTTCATGTCACATATCAGTACTTATGTCCACAATGTATATTAATTTCATGTACCTAATGTAGGAGATGATTTGTCTACCTGTGTCAAACTTCAATTTTTATTATTATTTTATTTTTTTATTTTTTACGTTTAGTTCTTAATATAGATCCAGAGGATAGGCTAATTCTATTTCCATTCTAAATCATCTGCAAGTAAAAGACCCCATCCATTGGTAAATGTGTAATATGGTGCGGACTCCAAGTCTTATCATGTCATCATTACATCTACCTTTTACAGATGTGCATATAAGCTGACTAATAAGCTTCAGACCCAGTAGCATTGCAAAAACAAGAAGAATTACAATGGTGGTGGTGAGTGGATAAGAGATTTACGTCCTGTATTTCTGCACCAGTTGGGCTAATTAGGACAGACAGGGACCATGGCAATAAGATGAAGGATGAAACAGCCATCCAACTTAGGCTCGACTGGGAATTGAACCCGGGATCCAGTGGTCAGAAGCCAAGTGCGCTACCACTGAGCTAGGCTCCCACCCCCATGCAAGTCAATGGTGATACGGTCTTAATGATGAAGTAGTCCACTGAAATAATCCTACAGTATTTGTGATTTTTATGATCCTTACCATCCATTGTACACTGTATGATGCTGCAAGCAACTCATTGTAACTGTCTGTACACAAAATAGTATGATGTAGTGAAATGATACAATTAATTATTGTTACTCCTTTGTTAAATATTGTTTGTGTTGAACATTGACCCTGGCAATTGGGCATTTGGTATATGATGGACATTGGACATGCAGATACCTGACAACCACAATTAGGCTAACCATGCGTTAAGCTTCATTTAATACAGACTAATATAGTGCACCCATCCATCATAAAATTAGCAATTTTCATCCAAAATAATTGATACAACACACACTAGTAATTAGGTATGGGCCATGGTTATTGGCTGGTAGTAAACAAAGGGCAGAAGACATGTGACTTGTTGTTTGTGCAATATTAGCCAAAAACTCACAGGTATTAGCAGCTGGTTACACATATATCGCTGTTTATTATTTTACAGCCACAATGGCAGCTGGGTGGCTTTTGCATGTAAAGGCATCACCTGGTCAGCTCCGCTGAAGGTCCCAAGTTTGATTGCCAGCCAGTGCACTCTTCATGAGCTACATCCCAGCTGGATTCGATCACATGAGATGTTAATTTGTTAAATTGGTGGTGCCTCATATGCAGTGTCTATGTTGAGACAAGTAAAAGATCCCACCCATGGGGTAAATGTGTAACACATCTGCTCCTGCCAGCTATTCATATAAGTTGGCTAAGCCTCAGACCAGTAGCATTGAGACATTGAGACACTGAGACTATTGAGACACTGAGACTATTGAGACACTGAGACTATTGAGATATGGTTTAAGAAATGGGATCATCAATTGAGCTGAACAAAATTGCCTCAGGCAACTGTGTGTTCTAGTATCCCTAGTTAGAATCCCATACTGCAAATCTTTTTGGAAAAATGGAAAAAGATAATGACCACCAAAAGTACATGCCAACCTGAATGTGCATGGTTACATAAGCTTTAGTGAGCTTTAGTGAGCTTTAGACAGTAGCACTGAGATGAACACATCCTGTATGGCATTTACGTCATGTGTCAACATGTCCTGAGAGAGCCTTTGGTCTGTCATTTAGGCATTAAGCCCAAGGGTCATTGACCCATTTCTGAGGTCTTAGTAGCCTAATGAAACGCAAGTCATATTTCATTGGAATGTATGGTCATTGTAACCTGTCAAACAAGCATTCTGTGGCATTTGTGGCCAAATTGATGACTTCCATCTTCCATTAGTCATTCAAAGACCTTCAGGACATGTTCATAGTTCTATTACGGCTCAAAGGTCATGACATTTTGACAAAGTACTTTTTGAGCTGTTTTAATCATGCACATCCTTTCTTGTGTATGTATTTTACATGAGACGGTCAAGGCTAAGTTACAAACAACGGGTTGTAACTTGAAGGACATCTTCAGTGCGGCTACTTGAGTAGTTTGATGGATGTACATGTACAGGCAAAATATTCATTGCTGATTCTAAAAGTGTTCCAGAGCTCATTACAGTTAAAATTTGGAGTCAGTGGCACTTAATTATTAGGAATTTCCAGTCTATTGGCGAGATTCGTGTTCTTCTTCATGAAAGCTGCACTGTGTGAAAATACTTTTCATCGAAGAGCATTGACATATAATTATAATTATATAAGACATATTTATCACCATTAGTTGACTATAATTGCCATATTGTGTAGGGCACAGCTTCTTCAACAGTTATTAGACCACTTCTTGTAATGCAAAAGAAGGCATTAAAAATGGCCCTAAATTAACCAAGACATACTTCTAGTGAAATAGTTTATGCAAATGCTAGATGTCACTGCGTAGATAATATAAACAAAACACATTGTATTACTTTCATGTTTAAATATGTAAATAATCTGTCACCTCCACTTTTTCAAAATATTTACAGATTAAAGCTGCACTATCTTTCAAATTCGCGATTTTGCAAGACTAAATCAAATGGTTCATAAATAACCTTTATTAATCAAGGCACACTACATTTGTGTGATCTAATGATTTCATCAGACATTAATTACTAAAAAATTATACATTGCGAGAAAATCCAGACCAAAACATTGGAAACACAATGGAAATGACATCATCACCATTATTTAGTATTATGACATCATCACTGGGTTTGTTTACATATTGAGTTTTTGATGGCATGAAAAACTAATATTTATGTTATTTATTGTAAATTAAAACGAAATTGTTGACCGAAAATGGGCATGTAATGGTAAAATATATCATGAAACAAGAAGCCAGTATTGATTTATATCATTACTTTTATGTGCAAATCTGACAGACCTTGCATATTCATAAGTATTGTGGTGATATCTGGTTACCAAGACAACAAATTAATCTGGTTAAATAAGCTATTGTATTGAAGGTATTGCCTCCCGACTGATGTAAAGAATTCATCTTCTTCAGGTAACTTTAAAGTAAATGTGAAAAGACATACTTCTTACATATAAGTAAATATTCCTTGTATATTTTGATACTATTTGTAATTTAGATTTAATTTAATTATTATGTTGTGGGAGTATACTTGCATATCTTAAAAACATATTAGGAGTTAGAAAACAAACACCATCTTTAGCAGTCTATGGTGAAACAGGTAGATTCCCATTGCATGTCAGACAGAAAATTAGAATGGTGAATTACTGGATAAGATTGGAAAGAGCACCTGATGACAGTTTACTTAAGAAATGTTTAAATTTTCAGAAGGAAATTTATGTGAATGCAGTAAATGGAAATAACTGGTTCAGTAAAGTGTGTCATGTATTAAATAACTGCAACATTGAATATGATATTAGTAACCTCAGAAACTTTGACATTGATAATATCTCTAACACAGTGAAACTAAGACTCTATGAAGCCGAACATGAGCGACTTATAAATGCAATAAATGACAGTTCGCAACAACCAAAACTTAGGACATATAAACTATTTAAAACTGATTGTAGAATAGAACCTTATCTTGAATTGCAACAAATTCGCAAAGTGTTAACTAAAATAGCTAGATTTAGGACAAGTTCACATAGCCTGAAGATTGAAACAGGTCGACACCATAAACCAATAATTCCTGCTCCAAATAGAATATGTGAAAAGTGTACGTTAAACTTTGTAGAAGACGAAATTCACTGTTTGATTGTCTGTCCTGGTAATGAGCAACACCGTGTTAACCTTTTTTTGAATGCAACTAAATTTATTAACAACTTCTTGTCTCTAGATGATATAACTAAGTTTACAGCAATAATGACAAACAAGGAACCTGAGTTATTAAATAGTTTAGGAAAGTTTCTCCTTCAAGCCGATGTGTAGAGAAAACCATCTCCTGTATCCACACAGTTATTAATTTAGTTTATTAGTTTATTAGTTATGATGTGCTTGTCATGTTTTGGACTTTAAGAGTGAAATGTTTTTATTAGCGGCTTGTATTTTTTTTTCTATTGTGTATGTGGATTTTAAACACGTATTATAAGTTAACTTTGTGGCTGGAACCTTGATTATTGAAATTTTATTGCTTTCTGTATTTACATTAATGTCTCTTTCATGTTATCTTTTAACTGAATGACATATGTATCACTTATGATATTTTACATGTCAATAAAATCTATATATATACTATAAGCTCCCATTTTGTATCTTCCGATTGTGTTTGCTAATGATATTTTATATATCTATTCCATCTAGCGAAATAAAAATAAAATACAATAAATTACAGTACAGCCAAAAGATCTCTGTTTATGGGTACCCAAGAATGAATTTCTGCCTCAGAGCATTTTATGGAAAGTCTGGCAATGAGTGGTCTCCATCTCCCCCCATACTAAAGTAATGATTGATTTTTTCATAAAAATACATAAAAGGGCAGTGACTATTCCTTGACTCTGCTATGCCAACAGTTTTTATTGGTGCTTCATATTCCAGAAGACTCTCCAGCTTGTACACAATACTGTGAGGCATGGTTCTTTCGAATATAATGGTGCAACAAATTACCCAATTAAACGATTTTACGAATGTTATTCGAAGTTGGAAGCCAAACTGCGAATGTATGTTTCAATTAACACATGCCAATTCATCCAATTGCTTTATCTAACATCAATCTCATGTCATTATATATAAGCATTTTTCGTCTGAGCATATTGTCTCTAACATTTCAAATGCTTGTTTCTGACTAAAATATTTTTTTATTAATAACCGACTAAAACGAGACTGATCTTATCTTATCTTATCTAATCTTATCTAATCTTATCTAAGGTTATCTAATCTTATCTTATCTCATCTTCTTATCTTATGTCAAACAATGGTGTTTCTCAATCAAGAATTATAAACTCCCTAACCTTTTCTGCAAGACAAATCTACAATAATCAAAAAATGTTTCAGTCCCAAGTTACATCAATTTCCACATATTCCCAACATGCTTTATCTCGATCTCCTGTGTTTTGAATTTTTTAAAACGAAGCCAATTCATCATCCCTTTCCATTAAAGCATTTGACAAATCTTTTGGAGACTTGAGCAAAGTTCTCTCAACACATTGCTACAATCTTCCCTTTCTTGTAATTACTTTCCCTTTTTGTCCGTTTTGGAAATGATATTCTTCCCCTAAAAACCAGTGGTAAAGATTGGTTGGCCAAAATGACGGATTACTTTTGTAACTAGATTAGGCGATGACAAATCTAATTTGTTGGACAAGTTACACAAACCCAAGGTAGAGGCACAAAAACAAGACAACCCATGTATACTGTAATATCTCAGGCCATAAAGAACAGAAGACTTAAAATCAGATCAAGAGTTTTATCAGCACCTACTGGCAATTACAGTATCAGGACTTGTAGATAGTTGAGATATATGGATATTGACAATGAACAGATGCTTGCACCCACTTCAATTATATCTTATGTTCAGTCTTTTAAAATTCCAGGCTGAGCTATACTAAGTTACTACCTACCACAAAACCAAACCATCTAGCTATTGATGTCAATTGGAGACGTTAAATTAGCATTACCATGTCATCATTACATCTGCTTCTGGCAACTGGTCACACACCCAGTAGCATAGACAAATTGAGACACTGAGACATTGGAACTAGGCTAGATTACTTCATAATGATTGATCTATTGAATTATTGTAAATTTTATGACTACATCATAACTGATATTGCAGTGTATGTCGATAAGGTACAACACAAGTTACATTAAAATTTACTGATAAATCATACACCCTCATGAGTTGAACTGACCACTTGGAGTCCCTAGTTATGGGTATGGCTATGTTTGGCTTCATGTGGCTCTGTATGGTTTTAGTTGAACTTTCTTCCTTATTAGTCATACAATATCAAAGCCAGATAAATACTGGGTTAAACTAGGGACTGAGTATGGTTTCATTATTACGTTAAAACAATCACCACAAAACAACACCCAAACATCAAATAGATAAAAAACAATTATGATTAAGTACTGAGTCTGAGTGATTTGTAATGGGGAATGTAAATTCCCTTGAAGAAAAGGCTTTGAAAGTCTTAAGCCTCCTATACTAGTGGCAAGGATGGTAAATTATGTGAGTGAAGACCTCAAATCCCAGTGGCCAACACAGGGCTCTGTGCAATGCACACTCCAGTTATGCCTGTCTAGCTATCCCATAGTCTAAATCAAATCAATCTGAATGTGCTTCAGATGAAAATACATAGAGTTGGAAATATGTAAAGAGATGGCAAAAACATTCAGATATAGCAGGCTTTCATAGAGTTTCCTGGATAACTAGTGAGTAATTTATGTATCTAATGATGCGTTTACCCATTAGGTCACTCACCTCTGTGATATGACTCCAATCTACCATCAATTGGAGTAAATGCTGCAGATAGTTTTACCCCATCCCTGACCTTAGGGATGCTGCAGAATAAAGTGTATGTGAATTGACCTTATAAAGGGCAATTGGCTGGAAAATATGATTCAAGTCAGCGTAAATGACTTCTTGGCTGCTCGACTGAATATTTATGAAATAGCTCAACAGCAAATGGGTCTTGAAGTAGCAAGCTTTATGGCTGTGCATTTTAGCAGAGCACAGAATCTCGATGCAGAGAGTATTTGACAGTGTTCAGTGGATATTTGTAAAGATTGCATTATCGCATCCTACAATAGCTGTGACCATTCATACTCTAAGCCACTTTAATCTGTATTGACTGGTAACATATTTAACTATTTTCTTTAAAAAAAACACACACACACACAACTAAGATATAGAAATGCAATTGTGAGTTGATGATTTGCCTATTTATAAGGAAAATCACGATGCTAGGAAAATTGTTTTGACGAACCCTCAGCCATTGACCCCCTGAATCATGACTAACAAGTCAGCTTTAACAAGCTGGTCAGACTCAGAAGTTGGTCAAAAAGACTAATTACATAATAGACATTGACTAACACTAACTCGCCAGCTAAAGTTGACTACCTTGACTAAGTTAACTGTCGTGACAAGCAGCTTACAGTCACATATTTTGCAATGTGTGAATTTTTTTTACTAAACTGTGTAATTCCTATATGGCTTGTTTTTCTTTTAGGTGAGAAATGCTTATGGCACAACTGAGTATCAGATGCCAAAGAACCGAAAATGAACAGGAGATTAAAGCTGGCCAAAGAAAGTGCAGACAAGCTAGGGCAGTGCATTGAGAAGATGCCAAGGCCAATTTACTGTGTCATTATGGCATTTTCTTGAGCGTTTTGCTTGTTACTAATTCCATTAGTCACAAGGAATAGATGAATATGACACAATAACCTGTATACCACATAGAAAAGCTATGTGGTATATAGCCGTTTGACTAGCTCTCTAGGAAACTTTTAGTTTTTGAAATCTAACCACAATTAACGATTCTAGAGCAAAAACGTGACTGGAAGTCAATTGGCTGTTCTTATCCACAGAAGAAGCTATTGTTGCTAAGGCTAATGTCAATGTAGCGTTGTCACTTCTGTGAAAACATTGGACTAAACTGAATGAAAAACAACACTTTCTTTCAAATCTACTGTTATAACAAATTCTGACAAGAAATACTGAAGAACTGATTTGTAATTATAAGTCATAACATGCATTATTAATCCTTAAAAGGGGAAGTTTTGAAGTGGTGATGTTGCTTTGCAGTTTTGTAACATCATGCATTGTTCTGATTGGTTGTTAGACCATTATTTATATTAATGAGTCTTTTTATACTTCACGCCATGTTCAACAAAATAGTTCCAAAATGCTGCAGAAAATTGTGGGATATAAATAAGACCCAGGTGGATATGTGGTATATTGATTGGTTTCAGAATTCACTCATGGCTAACGCAACTCGTGAATCCTGGCCAATCTGTCCACTCGTGGGGAATATCAAAGTACACCATGTAACCATTGGGTCTTAGTAGTGCTTTTTCCCCAGGAGACTATGCAGTGACAAAGAGACTATAACTGTGAGAGACTATAAATGTGTGGTTTGCCTTATTTTCTTGAGTACTATAATAGTGCTTTTTCCCGAGGAGACTATAAAGTGACAAAGAGACTATTATGTGATTATGTGACTGAATGGAGACTGGGACTACAGAGCTATCAAATCAGAAATCATCCAGCATTAAAATGTATATAATATTCTCTGGTAGTGACTTGAACTAGGGAAGTCTTGATGTGAAGCTGAGCACACTACCACTAGACCACAGAGGTAGACATGTGTACAAGAATAGTTGTATGGCTTAGATCACTAGAAGGCACTGCCAACCTGTAGTCCCAGTCTCCATTCAGTCACATAATCACATAATAGTCTCTTTGTCACTTTATAGTCTCCTCGGGAAAAATCACTATTATAGTACTCAAGAAAAAAAGGCAAACCACACAGTTGGCCCCTGCTTAATTAAGCAAATCATTCCATTTGTCACCTCAATCACAGGCCAGGATTTGGCATCAATAATTTCCGTATTCATTGTTGTCCAATTTATTGCCCATGGGAAGATATAAGGCATTCTGTGAGAAAGATGCCCAAAAAAACAACCACTAACAGACTCTAGCAGTGGATTACTAACATTCAAACGAAATGCAACAGATTAAATTAACAAAGATACAACTGAAAAAAAAACTGTGCATTTATCTAAACACATGGATTACATCTTTGGCATTTGGTCATGCAGACAGACAGACCAAATAGACGGTCACAGTAAATACATACTTAGCAAATGCAGAAAAGGAGACAGGCATGCAGATTTAGATTATTTGTGCTGAAATATAATAATGGATATATCAGTATTACCAGGTAGACAATTAGAAGTAGATCACTATCCTATTTCCTGTAAGTTTGGAGAGTAAGATGTCAGCACATGAAGATGAAACCACCAAAGTAAATGTCAAGTACAGTGCAAAGGGTATGGCCTCACTAGAATCAGTCAGATAAACAAGATAAATAATGTTCAAGGAACTATAACAAAATATCATACAAAAACGATTGTTCTGGTAGAAAAACATTTTTTTAAAGCAACTGACCTCAGACCATTTTGGGGTTGGTAAGGGGGATTCACCCCACCCCCCAGCAGATCCAAAATATAAATACAATTGACATTGGGAAAAGTAAAAAAAAAAAGGGGGGGGGAGCCTCAATGAGCGAACTTCTTTTTTGTTTTCTTTTTTGTTTTCTTTTTTGTTTTCTCTCTCTTTCTCCTTAAAAATAGTGCTGACAGCTAGTATCACAAGAAAACCTTCAGAATGCAACAGGGAAATTTTACTTATGAATATTCATCATCACTGACCTTTGTTGACCTCACTTTACCCCAAAATGAGGTCATTGGGCATTCTAAGAGAGTAAATCCAAAAAGTATTGAATATTCTCTCTTTGTGGTAAGTTTGACATTTGTATGAAAAATGCCTGTCTTAATATAAATCACGATAGATTGCAGAGGTCATTGAACTTTTATCCCCATATTGCAAAACTGTGCACCTGATGGAACTTAAAAACCATGTTTCGTGAAACTAGAAGATGTCCTCTTTCAAACAATACCAATTTCATGTGGTGCCCTCATGTGTTGAACTAACTCAAAAACTAAGCCTTTTTTTAGCCTCATTTACGGACAATGAGAGCATGCCCTTTCAGGCCATTATGTTGAACCCACACAGAACCAACTTGGCCAGCCCCAAGCCGATGGTGGGCCAAGATTGAGCCAATACAGCATGTTATAAGCCACAGGTCAGTAGAAGTTTTTAAAGCCACTATCCTTTGACCATGGCATTTATGATCTAAGATATAGAGCAACAAACCTTGTGCTGCACGGACATCTCTTACTGGCCCTCAAACTAGATGAGCAGTGACGCAAGAGCCCATTCTTGTGATGCCTATTATCTCCAGAAGGAAGCCTCACTTTGGCTTGACTCTTTAGCCTTAAAGACCTTGGTCTGGCAGAAATCAATTCACTCAGCTGAGGTAAGATTTCTCCTCAGCTTAATGTACAATACAACAAAGGGTGTTTGACTGTAACTGACTACAACAGTCTTTCCAGATTAAGCATGTGTCCATTTAGACTGACGGATACAACAGCATAAAATACACAGCAATATATAGTGATACAGTGTATAAGGATATATTGTTAGGTGTTGCAATATTTGTCACTTTGGTAAAACAACACTTAATGCAGGAATTGACAGAGCTATGGTATGTACAGACATGAAAGTTATGACCTTTATCACACAAACAAATTTTTAAAACCTTCAAAAGATAAAATTATGCAGTATCGGGTAGTAATGCAAATTATTCTGAATTGTTCTTTATACTCAAATATTTCAAACATTAGTCATTTAACTTTGATAAAAGTCTGTATTTAGTGAAAACCCCAAATATAATTTCCCCTTCAGCCACAAATCAATCAGTAGTCTAGCAATGATACTCCCAAGGTGAAAAGGATCAGTCTGAAATGGACCTCTTGATTTCCCACAATTCCTTGTGACCTCCAGCAGCCAGTGTTGATACCACCAGAACTCAGAACAAATTTATTTGATACTAAATTGTAAATGAAAAGAAATTTTTATGCAAATAACGGAAAGCTCTTTAAAGCTTATTGCATTCAAAATTTCTGATAAGTTTAGCTATTTTTTTATTGGTCTTTAAGATAATAAATATATAATTCATGAATTTTGAAGTGAATTTCACAAAGGCAAAACAGATTTTCAGGCCGACACATTACAGGTATAGTAATAACAACAATTTTCCAAGGTGTGTCTGTAAAAACATGCTGCAGGCCTATTTAGCTGACCGATCACAGATCTACATGATAGTTACATAAACTAAGGCTAAAACTAAGTTAGGAACACCGCTGGCCAACACAGGCCTCTAGACAGTGCACACTCAAGTTATGGCCTTGTTACATTTACATGTGGCGGAATGTGTATGTAAACTTATCGTTTTTCCTTCCAATAAAACCTGCATTGATGACTCACTCACCTATCTGTATTATTTTTGTATTTCTATGCCATGATGACTCATAGGCAGTTATGACTCATGGAAATGTCCATCACAGCTACCTGACTTTATCTATCACCAATGGGGTGGTTTTACTATAGCTAAACCTAGTCCTTAGTGACAAGTTTCAGTGAATACATGATTATCCATTGCTATGAATGGCAGTATGAGTCATCAAGGGACCTTAAACATTAACAAAATATAGGTCCATGTATCACCAATGATTTATCAAGTGCAATTTTCCCCTTACAAGTACATGAAAGTTTACATGTGTCAAAAACTGCGCTCCTTCACTCATTTTTAACCCTCTGCGAACAAAGTGCAAAGAGGGTTATTGTTATCATACTAAAGACACTATTTACCCTATATGAATGAAATTTTGCCAATAACTAAATTGTAGTATTTCCACTTTTCCAACTTCATTTTGATATTCATTTCATGCTGTTTATGTATAATGGAAAATCGGAAAAAAATGCAAAAATCTGTGTTGCGTTTCTTGATCAGAACTCTAGCATTGATGCACTTTCCCAAACAACATTTTATATGGTATTACTCTATATAAGGGATATACAAGATTTATCTAATTCTATCTAATCCTATCTGATCCTATTTAATCCTATCTAATCTTATCTTATCTCATCTTCTTGTCTCATGTCAAACAAGGGTGTTTCTCAATCAAAAATTATAAACTCCTCAACCTTTTCTACAAGGTAAATCTACAATAATCAAACAATATTTCAGTCTAAATTTACATCAATTTCCACATATTCCCAATATGCTTTATCTCGATCTTCTGTGTTTTGAATTTCTTAAACCGATCCCAATTCATCATCCCTATCCATTAAAGCATTTGACAAATCATTCAGAGACTTGAGCAAAAGTTCTGTCAACAAACTGCTACAATCTTCCCTTTCTTATAATTAGTTTCCCTTTTTTGGCCATTTTGAAAATGATATTCTTCCCCTAAAAACCAGTTGTTAAGATCG
The DNA here is from genome assembly GCA_932294295.1 of Alitta virens. Classification (NCBI taxonomy): domain Eukaryota; kingdom Metazoa; phylum Annelida; class Polychaeta; order Phyllodocida; family Nereididae; genus Alitta; species Alitta virens. The sequence goes on along the minus strand of OW028584.1, from coordinate 28,216,032 downwards.
GTCAGCCAAAATGACGGATTACTTTTGTAACTAGCTCAGATTGATCATGACAAATCTAATTTTTAGATAAGTTAGACAAACCAAAGAAAGAGGCACAGTAGCAAGATAACCCATTTGCACTGTAATATCTCAAGCCATAAAGAACAGAAGACTTAAAATCAGATCAAGAGTTTTATCAGCACCTACTGGCAGTTACAGTATCAGGAATTGTAGGTAAACAGTTGAGATGTTGACAATGAACAGATGCTAGCATCCACTTCAATTATATCTTATGTTTAGTCACTATACTAATCTATAATCTACCACTAAACCAAACCATCTAGCTATTGCTCTCAATCATTCCTCTCCTCTTCTTACTTATTTTGCTTTTCAGACGTAGTAGTTCATAACTCTCTCATTCCATAAATATAATTTTTTCTGTGGAAGTAACCAAAATCAATTAAATGATCTGATGTCAAATATACATTAAAATCTTGCTATTGATGTCAATTGGAGACGTTTAATTGAAGGTGCCTTGAACTAAGTGTGTATGCTGAGGCAAGTAAAATACCCCACCCATTGGGTAGATGTGTAACATGCTATGGACTCCAAGCCTTATCATCTCATCATTACGTCTGCCTCTGGCCACTAGACATATAAGCTGACTTAGCTTCAAATCCAGTAGCATTGAATATAAGGTACAACACAAGTTACTGATGAATCATCATTCACACTCATGTGGCACTTCAGTTGAGCCGACCATTTGGAGTCCCTAGTTATGGGTATGGCTATGTTTGGCTTCATGTGGCTCTGTATGGTTTTAGTCGAACTTTCTTCCTTATTAGTCATACAATATCAAAGCCAGATAAATACTGGGTTAAACTAGGGACTGAGTATGGTTTTATTATTACGTTAAGACAATCACCACAAAACAACACCCAAACATTAAGTAATAAAACAAGAAAAAATTATGATTAAGTACTGAGTCTGAGCGATTTGAAATGAGGAATATAAATTCCCTTGAAGAAAAGGCTTTGAAAGTCTTGAGCCTCCTATACTAGTGGCAAGGATGGTAAATTATGTGAGTGAAGACCTTAAATCCCGGTGTCCAACACAGCGTCATTAGATATATAAATTACTCACTAACTATCAAGGAAACAGTACGAAAACCTGCTATTTCTTAATATTTTTGCCACCTCTGCATATATTTCCATCTCTATGTATTTTCATCTGATGCACTTTCAGACTGATGTGATTTCGACACTCCGATGTACCATCAATTGGAGTAAATGCTGCAGATAGTTTCATCTCATCCTTGACCTTTGGGAGGCTACAGAATAAAGTGTATATGAATTGACCTTATAAAAGTTGTCCATCAGGGCAATTGGCTGGATAATATGATTCAAGTCAGCGTAAATGACTTCTTGGCTGCTCGACTGAATATTTATGAAATAGCTCAACAGCAAATGGGTCTTGAAGTAGCAAGCTTTATGGCTGTGCATTTTAGCAGAGCACAGAATCTCGATGCAGAGTGTTCGGTGGATATTTGTAAAGACTGCATTAACGCATCCTACAATAGCTGTGACCATTGATACTCTAAGCCACTTTAATCTGTATTGACTGGTAACATATTTAACTATTTTCTTTAAAAACACACACACACAACTAAGATGTAGAAATGCAATTGTGAGTTGATGATTTGCCTATTTATAAGGAAAATCACGATGCTGTGAAAACTGTTTTGACGAACCCTTCGCCATTGACCCCCTGAATCACGACTAACAAGCCAGCTTTGACAAGTTAGTCTACCTCAGAAGTTGGTCAAAATGATTAATGACAATAGACATTGACTAACACTAACTCACTAGCTAAAGTTGACTACCTTGGTCTCAAAATGACTATCTAAGAGACTATTATGTGATTATGTGACTGAATGGAGACTGGGACTACAGAGCTATCAAATCAGAAATCATCCAGCATTAAAATGTATATAATGTTCTCTGGTGGTGACTTGAACTAGGGAAGTCTTGATGTGAAGCTGAGCACACTACCACTAGACCACAGAGGTAGACATGTGTACAAGAATAGTTGTATGGCTTAGATCACTAGAAGGCACTGCCAACCTGTAGTCCCAGTCTCCATTCAGTCACATAATCACATAATAGTCTCTTTGTCACTTTATAGTCTCCTCGGGAAAAATCACTATTATAGTACTCAAGAAAAAAAGGCAAACCATACAGTTGGCCCCTGCTTAATAAAGCAAATCATTCCACTTGTCACCTCAATCACAGGCCAGGATTTGGTATCAATAATTTCCGTATTCATTGTTGTCCAATTTATTGCCCATGGGAAGATATAAGGCATTCTGTGAGAAAGTTGCCCAAAAAAAACAACCACTAACAGACTCTAGCAGTGGATTACTAACATTCAAACGAAATGCAACAGATTAAATTAACAAAGATACAACTGAAAAAAAACTGTGCATTTATCTAAACACATGGATTACATCTTTGGCATTTGGTCATGCAGACAGACAGACCAAATAAACGGTCACAGTAAATACATAGCAAATGCAGAAAAGGAGACAGGCATGCAGATTTAGATTGTTTGTGCTGAAATATAATAATGGATATATCAGTATTACCAGGTAGACAATTAGAAGTAAATCACTATCCTATTTCCTGTAAGTTTGGAGAGTAAGATGTCAGCACATGAAGATGAAACCACCTAAGTAAATGTCAAGTACAGTGCAAAGGGTATGGCCTCACTAGAATCAGTCAGATAAACAAGATAAATAATGTTCAAGGAACTATAACAAAATATCATACAAAAACGATTGTTCTGGTAGAAAAACATTTTTTTAAAGCAACTGACCTCAGACCATTTTGGGGTTGGTAAGGGGGATTCACCCCACCCCCCAGCTGACCCAAAATATAAATACAATTGGCATTGCTCTCTCTCTTTAAAAAAGAATGCTGACAGCTAGGAACACGAAAACCTTCAGAATACAACAGGGAAATTTTACTCATGAAAATTCATAATCATTGACATTTGTTGACCTCAGTAATCCCAAATAGTATTGAATATTCTCTATTTGTGGTTAGTTCGACTTTTTTATGTATAATAGTTTTGAAAATATGATATCCAATGTTGAAAAATGCCTGTCTTAACAAAAAACACCATAGATTACAGAGGTCATTGACCTTTTACCCCCATATTGCAAAACTTTGCACCTGATGGAACTTAAAAACCATGTTTCGTGAAACTAGAAGATGACCTCTTTCAAATGATACCAATTTCATGTGGTGCCCTCATGTGTTGAACTAACTCAAAAACTAAGCCTTTTTTGAGCCTCAGTTACGGACAATGAGAGCATGCCCTTTCAGGCCATTATGTTGAACCCACACAGAACCAACTTGGCCAGCCCCAAGCCGATGGTGGGCCAAGATTGAGCCAATACAGCATGTTATAAGCCACAGGTCAGTAGAAGTTTTTAAAGCCACTATCCTTTGACCATGGCATTTATGATCTAAGATATAGAGCAACAAACCTTGTGCTGCACGGACATCTCTTACTGGCCCTCAAACTAGATGAGCAGTGACGTAAGAGCCCATTCTTGTGATGCCTATTATCTCCAGAAGGAAGCCTCACTTTGGCTTGACTCTTTAGCCTTAAAGACCTTGGTCTGGCAGAAATCAATTCACTCAGCTGAGGTAAGATTTCTCCTCAGCTTAATGTACAGTACAACAAAGGGTGTTTGACTGTAACTGACTACAACAGTCTTTCCAGATTAAGTATGTGTCCATTCAGACTGAAGCATACAACAGCATAAAATACACTACAATATATAGTGATACAGTGTATAAGGATATATTGTAAGGTGTTGCAATATTTGTCACTTTGGTAAAACAACACTTAATGCAGGAATTGACAGAGCTATGGTATGTACAGACATGAAAGTTATGACCTTTATCACTCAAACAAATTTTTAAAACCTTCAAAAGATAAAATTATGCCGTATCGGGTAGTAATGCAAATTATTCTGAATTGTTCTTTATACTCAAATATTTCAAACATTAGTCATTTAACTTTGATAAAAGTCTGTATTTAGTGAAAACCCCAAATATAATTTCCCCTTCAGCCACAAATCAATCAGTTGTCTAGCAATGATACTCCCAAGGTGAAAAGGATCAGTCAGAAATGGACCTCTTGATTTCCTACAATTCCTTGTGACCTCCAGCAGCCAGTGTTGATACCACCAGAACTCAGAACAAATTTATTTGATACTAAATTGTAAATGAAAAGAAATTTTTATGCAAATAACGGAAAGCTCTTTAAAGCTTATTGCATTCAAAATTTCTGATAACTTTAGCTATTTTTTTTATTGGTTTTTAAGATAATAAATATATAATTCATGAATTTTGAAGTGAATTTCACAAAGGCAAAACAGATTTGCAGGCCGACACATTACAGGTATAGTAATAACAACAATTTTCCAAGATGTGTCTGTAAAAACATGCTGCAGGCCTATTTAGCTGACCGATCACAGATCTACATGATAGTTACATAAACTAAGGCTAAAACTAAGTTAGGAAGCTCACATCGAAATTTCTGGTCTAAAAGCTTTCTTCATTGAATTATGGGGCACCAAAGTTTAAGGCCATTTTTACCTCAGCAGTAATTTTTACATTAAAATAATAGTAAAAACACACCATGTTTTGAGCCTTCATTTCTCAATTAGAGTGCCTGGTAAAACAAAAGTGGTTATAGTTCTGAATATATATCTTGAACTTTCTGTAACAATCAGAACATTGGTGGGAGTGAGCTTCCTTATATATATATATATATATATAAGCACCATCTTATATATCATGTAGATCTGTGATCGGTCATGTTTCGGCCTGTGCCTGGTTTTTACAGTCACAGACTCCTAAAATAGATAACCTTTTCCTCCAAACAAATTGACAAACTTGGCAAACCAGCATTAGGACTGAGATTGCTCAATTGAGTTTCTGTGACCAAAAACAGACGATGGGTCAGGTAATTTCCTTGAATTAACAGCACTTAAGTTTAAACTAATGTAGGTGGAATTTGGCTTTATTATTGGGTTTTGTGATTATGAGTTACTAAAGTTGGAAGCTGGTCACAAAGTGCCAAGAGGCAGTGTAATCTTGGATATGGGATTACCAAAGTGTAGGTGTGGCGTCAGAGCTTCACAATATTTAATTCTCATAGGATGATATAAAACTTCATCTTTTTAATTGCCATAGAACACCGCTGGCCAACACAGGCCTCTAGACAGTGCACACTCAAGTTATGGCCTTGTTACATTTACATGTGGCGGAATGTGTATGTAAACTTATCGTTTTTTCTTCCAATAAAACCTGCATTGATGACTCACTCACCTATCTGTATTATTTTTGTATTTCTATGCCATGATGACTCATAGGCAGTTATGACTCATGGAAATGTCCATCACAGCTACCTGACTTTATCTATCACCAATGGGGTGGTTTTACTATAGCTAAACCTAGTCCTTAGTGACAAGTTTCAGTGAATACATGATTATCCATTGCTATGAATGGCAGTATGAGTCATCAAGGGACCTTAAACATTTACAAAATATAAGTCCATGTATCACCAATGATTTATCAAGTGCAATTTTCCCCTTACAAGTACATGAAAGTTTACATGTGTCAAAAACTGCGCTCCTTCACTCATTTTTAACCCTCTGCGAACAAAGTGCAAAGAGGGTTATTGTTATCATACCAAAGACACTATTTACCCTATATGAATGAAATTTTGCCAATAACTAAATTGTAGTATTTCCACTTTTCCAACTTCATTTTGATATTCATTTCATGCTGTTTATGTATAATGGAAAATCGGAAAAAAATGCAAAAATCTGTGTTGCGTTTTTTGAGCAGAACTCTAGCATTGATGCACTTTCCCAAACAACATTTTATATGGTATTACTCTATATAAGGGATATACAAAATTTTACTAATTCTATCTAATCCTATCTGATCCTATTTAATCCTATCTAATCTTATCTTATCTCATCTTCTTGTCTCATGTCAAACAAGGGTGTTTCTCAATCAAAAATTATAAACTCCTCAACCTTTTCTACAAGGTAAATCTACAATAATCAAACAATATTTCAGTCTAAATTTACATCAATTTCCACATATTCCCAACATGCTTTATCTCGATCTTCTGTGTTTTGAATTTCTTAAACCGATCCCAATTCATCATCCCTATCCATTAAAGCATTTGACAAATCTTCAGAGACTTGAGCAAAGTTCTGTCAACAAATTGCTACAATCTTCCCTTTCTTATAATTAGTTTCCCTTTTTTGGCCATTTTGAAAATGATATTCTTCCCCTAAAAACCAGTTGTTAAGATTGGTCAGCCAAAATGACGGATTACTTTTGTAACTAGCTCAGATTGATCATGACAAATCTAATTTTTAGATAAGTTAGACAAACCAAAGAAAGAGGCACAGTAGCAAGATAACCCATTTGCACTGTAATATCTCAAGCCATAAAGAACAGAAGACTTAAAATCAGATCAAGAGTTTTATCAGCACCTACTGGCAGTTACAGTATCAGGAATTGTAGGTAAACAGTTGAGATGTTGACAATGAACAGATGCTAGCATCCACTTCAATTATATCTTATGTTTAGTCACTATACTAATCTATAATCTACCACTAAACCAAACCATCTAGCTATTGCTCTCAATCTTTCCTCTCCTCTTCTTACTTATTTTGCTTTTCAGACGTAGTAGTTCATAACTCTCTCATTCCATAAATATAATTTTTTCTGTGGAAGTAACCAAAATCAATTAAATGATCTGATGTCAAATATACATTAAAATCTTGCTATTGATGTCAATTGGAGACGTTTAATTGAAGGTGCCTTGAACTAAGTGTGTATGCTGAGGCAAGTAAAAGACCCCACCCATTGGGTAGATGTGTAACATGCTATGGACTCTAAGCCTTATCATCTCATCATTACGTCTGCCTCTGGCCACTAGACATATAAGCTGACTTAGCTTCAAATCCAGTAGCATTGAATATAAGGTACAACACAAGTTACTGATGAATCATCATTCACACTCATGTGGCACTTCAGTTGAACCGACCATTTGGAGTCCCTAGTTATGGGTATGGCTATGTTTGGCTTCATGTGGCTCTGTATGGTTTTAGTCGAACTTTCTTCCTTATTAGTCATACAATATCAAAGCCAGATAAATACTGGGTTAAACTAGGGACTGAGTATGGTTTTATTATTACGTTAAGACAATCACCACAAAACAACACCCAAACATTAAGTAATAAAACAAGAAAAAATTATGATTAAGTACTGAGTCTGAGCGATTTGAAATGAGGAATATAAATTCCCTTGAAGAAAAGGCTTTGAAAGTCTTGAGCCTCCTATACTAGTGGCAAGGATGGTAAATTATGTGAGTGAAGACCTTAAATCCCGGTGTCCAACACAGCGTCATTAGATATATAAATTACTCACTAACTATCAAGGAAACAGTACGAAAACCTGCTATTTCTTAATATTTTTGCCACCTCTGCATATATTTCCATCTCTATGTATTTTCATCTGATGCACTTTCAGACTGACGTGATTTCGACACTCCGATGTACCATCAATTGGAGTAAATGCTGCAGATAGTTTCATCCCATCCTTGACCTTTGGGAGGCTACAGAATAAAGTGTATATGAATTGACCTTATAAAAGTTGTCCATCAGGGCAATTGGCTGGAAAATATGGTTCAAGTCAGCTTAAATGACTTCTTGGCTGCTCGACTGAATATTTATGAAATAGCTCAACAGCAAATGGGTCTTGAAGTAGCAAGCTTTATGGCTGTGCATTTTAGCAGAGCACAGAATCTCGATGCAGAGAGTATTTGACAGTGTTCAGTGGATATTTGTAAAGATTGCATTATCGCATCCTACAATAGCTGTGACCATTCATACTCTAAGCCACTTTAATCTGTATTGACTGGTAACATATTTAACTATTTTCTTTAAAAAAAACACACACACACACAACTAAGATATAGAAATGCAATTGTGAGTTGATGATTTGCCTATTTATAAGGAAAATCACGATGCTGTGAAAATTGTTTTGACGAAACCTTCACCATTGACCCCCTGAATCATGACTAACAAGCCAGCTTTGACAAGTTAGTCTACCTCAGAAGTTAGTCAAAATGATTAATGACCTGCATTGATACAGTCCGGGGACGGACGCTTCAGGGAGCACCACTATTTGCCGCCTACCTGCCTTCTCAGACGTATATCTCGCTTAATATTTGGTCTATTTACGATCCGAAAACATGTATGTGAAATATACTACAAACCAGTTTTATTTGACGTAAATCAGACTAATATTAGAGGAGCAGCAGCCTTTTGAAGTATATACAACCAACCCTCCCTGCCTTCGCTGACGCTGGTAGCAAAAAGCCGGCGGGTGACCCGTGGAAGACGGCGGGTTACCCGTAGAACCCGGCGAGTCACCCGTAGAACCCCTGAACAAGCCGCCGGCTTTACTACAGTGAAAATTAGGGACGGATAATTTGCCGGGTTCTACGGGTCACCCGCCGGCTTCCACGGGTCACCCGCCAGCTTCCACGGGTCAACCACCGGCTTCCACAGTATTTTTCTTTTTTTGGACACCCGGGAGATTTCTACGGTTGTGCCATGCAAGCTTGGCACAACCGGCTACCGGGCTCGAAACTCCCGGCTTGGCCACGGGTCCCACGGGTGCTTGGCGGGTATCGCCGGGTATCCACGGGTAGCTGTTTTGGAGCCGCCAGTTTGGAGCCAGGTAGCGAGTTGTGTAACAATTGCCTAATACTACGGGTTCACTACGGCTAAATCGCCTAGTGTGACAGGAGCTTAACCGGCCCTCAAACTAGATGAGCAGTGATGCAAGAGCCCATTCTTGTGATGCCTATCATCTCCAGAAGGAAGCCTCACTTCGGCTTGACTCTTTAGCCTTTTAAGGTCCTTGCTCTGGCAGGAATCAATTCACTCAGCTGAGGTAAGATTTCTCCTCAGCTTAATGTACAGTACAACAAATGGGGTTTGGCTGTAACTGACCAGAAGGTCTTTTCAGATTAAGTATGTGTCCATACTGAGGCATACAACAGCATACAATATATGGCAATATATAGTGATATATATATAAGGATCTATTGTAATTCCTCACTGTGGTAAAACAACACTTAACTTGCTGAAAGGCAAATTGATGCAGGAATTGACAGAGCAATCATCATGATTGCTCTGTTATGGTATGTACAGACATGAAAGTTATGATACCTTTATCACACCAAGAGATTTTTAAAACCTTTAAAACTTAAAATTATGCCAGATCGGGTAGTAATGCAAACTATTCTGAATTGTTCTTTTTACTCAAATATTTAAAACACTCTATCATTTGACTGTGAAAAAGCCTGTATTTACTAAAAGCTTAAATATAATTTTCCCTTCAGCCACAAATCGATGAGTAGATGAAAGTCTAGCAATTATACTCCCAACGTGAGAAGAATTAGTCTGAAATGGACCTCTTCATTACCCACAATTCTTTGTGACCTCCAGCAGCTATTGTTGATATTCTTTATGCAAATAACAGAAAGCCCTTTAAACCTTATTGCATTCGAATTCCCAATGACTTTAGCTTTATATTAAATGGTTTTTAATTCATGTGTATACTTCAATTAACTTCATGTTTTTATCTAATTGTACATTGTATTAATTTTCAACATTTTATGAACAATATTTGTACATATCATGCAGCCAAATAAATATCTATCTATCTATCAACCCGATTTCTTTAAATATAAAGCACCTTTTCACATCTTTCGGTAACAGAACACGCTGATTAAACCCACAGGCAGAACTAGTAAATATGCTATCAATTCATTTATTTTTTAAGGCAAATCGTCATGGAATGAATTGCCAAATAATATAATTCAAGTTTTTAGAAACAAGATTAGGTTTTAATTTTGCCATTACAAATATGATTGTTGAAGTCTCAATAGTGATTACTTTTCGTAAAAGGAATTGACCAACGTGTTCTTGTGAATCATGTTTGCTCTTGTTTTCAATGCTATGTTTTCCATGTTAAAGTTTTTTATACCTGGGCCTAGGCCTTTATCAAGTATAGAACTATCATACTATGTTCTATGTCAGACCAGGTATATGCGAAGGAATGCTCTGAGGCCTGAAAATATATGGGTCAACGCAGCAGCAGCGTAGGCAAGGAGGGGGATAGCGCAGTTTCGCATAATAGGGTTCTGTAAATTGCACAAAATTTGAACTGTAATACAAACGCACAACTTACAAACCAAATTTGACGATGATCCGACCAGTAGCAGCCGAGAAAAGTTTGGTTATAGTACAAATGCAAGCCTGTCAAAATCCGTAATTTTTTGACGTCATACAAATCATCCGACAGGGAGGGGGATTTTGCGAGGCCTGAATTTGTACTATAATCAGATTTTTCTCGGCTTCTACTGGTCAGATCTTCACCAAATTTGGTTTGTAAGTTGTGCTTTTGTATATCAGTTCTAATGGTGTGCCATTTATAGCTGTACCCCCAAAACTGTGAAAGCGCAAGTTAAGTAAAATGTTTACATTGTAGGCCTAGTGCTGCTGGCATTCACACACAACACCATGTAAGTTTCATCACCATCTCCAAGTTTAAATACTTAGGTGAAAACTCAGCATAGTCCACAATTCAGTATATGGTAAAAGTATAGATTTCTTATCTCCAAGTAAGTAAGACAAAGTCAAAGGTAAAGTGTATGACTGGTCTCTCTTGCTCAAAATCAAAGATGCAAGATCCTCCACTTTATTTCTTATTTATGGGCAGTGAATATTCCCCAGTCACTCCTCTTTCTCCCCATTGGCCAGAGGCCACATCCAATCACAAAATCACACAGTTTCACATTCAACCAATAAACAATTCTCTCATTTTGAAATATTTCTTTCCTATTACATAATTGGGCTGTTGGAATAGTTCCCGCCATTTCTAGCCTCTGGAATAGTTCCCGCCATTTCTAGCATCTCATTACTGAGGCTGACAATGGGCTTTGTGACCAAAGGGCTTTTAATAGAACCCTCGTCCTCTCAAACCCCAGGAGGCTGTATTGGCTTCATTGTCCAAGAAACCAACTGCCTGCCTGGCCTGCTGCAATCATTGTCTTGGCCACCCCAGAACCCATTGTCCAAGTTTCCATTGTGTCTTGAACACCCTTCAGTGGACACACAGTCTTTACTCCAACAGCCAGTGGAAAACCTTAAATACATTAACTTAAATGCCTACTTTATAATTGTAAATTCAAACAGTCATACACACAATAATTTCAAACTACACATATAAACATATACACATATAAACACCTAGTAACATTTCAACACAAGAACATATAAACACATAGAAACATTTCAACACATACCAACATGCACATAAGAACATTAACACTTAAGTGCATACACATTACAGAGTGTACATAATTAACATTCACTGGCTTTAGTTTTAAGGGAGGCAAAAGCCTAGTGCTTTTTACAACCAGGTATCTATTCTTTTTTTGAAAAAGAATATTCCTGTTGTGCAAGTATGCTCAGGTTTTCTCAATGAGAAAACAATTGTCACTTCATGAGTATTTGCATTGCTTGTTTTCTTCTTTCTTCTTATTCAGGCACTGTTTGCTATTATTTTTCAAGAAAGAGGGTACAGGAAGTGAATTTTGCAAAGGCAAAACAGATTTTAAGTCCGACCCATTATTTTCCTCAAAACATATTACTGCCATGGTTTAAAGTTGCACTGTCTGTCAAATTTGCAGTTTTCTAAGACGCTATCAAACAGTTAAAAATTACCTTTATTAATCAAAGCACACTAAATTTGTTTGAATTCATGATTTTATATACATTGAGAGAAAATCCAGACCAAAACATTTGAAACACAATGGAAATGATTATTGTTCAGTATTGTGATGTCATCACATGGTTTGTTTACATATTGAGTTTTTGATGGCATGAAAAACTAATATTTATTGTAAATTAAAACTAAATTGTTGTGCTAATATGGGTATGTAATGGTGAAAAATATCATGAGACAAGAAGGCAGTATTGATTTATATTATTATTTTTATGTGCAAATTTGACAGACAGTGCACCTTCAATGAACGCTAAAATGTACTTTGCAGACTGAACAAACTGTGAGATATAAACAGACCATACCCAGTAAGTGGTATGCCTGAGCAGTGTGCAGCAACCTATATTCTTACAAATTGCCGCAGATAAATATTACCTTACGCAGCCAGGCACCCTGAAAATCCAGGTATAATTGCAAAATAACAACAATGCCACCCCAATTTCCAAGAATTAATGGATAACCATCCTTCCAGGCAAATTGACGCCCTAAATGGCTCAGGTTTACAACTGCAAAACAACAAGAACTTGGCAAATTAGCATTAGGACTGAGATTGCTCAATTGAGTTTCTGTGACCAAAAACAGACAATTGAAGCTCATGTTACCTTCCGGCTCATGTAAAGTGGAGAAAACCCTTGGCTGTAATCCTTAAGGACAGTGTTTAGGATTCACAAAATGCTTTAATTAAGTCAGGCAATTTCCTTGAATTAACAATTCAATTGTCATTGGATGCTTTTAAGCTTCATCTCTGTAATTGCCCTAGACTCTCCACGTGGGTGGGGCCCTTTTTTAAAAACTGTCAGAAAGTTTTGCTCCATCATCATTTTCTGAGGCATTTAGGTCTATAAAGTACAAGAATACCAAATTTTTTAAAATTTGATGAAAAAAACCCAGTCCCCTAGGCCATATTGTAAAGTAAGATTTTTGTCGCTCCGAAAATCGTAAAAAATGCCTATATCTCGAGAACTATACAAGATACATACATGAAATTGGTACCAAAATACATTTACATTCTTTTTTATACATATTGATGCCCTTAACTCAATATATTTTGAGTTATTCCACAAAAAGTAACTTTAGTCGAGTGCTATATAGCAATCACCACATATCAACAGGCTGCTGTCTACACAGTGGACACTCAAGTTATGGCCTTGTTACAGAGATATGCAGTAGAATTGATATGTAAACTTATGTTGTTTTCTTTTACTAAAAACTGCATTCATTCTGTTTTATTTTAGTTTTTCTATGCCATGATGACTCATTAGGTAGTTATGACTATTTGAAAGGTCCATCACAGCTACCTGACTTTTCTATCACTAGTGGGCAGGTGGCATCCCTATAGCTAAACCTTGTCCTGAGTGACAAGTTTCATTGAATACTAGATTATCCATTGCCATGGATGCCATTATGAGTCATCCACACTTTGTGTCGTTACCTCATAGCCCAGCGACCTAATTATGTACATGTTTTGATCCTTTACTCATATAAAGTAAATTAATTAATTTATCTCATAGTCTATAAGCTGGCTAATAGTATTAAAGGTCTAACAATGAAATTACAGAATCATTAGATGTTCATACACTGAGTTTATGCAATTCTTGTTCTGACAAGCAGGCAATTCAGAAAAATTGCCTTAGCAAAAAAAAAAATAATCCATTTCTCCGGTATTTTTAAGAGAAGATTTCTTAAGTTTATAAGCAGGCTATCGGCTGCATAATTTAACCAATCATTTAGTTAAACTAGATAAACTAGCAAGGAATGTCTGTCCATAATTAGGTTGCTGGGCTGTGAGGTGACGTATCACCAATGACTTACAAGTACATATCAATTCTACTAACTGTAAAATTAAATTTCAAAAAACTGCTCATTCACTCATTTGTTGGTAGATCATCCACATTTCAAAACCATCTCTGGCAGTGTATAATGTTTTTTAGTTAACATTGAAATCGTACTTTTACCCACTGTTTAAATAACCAGATATTTTCTGTCCTAATTTTTCTTGTATAATATTGATAGATTCTCTACATCACGATTTTTATTTATTTATTTCAAAATATTTAATCAGAAATACAATATTAGTAAAAACAGTTTTCCAATTGGTGCTGAACACAACACAAGAAATAATATTTACAAAAAAACCATGAGAGATTTAAAAACTTGTAAACATAAAATCCTAAATTTCACCGACAAAAAAAGAACATCGTATTATTCTGTAAAAGCATGAGAGATTTAAACTAGTAAATATGAAATCCTTAAGACGTCGTTTAAAATCACAAACAAAAACTTTTAAATCATCTGGATGATTGTTCAATAAAATAGCACCATTATACCTAAAGAACATTTCATCACAGAGGCATTTACATATGGCACCATAACATTATTTCCTACAGACGATCTTAACTCATACGCTCTTTCAGTATTCCTGTATAATACGAAATCATATGGCAATAACTTGGAGCAAGACCCATCAGACATTTAAAGATCAATAACATTGTGAAATAATTGCTTCTTTGTATCACATTCATCCATTTTAATGACAGGTTATCTTCTTATATAATAAATATACATTTTTTTGTATTATATCATGCATTTAGCTGTACTATAAATGTAAATTCAAGTGCTCGTGCTCCACATACTCTACATAACAAGGCATTCAATTGTAACTATTTGTGATGTTCTGAAAGTACATTCTTTATCATTTATATTTCTTTATTTCAGTTTACTGTACATAGGAGTAATTTCGTTTTCCTCTTGTCATATATATAATTAAGCATTTGTATTGTATCTGTGGCCAACTTGCTTGTTTTTTAATTTAATTTAATTAATTTTTTTTTCGTTCTTCTTCAGTCAGTCCATATAACTCATTATTCAAGAAAACTAATTTAAAGGAAAGCCACTTCATTCAGAATTCTTATCGAATTATTGCACTTCAGTATGGCCACCCATGGCTTAAACATAAAAACGATCGAAATCTCTAAAGTTATCAATACAATGGTACTCGTTCTGGGTGCTCTAGTATTTTGGGTCAATTACACATTGATCCTTTTTGCTGTGATTAATGGGAAATCAAACATTTTACAACTATCAAATGGATCTGACCATTGCAGTCTGCGGATCAAGCCAGAATTAGCTGAGAAATGATTCTTGCTTTTCTTTCATCGATTCTTACAAAAAAACTAATTATGATACTAAATATATAAGAATACACATTAAAAGAAATTGGACGCAAAGAACTGTGAATTCACAAAATGAATAGGCCTATGAAAATACAATAAGATGCATGACTCCCACAACAAGAAAGGCATTTTTCTTGATAAACTAAAGTCTGAAAATTGATGCAATAAAACAAACAAGGCAACTTTTACATTATAATATGAATTTGGACAATAACTGACTGTTCTTAAAACCTAACCAAAACAGTAAGTAATAAAAAATGCTGATTATTTCAATTTGATGGTTTACCATGACTTTCATAGCCAGTTTTAAATCTGACAAGTTACAAATTACCCAGTCTTAGT
Source organism: Alitta virens (assembly GCA_932294295.1). Lineage (NCBI taxonomy): Eukaryota > Metazoa > Annelida > Polychaeta > Phyllodocida > Nereididae > Alitta > Alitta virens. Next base: position 28,200,578 of record OW028584.1, on the reverse strand, counting down.
AACTAATCAGTCAAAAGCATATAACAACAAGATGAGACGAGATAAGACAAGATAAGACCAGGGTCCCGCTAACGTCCTCGCCCGCGCTATATAAGTAAACATCAGCTTTGGCTGGATGCTTCTGGCATTTTCATGTTAGATATTATGGCCATAGGTAGTAATTATATACACCGTCAAAGTGCCACAATTTCGACAGAGCTCTTTCAGAGAAAATATTCTTTCCATCCTTCAAGTACCTTCGCAGTGTTTTTATGATGTATCTTATTACACATTATTGCATCCTTGGTGGGCGTTGTATTACCTTCTATGGACACTTGAAATGTTACAGCGAATGGCTTAAGGAACAAATTAAACCTACAAAGGGTGTAGTATTTCTGCTGTGTTGTCCTTGTTTAATGTTTATGCATCATTTACTTGCAGAAGTACCATCAGCAACCAGGCTGAATGGACTGGAATGGCACGATGGCGACCTTCGAAATGACAACCATATTGACCTTGGGATTCTATGTGTGCAATGTCATGTTTTTACTCAGTGTTGGAGGACAGTGTGCCATTGAACAGAATGTGACACTTCAGACAGTATGGAGTGGGGCGGGGGCCTAGCTCAGAGGTAGCGCTCTGGGCTTCCAAGCACTTGGTCCTGGGTTCGATTCCCGGTAGAGCCTAAGTTGGATGGCTGTTTCATCCTTCATCTCATTGCCATGGTCTATGCCTGTCCTAATTAGCCCAACTGGTGCATAAATACAGGACGAAAAGCCCTAATCACCCACTTACCTCAGACAGTATGGAGAATCAGGGTATTATTGGCACTACATGTCAAATACAGCAAAATAAATTAAATATGAAAAAGTATGTCTCACTTGGTTTTATTCTGATGAGCAATGCAATTTTTAACTTGAAAAACAAACCTGTGGTAAATGCATGACACTGGGTCATCTAATTGATGGGATACTCTATCTTTATCCATTGAGATACTAAGACCAACATAGGCCTACTACCCATTTATCAAAAGATTTCAAAGTGAGAATTCCAAGATAGCATTCCAAATCGGGCAAGAGTTGTTTCTATATCGGCTGACGTCGGTACAACATCGTTTGACATCGTGCCGATGTTGGAACGATTTGAAATGAGTTTTTTTTTCCTTTTTTTCGATTGTATGCTTGACTTTAGTCCTCGTTTCCCATCTTGCATGTATCCTGCTAAAACCATATGCCTTGAAATCAAAGTCTATGCTGAGGTAAGTAAAAGATCCCACCCATGGTGTTAATGTGTAACATAGTGTAGACTCCAAACCTTATCATCTCATCATTACGTCTGCCTCTATCACCTTGTCATATAAGCTGGCTTAACTTCCGGACCAGTGGCTTTGATACATTATTAAAAGCTTGTTGCCATAGTTAAAATACCCCGCTTAATCTTAAACTCTGCGGGAGTTTATGAAAATGGCTTAATGACAGATCACAATAATGGCTGTTCTAATGTACATTTTTGTTTGGTATTATATTCTCAGCTAAAATCCAGGCTAATTCGGACAAATTGGTCATTTGGCAGCGCAGTTTTTTGTTGTGTGAATTGTATATGCCTGCTCATTTTATCTGTTTTTCTGGTAATATGATTTATGATACACCTGCTTTTATAGAATATTGTGTACTCAGTTTTACGAATAATTGATTATATTTACCACTATTGAACCATATCAAAAGCACATTGATCTACATTTTTGGTGATGTGATATCAGTCACAGCCAGAAGTGGTCCAGGAACCAGCTTTATGTCATATTGTTACCATGGTTACAGTTACATTTTTCTGATGAAAGACGAATTTCTCATAAAAGTGGCATTAGATCACTTTGGTTAAAGGCGTTTCTGCCTACTTGTCATATTTATGGCAGAATTCAGCCAGTGAGCCCAGAAATTGTTTCATATAATCAGAGGTCCCATTTGACACTGCACAAAACATCTTGACGGATGCTACTGTGAATAAATTATTGCAAGAAGGATATTCCCAATTTCTTGCTCAGATTCTGATTTATGGAGACAGCGATTAATCACAATTACCATTTTATGCGGCGTTCTGTGTCATTGTATAGAGGTAACCCCGAGTTTTAATTAGTCTGCCTCACAAGGTAGGCCAAACAAATAGAGGTTTTCTTTCCAACGTTAAAAATTTTATGGAAGTTACGAAAAATTCCCAATCTTTGATAAGCATCAAGACTGAAATGATTTTCAGCTATAAATGAATCAGTGAACCAAATAATTTAATACAGGCCTAATCTATCAATATTGTATCACAACATATAATATTCAGTTTTGTCTATTGCAGAGCATTTTAAAAAATGTGTGTACATAGTTGTCTGTTAATTTAATTATATATATTTATAATAAGTGACATCGTCAGCAAAGCATGTTTGCAGATGGCCCATTTTAATATAAAAGATCAGTATAGAGCGATATATGAATTATAAATGCTTGGACGAACTTTGGTAATATTTGTAAGATTTTGTCATTTGCCAAAGATCTTACATAAAAGGGTCCTGAAGAAATGAAAATAAAGAAATATAATATCTTGGCGTGGACAGACGCAGTCTTTAACTGGTTGCCTGGTGTGAGGTTGCCATGGCAACAGGGCTATCAGCCTGCTCACACTTCCGGTAGAAAGAAGAGTCGGAAATTGACTGAGGCGTTGTTTCCCTGGCGACCAATAGAAATTCTTGACACTTTTCTTCTTAGTCACGTGGTCTCAAAACTGTCAAACGGATGTCCTTCTGTCTGTGGTTGCTAAGCGACGATGTCACGTTGCTAGGGAAGTGATTCTTTTACATCTGAAGGGGCGGCAAAGAAAATTGGGTAGTCAGCAAATTACTAATAAGTTTGTGAGGGTGTTTAAAGTGTTGTCAGCAAGTTGTTAAAAATATTCAGCAAAAATAATGCAATCAGAAAATCAAGGTATATTTACAGTTGTAGATATTAAAACTTGCCAATATATTTAGAAACATTTTTTAGTTTGACAGATAAATATCGTCTTATTAATCAAAATTACCTGATAAAAGGACACATCATAAAACGATTATCATATGGCGATTATGGCTGCATTATTGAAGATGACATGTCAAGCATGTACACCTGCATGCATGTTTGATGTATTTATGCAAGTTCTTTATTATATTCACATGGACATTTTTCAATTACAATAAATGGAAGCATTTACAATTACAATAAATGGAAGCAATTACAATAAAAGAAACAATTAATGTCCCCAGCCAACACGGGCTTATCTGTAACCTTTAAACATTTTTATCCCTAGGCGCTTAGAGTATGTGAGTTTAAAAAGGAAAATAATATCACAAGACAGTAATGGAATAACTTAGTTAACAATGAAATAAAATAGAAAATAATAATGATGATAATAATGTGATACCCTCATGGCAAGCAGTATCAGAAGTATCAGAAATAAGGCTTTGTTGCATATGACAGGGAGAGCATATTCACAGTAAAAAAAAGTTTGATATTGAAAATTGTTCTAGTCAACTTTAAGTTGGTGTAGCCTACCCTTTTATTGTGCAAGTATTGATAATGCAGAGTGCATGAAAATTACATATCTTACTGGCTCAACATTGGCTCAAAGTTCACCTCCCATTCTATACTGAAAATAAACACTTTTTCGATTGAGCCAGTGGTTAACCCTTTTGTCACATTTTAAGGTCACTACCAAGGCATGACAGATGTGATGGTGGTGGATGAGGGCTCTATGTCATGTATTTCTGCACCTGATGGGCTAATTAGGGCAGGCAGGGGCCATGGCAATGAGATGATGGATGAAACAACCATCCAGCTTTGGCTCGACTGGGAAATGAACACAGGACCCAGTGGTTGGAAACCCAGCGCGCTACCACTGAGCTAAGCCCACACCCCACCAAGGAATACAGGTGTCATTTATGGCTGACCAAGTATGATGCACAAGTAGCAGCATAAAACCTTGGCATAAACAAATCCCTGTAGACCGCATCACATCCCATCGCAGAGATATCCATCCGCTGTCGTCAGAATATGCCACAAATGAGTCCCAGGTGTTGGCAGTGAGGATTTATGGCATGGCTCTCCTGGTAAATCTCCTATGCTGAGGGAATAGACTATTGAGCAATAAAAGGACACTAGTTACAAAAATCCCTTTGGATAACTTTGTTACTTGTCAGATAACTTTATATATCGTGTTTTCAGGTATGTAAAGTATAGCATCTGTCATAATTTGTTTGTAGTCATTGCTTTAGCAATAAGGAAAATCTCCCAAGTTCCTTTATATACAGTGAGATGCCACAATGGCCTGTGAGCAAGTAGCAAAACCAATAATTATTATTCGATCAACCAGTTGCAATGACGGTACTTGGACACAATGTCTTTAACACAGTCACTGCAACGGGAAAAGGTTGGGTGGCACAGTTCAGTTGCTAGTGTGGCAATGTACTGCTTCAACCAACCAACCCACCAAATACTCAAACCTACCAAAACATTTCATCCGGTCAACCAACAGTCCATCACGCCACCTGGTAACCGTTTGGTTTTTACAAGTTTTGTTTACTTAACCATATTTCGGTCAAAAAAAAACTGTCCGAGTTTTTACCACAGTCCCAGCTATCACTAAGGAAATTTGATCACGAGTAATTACCCTGGTGTAGTCATTTTCACCTAGGTGGCGGCGCATAATTATCAGCTAGGTGGCAGCACATACCTCTGGAGGTGACAAGGGAATTCCCCAAGGAGCCAGTCTAATCTCAGCCTTCTTTTGATTTAGATTGACTGGCACTTAATAAAAAGGCTAGTCTGTGGGAAATTTTTCACTCTGCTACTTGTTGTTATCTCCAGTCTGGAGAAGTTGTTACTGCTAGAAGTTTTTGAGCAACTTCTGTCTAAAAACTAATCTGGTGGTTGAAAAATGTATGCAAAACAACAGTCAATAGTTTATCTGTAAAATTGTAAAAACACCAGGTTTTCTCGCCGTGTGACTAGGCTCTTGGTCAAAACAGAAGATTTCTCACAAACAGGGAAGTGGAAAATAAGTTCATGATCTGCTTATTAGACGTTATATGATGTTAATAACTGTTTGCCACATACTCTCCCAGACATAAAAAATGGGCCATGGTAAGCTTTTATTCTTTTCAGTCTCGAAGACTATAGAGTAAAAAATTAAAAAATAATAAAAGACACAAAGTTCTGACGAAAAAGTTCACCTGGCTCACAATATTTCGAAAAATGTATATTCGTGGAATGCAAAGAGTGGCATAAATAATCACTTGTAACCAATTTATTAGAATAGGTAGTAGTAGCAATTTAAATGCATAAGAAAAAAAGGGGGATGGGGGCCAGGTACATGCTGCATTATAGTAGCAGTGCTGGGTGTCATGTTATGGTCGTCTGCACCATAATTCTGTATAATGCAGTTTGTGGGGACTTGACCTATAATCTTCGGGGTCAAAGGTCGTGCTCAAACCACTGTGACACCAACCAGCTCATTAGTTTATTAGATTATAATAGTAAGTGAAAATGTACTAAACTGATTTTGAGGTGACGACACATAATTCTTCTAATTTAGAGTAGAGTGGAGTAGAGTAGAGTAGAGTAGAGTAGAGTAGAGTAGAGCACCCTGACAAATAGCTGCATGGAAGTATGGAGTAGAGTAGAGTAGAGTAGAGTAGAGTAGAGTAGAGTAGAGTAGAGTAGAGTAGAGTAGAGTAGAGTAGAGTAGAGTAGAGTAGAGTAGAGTAGAGTAGAGCACCCTGACAAATAGCTGCATGGAAGTATGGAGTAGAGTAGAGTAGAGTAGAGTAGAGTAGAGTAGAGTAGAGTAGAGTAGAGTAGAGTAGAGTACAGTACAGTAGAGTAGAGTAGAGTAGAGTAGAGTAGAGTAGAGTAGAGTAGACGAGACGAGAGGAACCGGGTGTTGAGTTTGTACATGTATTATTGTATATTGTAATATCTCTATACACATATTTTCTGAGAAAATTTAAATGATATAAAATTGCAAATACCAATACACCAGTGATACAAAACATAAACAAAATATAATAACAAGATAAAGGCAAATAAAATAACAAAATGTATAACAAAAGATCAATAACATTCTGATCACGAGGCACTAAAGTATAAAGCATATGTATTCATTTTTCATGCTGTTTTTAAGTCACTGTAGGTATACACAAAGATTTGTTAGTGTCATTAAAGCAAATGATGCTGACAGGGTAACTTGGCTAGTGTTACCAAGTACTTGATCACTGGAATGACCAGTGAGAACTGGACGGTCATTCTGAGGATTATGTGGTCATTCTGCTTGGACACTGGACATCGGTCAGTCTCTTGATGTCCACAAGGGTGGAGAATCATCACGTGTGGAAGGGGTCAGTATAATAATAAATAGTTTGGATAGATCTGAATAACTGTTGCACTAAAAAAAATTGAAAAACCTTTCTATTTGACAGTTCATGCCCCCATAGCCATTTTGACTAATAGGTTAGTATGTAATGTATGTAAGTAATTAGTTATGTGTCTGCTATCCTTAATGAGCACAGACGACATTAAAATTTACCCCCTTAGCATGCTTGTTGTAGCCTTTGATCAAGCACTCTATAATTGCCATCACTGCCTATAGGCAAGCACCCATTTGCACCTGGGTGGAGTGGAGCAGTTGTTTAAGGAAGATCTGCTCAGTTCCTCCATGCCGGGGCTGGGTTTGAACCCACGACTATGCGCTTATGAGACCAACACTTTATCCACTCGACCATGCCCAGATTTTAGCATTTGACATCGTATTGACGTCTGCCGCTCTAAAAGGGAGATGGCCAACATTGGGTGGCACCCAGTCATCTTAATCAATATGACAAATGACATAGTAGATAATGACTAGGTCTAACTTGTTTCCTCGCAAACAGTAGAAATGATAATGACAAAATAATTTATCTACTCAATATATATAGTCATTATGATGGGTGAGTGACCTATATCAATGAGGCTCTTTCACATTTTTATATTTTTTCCCTAAGTATTTTGGCCTTTACACGTATATGGTCTAGCCACTGAAGTGACCTAGTACAAGAAAAAAACTAAAGTGAGAGAGAGCAAAAAAACGATGATCTTAGCTAAATGTAATCTTCCAAAGAGACATGTCTTAAGGTAACTGTTTTGCACCACTGCTTGTAATTGAAGACAGAATTCTGTGAATATTTGTGAATAGACGGGGTTATAATCATTGAAGAAATTAGACAGATATTTGATACCGCACTGTAATGAGTTTCCGTTGTCTTGCAATGTAACCGAAGTTTTACGGTGAAATACTGTAATTTTTTTTACGTCAAGATGCCGTGATTCTATCCTACGGCATAATACTGTAAAAGTTACAGCTGAGGCAAAGAAAATGCCAGTCTACTGTAATTTATTCAGTAAATTGCTGTGAAATTGACCAAATTCACCGTACAGCAGGTCACCGCATATTTTACGGGAAGATACTGTAAAATTACTCTACACCATGACACTGTAGAATTTATGATAAGTAACAGTAACTTTCAACGATAGTATGATACTGTGAAATTTATGGTAGATGGACCAACATTGGCTTGGGGCTGATCGATAGGGCCAACATCAAAGTACAACAGTAATTTACAGTAGCTTAGGTCCGAGGCTAGCAAGTTGTATATGCCTCCCCCAAAATAAGTCCTTCACAGATTACTTGAATGACAGACATCAATATGTATCTTTTAATTAGTAAATCGGAACAGCCACCAATACCTACAGGTGTTGCACAGGGATCTGTTTTGGTACCCTGTGTAAAAAGCAGAGGCTTTTTGACCAGGTTATAATGATGTCTGTAAATGTTATATTAATTAGTATATTTATGTGTCTAGTATATTTATGTGTCTAGTCCATACAATTCAAACACATGACTTGGAGTGCACTTATATCAATGTATAAAAATAGAGTAAATGTCAAATATATTGAATGTAACTAAAATCAAGATATAAGTATGGAAGGTTTGTGTATGTTTGAATATATGTCAGAATGTATCAGAGTGTGTATGGACTGGACAGGTGCAAATGACCCCCATTGTGATTGTATTGAAAACCCCACTTTTGTGACTCCAATACTGGTCAAAGGGGGCTACAGTCAGAGGGACATACTGGGCATAGTCTCAACAAGGGAGTAGCATTGTGTGGGTCAGCCAGAGGTCAGCATTGTCTGGGACAATGGTCACTGGGCCTAGGAGACGTGAAGGCTGGACAGGAATGTGGCTTGGTGCTTCCCAGGAGAATGAGTATAAAGCCCAGTGGAGTTTACTGCAGTGACTAATTGTGGGAAATCTGTACTTCTGACTATTGAATTGGACTGGACTTTGTATGGCCCCTATGCTGGTCAGTTTTAATGTGTTTGTCAAATACAAGTGGTGGCAGAAAGCCACTGGGGGAGGTTTGGAAAAAACCTGACAGAAAGCAACTAGGGGAGTTGTGAAAAGTGTATATTGTATTTAAATGTGTGTGCTACAATTGGCTCAGGCCTGTTGACCAGTTGTAGAGTGACCTGAATTCAGGGAGGAGTCAGGAAATAAGCTGACTATAAAGATTAAATATCTGGGAGAGGAGGCATCTTTTGATTGAGCCAAATCTGACCAGTCTGACACAAATTCATGGACTTTGTTATTGTTGTGTTTATTCTGAAGTCTATGGACTTATGCTGCTGAGCTACAGCAATACACTTTATGGAGTCTTAAGATCTTGGACACTGGATACTTTACACCCTGTTGTTTCTAATTTACATGAATGATATTGTTTATTCCAGCAGTTGTTTCCATCCTGTTTTATATATGCAGATGACACAACCTTAAATGCAACTTTAAATTATTTCAATAGTAATGGTATATTAGATAGAGACACACTAATTAATCTGAGAACATCCATGACTGGTTAAGTTAATGTTAATGCAGACAAAACAAAGGCAATGATATTCTTTTGACCACAAAAATGAGTTAGAATCCCTAATTTAAAATTGCTGACAATGATGTTGAAGTTGTAGCAGATTCTAATTTTCTGGGATTCGTTATTAACCAAAATATGAATTGGCATGAGCATCTTAACTCAGTTTCTAAGAACATTTTTAAATTGATTGGAGTATTGTGCCGCCTTAAGAATTGCTTAGCACAGAAAAAACTTTTAACTATTTATAACTCACTGATTTGACCACATTTTAATTATGGGATATTGTTATTGCACAAAATTGAAGTTAGTAAAGTTGCAGAAAAAGGTGATGCGGATTATTACAGGAAGCCATTACAATTGTCACACAGAGCCATTATTCAAGCAATTAAAAGTGTTAAAAGCCACCCACCTACGCGCACTGAATTAACTCCAATTTTGCTACAAACTTGAAAATGATATTCTACCTTCTTTTTTTAGTTCAATTTTTATTAAACACAGATTAAATCATAGATACAGTACAATGCACTCAAAATAGTTTTCAGCTTCCTCGGGTTAATATTCTTTGGTAAAACTGTCTTTGTTTTAGAAAACCATTCATGTTTAACAATACATCTCCATCTATCATCAATAAGATTTATAGTCACAGCAAAAGTGGTTACTCTTTCTATGTTAAAAATCATTACCTTAGTACAGATGGCTACACCTGTACAGTAAGAAATTGTTATGCTTGTCAAAGGAGTAGGTGATTGGCTGATCATGTAGCTTTTTTGCTTATTTTTGCAATCAAATATATGCCTGTCAAAGGAATAGGTGATATGCCGATCAGGCCACTTATTTATTTAATATATGTATATTTTTCTTTCCAAGTATTTATATATTTTTTTCCAAGCAAAATCCACAGAAATGCTGATTCAGAGGGGAGCATCCACAGCCCACTGAATATCAGCAGATGTGGTTTTTGCAAGGAAATAATTTGTTTATAATTGTACATGTCTTTAATTGTACCAATCTGCTCACAGCACCTCCAATCCTGCCGTCATTTCGTGAAGTGCACCCGGTTTCTTCCGAAAGACGGCGCTATGATCCGGTGCAAAGCACCGACCTGTCTCATAACCGATTTGCCACTCCCCCAGAATCGGGGAGGGAAATGTTTACGCGCGTCGTCTGCACTTGAAGTAGTACGATTCCTACGCACATTTTCTTTATTGCAAGAAGCCGTTCACTGGAAAACTGGTGCAGATGTTTTCTCTTCCCCAAAACTATATCAACGTGACAAAATTTCACTATTTGAGACGAGAATTCTACCAGCGGCATAACGTACTACTTTCGTGAATGTCGCGTGTTAACGGCATTGCGACGCTTATTCAACGATCCTTTTTTTTTACTTTATCCCTTGATGCTTTGCGTGAGTTATTAGAAAGACCAGAGCTACCGGACAAGTGCCGTCTTTCGGTTAAAAATTAGAAGTGCACCTTGACATATAGGTACTTATTCTTATATTGTAATACCATTTATAGTTTAGAGATATATCCACTTCTTTCAATACATTTACATTTATCCCAGTATCGCTTCCCTTTCACCTTGCACCAGAATTAAGTGGTTTGTGATAAATTGTTAATTGTTTTTTGTATTTGAGGGGGTGACTCTTGAGAGGCGATGGCTTGGAATAAACTATCTGAATCTGAATCTAATTGCAGCGAGATTCATATTTTAGTTTGATTAGATTTACACAGAACGACGAAGGTCTTCTCGCCATTTTTTTATCTCCATTCTAATAGTTTAACTGAGTGCAAAGATTTCAAACTCCTCTTCAAAGATAAATTTCTACACCCAGACGTTCCTGAGACATGGGGTCTGGTCCCACAAAATGGCCGCCATCAGCATGATCAGATATCATGAAGCTGACAAGAAGTTGTCGACTCGTCAGTCAGTCTGTAATGCTTGTGTTGCCTGTGAGCTTTGTCACCTCGTGTCCTTTTAGATGAAGAGAAGTGGTAACTTGCATGAACTCTCTGAAAAGCTGCTGAACATAGAATCTGGAGAAGTGTCGTGTACATCATATCGGAAAATGTCGTGTCGAAGGTTTGTGTCCAGTGCAGATTGAAGGGTTAACGGTTAACCGACTCAGATTTGAATCTGGAGTTTTACTTGACAAC